>JAPMOQ010004555.1:47013-62782 GCA_026543055.1 Argiope trifasciata | reverse complement strand
AGCTGTAGGTCCAACGGTCTGGCCTGTAGAGCGCCAACACACACACACACACACACGCACACACACACACACATTGAGCTTTATTATAAGTATAGATTACCAATCTTCATCTTCAAAAATGAAACATTCTTGTTTCTTAAATCTGTACATGGATCCCCCTACTTCGGCATCAAATTCTAATTCTTGCCTACTCTAATGATTTTCAGAGAGACAAAGGTTACAGTAAAATGATAGCATCACGCATCTGTTATTCATATAGCTAGATTTTTATAGAATCATTGTACTTTTCTTCAACTTTTGAACATTTCAAAGCTCGATGAACTTAATTGTGTTCTCATTGCCCTTCCCCAAGTAGGAATAAAGAAAGAAGAATTATGGCGTATGCCTTCTTCCCAAGCTCTTCATCGTAATAGTTAATTATTCATCGTAATCGTAGTTGAGGATTATTTTTTCCTTTCATTAAGTGATCTTCATTCAGAAATGGAGAAGTTGAAGATTTGTGGTAGACGGGAAAAATAGAAAATGTTGTATTTTGGAACATGCACACTTCCTATTTTAATAACTTGAAAAATAAGGCTTTGAAAACATTTGAATCTAAAATCTCTGTATGTGACTTTAATTCGCTTTGATTTGAATTTGGTTTACTGGCACAAAATCCTGATATAGAATATACTGTGCCAGAACAGCTTGAAATTTCCCAATAAAATAAAAAGTTGTTTAACTTTGTAAAAACATGTACCTGGCTGTGTCAAATGTTAAAAAAAATGGAGAAAGTTATTAAAACTTGAATTTTAATTTCATGGAAAATACCCACATCTTTAATATACGAGAAAATGTTTGGATGATGTGTCTCACCCTATAAAAGGTCTAAGGCAAAATGGTTGGATTTAAAATGTTTATAACGAAGATCAATAAAACTTATGCATTCTATTAAAATGTGACAAACTGTTAAGATAACTCCTCAATTATTCCACACTAGAGTAGGATCGAAAAAAAGTAAAAATCTATACCTCAAGCTAGTGTGACCAATGCGTAATTTGGATAAAATTACATCACAGCACCTGCTTAGTTTTCAATACCGGATGGCCAATTGTGGTTTAATAAAATGGAGCCTTCTGTTTCCATGTGCCGTTGATTTTGCCATTGGCGATAACACCAACGAATTATAGTAGTATAACCTTATAAGAAAGACGTTGGAGCAAAATTACGCTCACTGACTTAGCGAAATTGCAACTGCAATTTCGTTTCCAGAAATATCCCCGTGCAAAGAGATCCAGAAAAGCAATACTCTATTATTTTTCTAACATAGATGATAGTGTATTTCTTTCACTTCCTCTGTGTGTGAAATAAGTTCAATGACTAAAAAAGAAGTTTTATTCTACAAGAAAACAAAAATTTGCAGTAGCAAAATACATTGCAAAGCGTTCATGAATTTTGACTACTTTCAAAACTCAGTCTCAAAAATTTGAGCATTTTCAAAACTCAACAAGATACCAACAACAAATTGTTAACAAAAAACTGCAACAGTTCAAAGAGGAAAGGGTCAGCATTTCAAAGAGAGAATGCGCTTGACTTGCAAACTTCAGCTTTCTCTCGCTTTTTTATACTCTCTGGCACAAATTCTCGAATATGATAGAAGAATATGAATCTTTGTTCCAAATAGAGATATCTAAAATTATTGAACCTATTGTTTTGTCGCCAAAACCAGATATCATTGACTTGGTCTCGCTAACCATTAAATTATCTATAAATCTCTCTTCCTTATCACGAAATTAAACAGTATTACAGATTTGTTTCAAAGCTGCGTGGTAGTGTCTGAATGAACTACGTTGGAAACTTTTTTTACATAAAATAATCGCCAAAGCATGCCAAAATTTCTCTTCATTTTTAATTAATTATTCCTTTGCATTCGGAAAAATAATTTGAATCATAATCATTCATTCAATACCAGGGCTTGTTTATTGCACCAATATATAATTGTTTTAAGTTGAATTGTCGTACGAGCTAATTTGACCTAGACATTAACATAATTAATCTAGACTCCATCTCGCATCGGAACTGGCCAATTGAATGACGGTAAAATAACGACCGTTTTATGGAAAAGATTTGAAAAAATAAACATAGACCTTCTTAGCCATAACACAACTTCTTCCTTTTTATTTTTTGGAATTCGAAATTCTAAATATAATAGATGATGATGCCAACACTTTAAAATTAACAGCAACAAAAATCGATGTTGCCACAACTTTTTAAAATATTAATTTAACAAACATTATTTACAATAAAATATAATACCATTTAACAAATTAAATATACATGAAATAATCAAAACTTTAAGATAACAAAAGTTGGTGTTGCAACCACTTTTTAAAATATTAATTCACAATAGTAAATAATAATAATAAATAAATAAAGGAACAAAAGTCGTTCCACAGTAGAGAACCGCTACAGAATTTCCTTGAAAACTTAATCTACTTCTTTTTACCATTCTGTAGATATTTTTAACAATCGAAATTGAAAAATAAATAAAGCATCAAAATGATTCACCGTCTTAAATGGTGCCACAAATGCATCATCCGAGTGCAAATGTTTAAAATTGGACACAACTCTTTCACAATTTTAATGAATTTTTTTAATGAAGGTTCTCATCTTCCCTCTCAAACATATATGCAAGTCAAATTCGGTTTTATATCAAATTGTCTTTGTAGAGAACGAAAATACACACATATCAACAAATATTTGTTTTTATTATTAGAATGCAGTTTTTCTCGGAGTTGGGTATACTTATTACAGAAAAAACGGTTTGCCGATTTCGATTGAAACGAAATGATGTAACTAAAGAATAAAAATCGATACTTATTATATTCATTTGGGAATATAAAATATTTAAATTAAAGTTACTTGCTTTATGAACTTCTACAAAAGATAAAAACATTAGACCTTTCACTATTATTATGCACTAATCATTTTTAGAGATCGATCGTTAAAATTGGAATTGATTTGTTTCATTCCATTTGAACCAGTCTCACCAGTTTCTCAAGTACTTTTCTTAACGGGAAGGTCTCCTAAACATTTGGGTTTATTCTCTAATAACCTTGCCTTGCCAGAGAACGCCTTGCATTGTTATAAAATATTAGATTTGGCTTAAATTTAGCATTTTTATTCAATATCTGGGCCGAGATAGCTTGATTGGTAGGGTGTTGGACTCGCATTCCTTAAGTTGTGAGTTCGAACCACGTCGGCAGAAGAATCTCCACGAGTGTGGCTACTGGCGCGCGTATAAATCTGTCGCAGTCAGAAATTTCTCTATGTTGAGAATAATACACCTGGGGGCATTCGTTCAGAGGAAATCGTGCTCTGACTTAGGTAAAAATTACGATCTGTGGAGGAATAAATGAAATGTATGAATGAAGTCCACCCGATAAAAAGGGTTGTCACGCGTGAGTAGCTAAGTCGGATTCTTGGCCATGGATGATGCTCTGTAAATAAACAAGAGACGCAGAATTTACATTAAATCGCAATAGCTTTTTAGTCAGCAGGCTTGTCAACGACAAGTGCCATAAGAAACAACAATTGAATATCTCACCGTACTTAGTGTGTTTATTGCCTATTATACCCTATTACTTACGATTAATTGTACAAAAAAATCGAATTTGCGTTTTAAACATGTTTCTCTCAACGAGTTGAAATAAAAATTTGACTCAAAACTGCACTTGTAGTCACAAAATTCCGAATCAATTTTAATATATTTCAGTCATAATGTTTTATTATTAATTCTATTGTTATTATCTTGTTTGCATGTTTCTGAAAGCACAGATTAGCAGATATTCAACCCGTTGTTGGATTTATCTCAATACTTAGCAGGTGTCTATTCTATAGTTGTTAAATATATGTATCGAATTTTATCTACCTAGCTCTTTTAGTTTTGTAATTATTGTGTTAATTTATATTCAAACAGCTAGTCAAACAGATTTCCTCAGAGCAGAACTGACTCAAAATTTGATAGAAATTTCAATTTTGATTCAAAAAATGCATATTAGATCTCATCCTTCTAGCTTAATGTGTACATACACATTTGATACTTCGAAATTTGTTTATAATATCGAATATGTTTTATTGCTTCAAAGTATTCTCTGATCCTTTAGCGTTCAAACAATACCAAGATGTTGTCAATATTCGAAATATTTATCGAGTGATAGGGATTTTTCTTGAGGTACTTCCACTAAAAACTCTAATTTCTAAGTTTTTTTAAACTCATTTTATGAAGAATTATATTTTTTTCACTATGTTGCTTCATTCAAACAAACATAACTCAACAAAAAAATAACCGAATACAATTATTTATACATCCAAATAATCTGTATGAAACTGTGAATGTTTTATGCTTCGATCAAAGCAATATTTACAGAAATAAATTTTTAATAGTTATCTAGAAGTTAAAATTACAGAAAAAATGTCGCTATGTCTATTCATCGCTGATGAAGAAAGTGTTTAAAAAACTATATATTTTTAGAACTTGATTGAGACAGACAACATGAAGACTATTATTAGGCATCATTTCCAACTAGAATTGAGTGTTTGTACCAATTAGAAGTTAAGATATCATCTTTCAAAATATATGTTAATTATCTCATATAGTAATTAATCAATTTATAACTAGCATAATTGTTTTTTCCTCACGGAATTGAGGTTAAACTTATATTAATGACCTATTGTGAAAAATTTGGATTTTTATAAGTCAACGTGCACCTAAAAGCGTTTTTCAGTCATAATCATATGTGCATTTTTTAATTGTTTTTCGAATTCAAGAAGGCCTAAAACGGGGATATTCGTCAAAATCTCGAGTTCAAATGCTTTGGCGACTACTATACTTTCTCTATATTATATATAAAACGTAAAAAAACTTCTAAAAAATGTTTTTTAAAATTCAATTTTTATTCCTTGCATCAACTCAGTGGCGTTTCATACATTATAAGTATCTCATCTTATATTACATTTCACATTTTTATCGCAACATAAATCGAATTATCGATTAAGGTTATTGATTTTTTTTCCGAGAAACCACTCTGTCACAGAACGAACACGTTATTTGCTTAAATTAATAATACAGTTGTTTTTTGACAGATATTAAAGGAGAACCAAATATAAAACTCGCTTTTATTGAATCTTGGAATAGCTCCTTTTTTTCCACGTCTTCGATTGTGTCTTTGTCGTCGACTTGATGGATACAATCAATTACCAATTGACCGTACTTTCCTATTCTTAACACAAGAACTGTTTAACCATTTCTTGTCCTTTGATGAATGGTCCGAAAAAAAAACACTCTTTCTGCAAGATAAATAACACTCCATTGCCTACGTTAAGGACATTTAGCTGGCAGATGGCATTTTGATTAGAATTTCTACTGACCGGAAATACCTTTCATTGTTTTCGTTTAACTAATAGAATAATGCAAGCAATTGGTTTTCACATGTAATCAGACAGAAATATTTGTTTTTCTTTTTAAAAAGTACAATTTTGTTGCATGTTAGGCCTTCTTTTGTGACAGCTGGCTTGACGAAAACAATGCCTGTCTTAATTTCAGTTATGTTGCTTTGATATAACTTGTTGGTTATGATTACCGCAGACAGATATGCTACTAATTTCTACTGACCAGAAATACCTTTCATTGTTTTCGTTTAACTAATAGAATAATGCAATTTTCAGATGTAATCAGACAGAAATATTTGTTTTTCTTTTTAAAAAGTACAATTTTGTTGCATGTTAGGCCTTCTTTTGTGACAGCTGGTTTGACGAGAATAATGCCTGTCTTAATTTCTTTGATATAACTTGTTGGTTATAATTCCCACAAAAAGGTATTCTTAAATCAAAGTGTGATTTTATTTTAATAATCGTACACCAATTAGCGTTCATAAACCCTTAGGATATTTTAATACTTTTATGTTCTAATGGTATTATATCATAGCCCTCATATAATATCATTAAAATCTAACAGTCAGGATAATCTTGCAGTGAAATGCAAGTTTCCCCACTGCGATACTATTGTCTCACCTTTTTATCCTTCATAAAAACAATACACATATTAAACCACCTTTCTCTCATAGTTTTCAACAATAGATGAAAATAAATGCTATTAGATATTAATTAAACAAGGGAAATATCTTTTATTTCTTTACAAGAATAACATACATAATCAAAAATTATTCAAAAGTATTATTATTTTAATTATCAAAATTCCTCGTGAAAAAATCACAAGATATTAAATGTTGACATTTTTTTTAAAAATCATGCAGAAGTCATAGAAAATTATCAAAGAAAAATTTCAAAAACTTTCCAGAAATTTATCGATTAAAATTTTAATACATTCTCTCTGCGATGTATATGTCTGTATTCACCAAATACGTATTCACCAAATACGTATTCACCAAATTTAGTAGTTCTAGTTGAAACATTTTAGCTTTTAGAGCACTAACAAACCATACATAGATTATATTATAACAAATCATACCCTGATTATATCAGAGCGATTTAATAAATAAGGACATATTTTGAAAATATTAGCGTAACTGCAATAAATGGTTCGTATATTTCTTAGAAGACCTAAGATATCTGAAATACCATGTCTTCATCTTGAAACTTTGTTCTGGGTAAAATTTTTACAAAGGTTGTTTGTCGATAGTCCTATAGAGGACTACAGCACAAAAAGCTTCTAAACAGATTCCGTCGCGTTAAACAAGGAAGTTCGCCGGAAGGAATTTTTCTAAGCAATGTATGCTTTCATGCAAGTTGTCCTGTATTATTAACCCCTAGAAGTATGCAAAAAATGTCTTTTAAAAATTATATATGGATTTTTAAAGAGTTAATGATACTGCATTCAAGGAAAGCGATATCTACATGCAGTTTATCCTTATCTTAAAAATTTTCTACTAATTTATAAGAGATAATATGACAAGTTAAATTCTATGATTGATTTAGACGGTTTGCTGATAAACTGTTGTTTAAAATTTGATAGCGAGGAAAGACATTTAGCTCTTAAATAGTTAAACTGGTGTTTTAATCTGATACCTGAATTCGAAAATATGTGTATGTGGTAATTTTCCAATATGCACAGAAGTAATACGATGGTAAGAATATTGATTCAAAAGATCTATTCGAAAATTTTTCGTTGCAAAATAATGTTCATTCTTTTATTCAAAGATAAATCCAAGTACATACGAAGCTAATACGTAACAACTACATAGTAAAATAAGTTCTTCGATATCTCTATAAAAGTTCAAAAATGAGTAAGGAAATAAACTCTCCTTTAAATAAATTTAAATACAAATTTAATTGTTATTTATAATTTTATTTATTTAAAAAGTTTTAAGGTAGTAATAACCTGAAAAATTTCTGTAAACATGTATGCTGCTTTTCTGAATCAGAATTCTATGTATTCTAATTGCGTCTCATATTCAAAAAAATGTTCTAGAATATTCTATAGAATGTTCTCGATCAAACATTCACTCTTCATGATCCTACCCATGATAAATACCATTCTAGTCACATTTTAACATTTCCAAGGATAAGCATCTTTCGAAGAAAAAGTTCTAAAGTAGAGAAAAAAGTTCAGACAGCTGTTTTCACTTTTTTTCTGTTTGATGCATCCTAAGTCGAAAATACTTTCTCGATTGATGCTTTAGAGAAAGGAATTCAAGGATGGAAAGTTCGGAATTCCTTTCCTTTGATATCTTCCTCAACGTTAAGGCCGAAACCTATTCTGAAAAAGTGATTCTAAAGACGATGATTCTGATCCCCGACAAAAGAGAAGATACCATTTCTTTTGTACCATTTTCTTACGCACTTCTCATTCTTCACTTCTTAGAGGGAAGATTCTTTTATCCAATATAAATTCTTGGATCTTTTATCTGCGAATACTATTCCAAATCACATAATTTAATTTTATTCAGCAAATGAGAATTTAATTTTTCTAATAGGTGCTTCTATTAAGATAAATACTACATCATACGAATAAGTATTTCTATTAAAATATTTACTAAAGAATACAAATAAGTACTTCTAATAAATAACTTCTAATGAGTATTAATAAATGCTTCTAATAAGGCAGTTTTTAAACTCTATCAATAATATAAAATTTTAAAATTTAGAATTTTCTTTAATTTAACAGGTGGGGAAACTATTACCAGATAATCTAATAAAATAGTAAATAGAAGTATATTCCTCAGTTTATACTAAATTAACATTTTAATATAAATTATTTCGTTTAGATATTCAACAATGTAAAATAATCTATATTAGAGAAGTTTTAAAATTGTACAATAGTACCCACCTTTTACTTTACCGTAGTTATCATTTTCTTGGTGTTTAAAACACTTTTGATTGTCTTAAATGTCTTTAATTTTCCAAATTCGAAAAATTTTATCCATCCTACTCTTTACATCATATTTAACCAATTTAAATGGAGAAATTCAAAGTAAAAGGGTTCTTAAAAAGCTTTTAATTAAGATTGTATTTCTGAATGCAATACTAGTGATTAAAATTTTTATGTCCCATACAAAGAATAGACATTTATCACAGTAACTCCCTAATCGTATTATAAATAGTACCCAAATTAAAAGAAATAATCATATTTTAATTACTTTTCTTCTAGCTCGAAGTTAAATGCTTACAAAAACAATTTATTAACACTGGATATTTAGTTGAGGTAAAAAAAACGATATACTTTTTAATATTAATAAAATGTGTCTCTAAAACTTTTACTTCGCTATCCTATGCCTTTTTACTTAAATAGCAGAAATATTTATGTTTATATAAGTTGTAACGTTCATTGTTCCGCTAATTCCATGGAAAATGTTAAAGAAGGGTACTAGAGTCTTCCATGAAAGAGAATAAGGAATCTATTAAATATATTCAATATAAAATGATATATAAAAAAATCTTTAAAACGAATTCCAGAACAGCGATACATTTTTTAAAATTCCATATAATAAAATAAGTTATATAATTCTTTTTAAAAGAGCTTTTCAAATCTGTTCCTTTTTTTCGTTGTTTCTGCAAGATAGAAAAAAGAACTCTGATTCATATGTTGATCTTGTGATCTGATAATATTCCAAAGTTGGATTATTTCTTCTTTTGATGGTCATATTCAGTTTTTATTTTTGTCATTAAGATTCAAAAATTTGATAATCGCTGATATTAGTCACTTACATATCGTGATCTGCACTTTAATACAATGAAATCTACTAAGTTTCAAAGATATTCTACTTATCGGAAAAGTTGATACTTTCAAAATCTAAATTTTTAAGAAAAACACTTCCGTTGATCATTTAAAGTATTTTATAATGAACTTCAAATATGTAACAAAAAGCATTCATCTTCAATGTAATACTTCAAGTCAATAATATCATCCGAAAAATACGACCAATAGCTAAACAACTACTTCTAGCAGCACAAGATCATTGGCATTGTGTTCTTAGAGCACTTATGGTCTTAAGGCAATCAAAATGATAGGAAAACTCTCAGAAAGGATTTAGAAACACTCATTTATTGATCAGAAACTACGTTTCCATGGAAAAGTAACTATAGATAAAAGGAACATTAAACTCTCAAAATACATTAGAATATCTGGAGTATTATTGGCATATCATTCATGCATCATAGATCAATGGAAAAAATAAAAGAATAGATCATGCTTTGTTGCATTTAGAAAAGCATCTTCAAATATGTTTTATCTTCGATAATGCATTCTACTTCTGCTAAGATAAATGACATTTATCTTTATTTTCTGTGCTGGATATGAAAACAACAGATATATCACAAAACAAATTCTACTTTGAGCTTTTGGACAATTTAGATGCTTTAAAATTCATTGCAATAATCAAAGCATTTTACAATGATGGTTATTTTTCTATGGCAATATGAATAAAATAATTCCAAGAAACTTCTTTTTAGATTAGTGATATTTGGTATGTGTATGAAATTAGACGAAAATTGTAGATTTTTTTAAATTTCAGAACAAACGCTTTACAGAAGAGTTATTTATTTGAACTGAATATTCATGTATCTTCATAATACAAAAAGTGTACTACTAGAGCTTAATTATGTTACATGATTGCAGATATATTATAAAATGAAATATATTTATACATATTGTTATAACTTAACATGATATAAAATTAAAGAAAACGTTTAGTTATTATAAAATATTGATTATTCTCCTTAGTAGTTACAACAAATAGACATTTTTTGATTTCAGTAAGTTGATCTTTCTTCACGGAGAAAGAACCATAAGCATATTATTAGAAAATTGATATATTTATAATATGATATATTTTAAAAATTTTAAATGATTTGATAAATGAATTTGATAAACGTTGTTGAATTAGTCATTTAAAATTCGTTATTGAATTGCTAAATTAAATCAAACTAAATCAAAAAGAAGTAATACTGAAATTTTTTCATTACTTTTTTTCTTAAAAATGTTATTTCGAAATTATCGTTTTCTCATAAAAACGAAATTATTAAATATTATCATTTAATGTATCCAAAATAAATGAGCAAAAACTTAATAACATTAATTATCATACCAACTATTACATTATTTGCTCTTAAGCCAGCAAAAATAATTCAATAGTATTAAAATAACAAGTTAAAAGAAACCTTTGTCTCATATAGATTTATTTAAGTTAAAAAAATTCTTTCTTGCTGCTGTTCTTTTCAGCTGTAATGAAGAAAAAAGTTTATTCTTATAATCTTAGTGGAGTTCGAACAAATTCTCTTCACTATGGAAAGAAAGTTAAAATTGTTGAATAAATAATAATCGAACTTGAATAAAGAACACAAACACTATATTCAATAAAAGTTAGAAAATGAATTTCTGGATATTATATATTCTTTAAATATGCAACTTTCAAAAAAGGAATATTAAAAAATAAAAATATATATAATTTAAAATATACGAGGCAAAATAGTAAAGAGTAATGTGAACAAAATAAATTGAGAGATAAATATGCATTACATTTACTTCTATTGACCATAATTATTTTTTTATTTCAATGAGTAAACTTCACCTGTATATTCATTTTTATGTTATATTCTAAACCATAATAAGAACCTGCCCTTATATTATAAAAGCCCGTTTACAATAGGAAAATACACTTCATTAATATCTAAGAAGACGTTACTTTAACTGGAATATTTTCAACTTAAAAGTAGAAGTTTTTGATTTAAAAAAAAAAATTCAGCAAAATCACTTTAAAATTGTTTGTATTCCAATGACAATTACAAAGATTTGATAGCCAGATAAAAATATCACTTAAAGTATGCTTTTAGAATTGTAGCTGCTTACGAAGGTTATGGAGTTGTAAAAATTTAAATTAAATTGAAAATCAATTCATTTTTATTAAAACACATGGGGGGAAAAACCAATAATTCGATTATTCTAAAGTAAATATAATCAGTTTAAAACATTATTCAACGTCTAAATTCATGAAGATATTTTTCCTACATCTTTTAGATAACGAAAAACTACTTGTACCTTCCGATCATAACTTTCCCAATAACTTTTAATTTAATTTTTCTTGTACTCTTCTGTTTCGAAGAGAACAAAAAAGAACAAACTTTGTTTCTGAATCGATTTCAAAGAAAGAGAACTCGAATGACACGGTGAAAAAAATCCAATAATTTTGAAAATGTATGTTTTAGTTTTATTTCCCTGGTATATTCTAATGCCGAGTTATCTTCTCAATATTTATCGTTTTATTCCGATGTGTTGTTTTTCGATGAAATATTTACAGAATAAATTATTTAACTTCTATATGAAAAAATATATATTTCGGAGAAATATCATTTTTCAACGGAGTAAAAACTCCCATTTTTAAAAAGAAATCATTTCTCTTTAAAATAAATATAAAACAATACGCTTTAAAAATATAGTGGACTCCCGTTCAACACAAAAAAAAATTCTATCTTACAGGAATATCGTAATATACGAAACTTTCAAAAGATTCTGTGGACTCATAGTTGAATACTCTCAATATTCTATGTTGTTGTGTTGTGACATTTATCAAAAATTGGTTGAATTTTCTTAAAGAAAGTTAAAACAGATTATGAGTATTCCTAAGACTGGTAGTCTATATATATAATTCAAGCCGTAAAAACCGGACAAATTGAACATCGCCTTTGAGAATTACATAGCTTTTTAACCATTGACCAACAGATGAAATTAATAAATGTGCAGGATAAAAGTGCTCTCAAAATTTGTTAACTAAACAGAGTTAGTGATGATGCCATATACTTATTTTTAAAAATTTCATGATGTTTTTTTAACTTACTTTATATAATAATCCTTTTTACCCCTAAAAAGTAATTATATACCAAATTTGGCATCTCTAGAACCAGCGAATCTTTGCACGAATTTTTCCATCATGCGTGTTGTATAACGCAATATATGGAAAAAATATCATTCTGCAGACAGCTTTATATTAAAACTACTCTATATGGATTTAAAACAATAGAAATATATTTTTGATAATTTTTTAATAATCTCACAGCACTTCTATACTTAATTTTTAAGCAATCATAATTGATATTTACCCGTTATAAGCATTAACTCTATTGCTCCAACTTATTTCACTGTTAAGTTCTTTTATTTCTCGCTTTAAGAGAGTGTAAAGAATATTTTGAGATAATAAAACTTTAACAGGTGGACAAATATTTTGAATAAGCAAGTATAATAATTAATTAGTTGTTGTTACTAATGGTAATTTACAAAGTCGCTGACAGAAATCTGTCAACGATTACCTAGTAAACATCTCTTGATTAGTTAGTTTAAATTCTTTTCATTCGAAATTTCAAAATAACTACAATAATAAAATGTTCTTCTATTAAATGTATTACTTACTCCTTGTAAAATTCTAAATTTATTCAAAATATTCTTCAATTCTGTTAACACATTTCTAAAAGAAGGACTATAACTCATTAACAAGATATTAAAATTTGTAAACGGATTAAATTCTATGATCTACTATAATAGTTTATTACCTTCGATAATAAGGCCATTCTTTGTATTTTACAAGATCAAAGTTTAGTAAGCCCATGACATAATACTATTGTCCATAGAAAAGCGTAGGAACGAACCATTTTGGAAAATTTAATGCACACGAAGCATTAACCAAGTTTATGACATTTGAAGGCTGTTGATTCATTGCTTGTTTCAGAAAAGATAATTTTCTTGTGAGCGAATTTTATATTGCTCACTTAAGTGGGCCGTTTCCTTTCCTTCAGGACTTTATAAGTAATGTATTCTAAGACTTCCGTTAAACAACTGAATCTTCGATAGTTTTAAAAAGTCTTTTTTAAAATTTCATTTTGGGAATAATCGAGTTAAATCTTAGCTTCGCTCCAGTCAATATTTTCAAAAAAGACTTATTGTAAATAGGTGAATTAATGTAATTCATGTAAACAAGTATATGTGAAAATATTTACCTAAATTGGTTAAGGTGGTAAAAATGATCCAATATAAACATTTTCTCCGTCGAATACTTATTTGGAAAGGAAGCTTGAGTTCATGAAAATTTAATAAAAAATGAAAATATTAACAGATGAAGGGATATGTAACAAATAATTTTGTGCTCCTTTTCAATACTAAACATTCAAACGAACAGCTATATTGATATCCAATCATAAAAAGTGCCCCAAAATTAACGCAAGATTTGAATTTGCCACCATTTTGTGCAATAAAGTGTTAGCAAACCTAACAAAAAACATCTGTCAGCTCATAGTTTAAAATTATTAAAAATTGAGTGTTACACGATAGAAAAAAACAGTGTTATCATTGGTAAACAATATTTTAAAAATAATATTTTTCTAGCAGCCACGGTTTGAAAATTCGAAAGTGGCCTTATAGATCATGTGATTTAACATGGTGATTGGTGAGACATGGCATATAATAGTTTGCATATTCAATAGTAAAAAGCAGCTCAAACATTACTAACCCGCCGAATTTAATGATCAAGAAACAGGAGGAATTTGTGGTGCCCAATGAACCAATCACCGTCTTCAACCCTTCTAACAATCAAAATAATGCATATCCAAGCACTAATATTCGAAATAAATTAAATCTGTCGTAGTTTCATCATAAATATCGCATCCCAATAACTGCACATGCGACTTCGAAAAGAGCATTTAATAAATTACTGAATAACTATTTAGAAACTACTATGGAACTACTATTTTAGAACAACTATGAAACTACTCTTTTAGAACAACTATGAAACTACTCTTTTAGAACAACTATGAAACTACTCTTTTAGAACAACTATGAAACTACTCTTTTAGAACAACTATGAAACTACTCTTTTAGAACTACTCTTTTAGAACTACTATGAAACTACTATTTTAGAACTACTATGATACTACTATTTTAGAACTACTATGAACTACTATTTTAGAACTACTATTAAACTACTATTTTAGAACTACTATTAAACTACTATTTTAGAACTACTAGAAAAACCATATTAAACTATTTAGTAGCCATTTTATCGATGTCTTTATCGAATATGTTAAATATGACTAAAAAAAGGTCATAGGTTGAGAAACAATTTTTCAAGAAAAGAAAACGCATCTCTGTGAGTGTTTAAAGAATTCCCATTCTCCATATTTTGGAAATCGATAAGAATAATAAACCATTAAGGAAAACTTCCTTCAAAAATGTTTCTATTACACAAAATTGTTGGTTTAAATGTTTTATTCAAAACTCTTCTGATTTATTATCATAAAAATGCACATCTCCAGTTAGTTTGTTCAAAACTTTTCTAATTTGTTTGTCGTAAAAATGTTTTGCGGACGCAATTTCGTCAAATGAATGAGCTTCTATTCGTATCATTGCATCTCTGTAAAAACTTTCTCATTTAGTCACTACTTTAAAGAAAAAAAATGAACCGGACACAAGTTAAAAGTATATGTATGAAAAGAGCATTTAGTATATCAACGGAAAATAAAAACCATAGAGAGATTATTAAGGATATACCAAAAGTTGACTAGTCAATTGTCACTTTATCAACGACTAACTAAACTGAATGTCATAGTTCAAGAAATATTTCCACAAGATAAGAAAACTTATCTCTACAAATGACAAAAAAAAATCACATTCTTTATACTTTGGAAACTAAAAAGAATAATAAATCATTACAGAAAGTTTCCTTTAAAATTGTTTCTATTACAAGTAATTGTTCGTTTAAAAGCTTTATTCAAAAGCCTTCTAATTTATTTATTATAAAAATGTATATCAACATATAGTTTATTCAAAATTCTTAATTTGTTTGTCGTAAAAATGTTCTGCTGTTACAACCTCGCCAAATGAATACAAAAGCAGTGGATAAATGAACTTCTATTTATAGCATTGCATCTCTGTAAAAACTCTCATTTATGTTATGTCTCTACATTAGAGGGGGGGGAGGGGAAGTGCCCGGATGCAAGTCTCAAGTACGAGGTTATTACTATGCAAACGACTTACATTGTTTGGAAATGAGATAGATAAACTGAATTTTTGATTCTGCGTCTTTATAAACGGTGCCTTCAATTTTTTTCCGTTAGTAAATTAATTTTGGGGCATTGTAAAAGAGTCGAAGTTTATAAAACTTCTTGGGGAAATAACTTTTGTCTCTCAGCTGAAGAGTAGGCGGACATTATTGACACTGGAAATTTATATTCTTCTGGAATGTTTTTTCTTTTCATCATTCGTGTAGCAAAGATAAAAAGCTAGTTTCAT
>JAPMOQ010004555.1:28003-42108 GCA_026543055.1 Argiope trifasciata | reverse complement strand
GTTCGTGTGTGTGTGTGTGTGTGTGTGTGTGTGTGTGTGTGTGTGTGTGTGTGTGTGTGTGTGGGTGTGTGTGTGTGTGTGTGTGTGTGTGTGTGTGTGTGTGTGTGTGTGTGTGTGTGTGTGTGTGTGTGTGTGTGTGTGTGTGTGTGTGTTGCATGGCAAAGTTATAATCTCTCACAGAAGCCAAAAAACATTTTAAATCTAATGTAAAAGAAGGATCAGGTGGTAAGGTCTCGGCTTCTGAGGCGTAGGATTTCAGGTTCGAGACCCGATACCTCCAAAGAACCGTCGTGTAAGGAGGACTGTTGCACTTTAAATTCGTCAATCCAAACGTTCCCCGCTGCTTGGTGTGGAGAGTGGGATGTAGCTCAGAAATCTGCCTCGTCATCTGACCGTGGTTCAAAATTACGAAGTCTGTCCCAAATAGCCCTAGTGTTGCTTCAAAATGGGACTTTAACATAACTAAACTAAGATAAAATGAAGAAACACTTATACAGGAATGCATATGATTTCGTTGGAAAAAACTTTAACCCGGACCTTTGTTAGGTAAAAAAAAAATTAGCATTGTTGTTCAAAAGATGTTTTGGAACCTAGTTTAATAAAATAATATCCAAGCAGGAAATCCATATCCAAAGCGATAAAAAAATCTCAAATTTATATTTAAATAATCGGGAGTGGTTTTTCTCTAACCACAAAACTTTCTCGCATACGCTCTAATAAAGGCTTGCTTCATAGAGTACGATTTGAATAGCACTCACCTATAAAAGTTATGAAAATATTTGCCAGCGGAGCGAATTTAGAATTTTTTTTAGTGAATCTATCATGACATCTTTGGCGAGTTTTCTGGCGATTAAACCCTAGCATGCGGTTAATAATATATGAAAATAGAATTTGTTTTTGGACGCTTTTTTCACAACAAATTGAAACAAAAAAATTGATGCAAAAATTAGAATTGCATGGGACATCTTAGTGCCCCATACAATTCTAAGTTTATGTTACACTCTACAATAGGGCTATGGGACCTTCTATTTTCTATCGAAAGCCTCAAGTTTTAGATCCAAAAATAGTGCTTATAGGTGGGGACTAATATTTTTGGTATCAAATAAAGCAAATTTATGAGATAGACAAAAATATTGACATTTTTCAAAGGATGGCTGTTTAAAGAAAAATTATCTTATTTTCCAAATCCCCTGCAATTGAAAAATACATTTTAAATTCACCAATTGAATTGAAAACAATTTAAAAATGGGAGTAAATTGGTCTGAAAATATGTTCCCAGACACTAATGTTAATTGAAAGAGGATTTTTCAAATGAAAATGAAATTTTTCTGACAATTGCATGCTGAAACGTGTTCTATCATCTTCAGTTTGTAATTGTTTCACTATTTCTTCTTAGTTAAGCAGCCGACTACATGGAAAATAATTAAAGAGGCAGTTTTTATTTAAATTAAAACTAGAAACATTTTTTAAAAAAAAACTTTTTACTTACTTTTTTTCTCCAAACCGCATTCTAACTTCTTCATTTCCTCAAAAAATATTCTGACGAAAAATATTTTTATAAAATATTACTAACTACGAAAGAACAGCAACAGCAGTTTACCCTTTATTGTATGAGATTTCTTTAAGGAATCCAAGATCTTTTTTTACTGCATTTCCCATCACAATAATAACTTTTTTCGTACAGGAAAAACAAACCACAAGTATTTTTCCTTACAATGCTGCTTAGTGTCTTGCAATGGTCTTTTCTTCCTCTTGATTTCTTCACAGAGAAACACTGATTGCCTTCGTTTAGAAAGAGGAAAAAACTTATTTTTGGGCATTCTGTTGCTTTTCTCTGTTATTAACTTATTATTTTTTCTTAGTCATGTGCGAATTTCCCCAAAATGGAAGAAAGAATCAGTGGAAGAATGACAGCTACAATACAGTTTTCAAAAAGGCGGCTTCATGCTTTCTATGTTCCCAGTATTTAATTTTCTCAAAGAATAATTTTGTCTTTTTGAAAATATATTTTTGCACATCAGAATAACAGGAATAACATTAATTTTATTCCAGATATCTTGATGAATTATATAAAATCTTTTAATTTATCCGATTACGTTAAAAACATTGATTATCGACCACATTGCGAATTTTTTTATTGCTATTTCTGGTAGTTCAGATTTTCCAAAACAGTTTATCTTTTCTAGGAAAAAGAAGGCCTCGCCTGTCATCCAGAGTCACATATTTTTCATCTAAAATTTGTCATTAACTTCAATTTTCTCAAAACTCTACTTTTCATAAAAATTCTTTATCGTTAACATGATACCTCAAAAACTAATAGAGGTATTTACATAAAATTTTCAGTGTGTGTTTTAAATAATATGGGCAATGAAATGGACCAAAAGTTGTATTGCTGATGAAATAATTATTCATTTATAGGTGTTTAGAAAAATTGACTTGTGAATCAATGGAAAAATGCATATATACTTATATTTTTACTCATAACTTCTCAATCTTATACGTATATTTTTACTCATAACTTCTTCAGCATCTTAAAATTTTTCTTAGATGTTGATTCATTTCATTCATCATTCTGTAACTTGTGTACAAAGAAAAATAGGATTGCTGCATTACAGTTTTATGTTGAGTGTTAACTTTTAGATTAAATTTCATTAAAATTTGCTACAAAATTTTCTATTTCTCAAAATATATTATATTTTCAAATAATTTGGCTGTATTTATAGTATTTTGTATTATAACTAACAATACATCTAAAAATCATAGTTTTAAACAGTTTTTAAAAATCAAATTTTTCAAGCATTTTCTTTCTAGCCTTAAAGTATAGGGAGTGGAAATGGCATTGGATTTTTCTGAAGTAAAAAGTTTATTTATAGGCATTGTAGAGAAATATGTAAGTAGTAAAGTACATAGACAACCATTTACATGAAATAGAACTTCTTAGAAGCTAAAAAGTAATAGATTTTAAAATTTTTGAAAATAGATGAAATTTTTATTATTTATTTCTTAATATTAATTAAAAATAGCTACAAAGGAAATATTTTCATAAATATTAATAGAATACCGCAAATACAGATTTATCAATAATTCTTAATACAGCAGAAATTTGGCAGTTGAAGAGTTTGCTGTAAAAAAGAGAAAGCTCCCAATATTTAAGTGTACAGAAAGACGTAAAAAGTATTTAAAAAAATCTAAATTGAAGGTTGTATGATTTCGCTTTTCATCAATCTTCTTAATTGTTCTTAGATTTATGACAGCATTCACATTCAAAAATGTATTTTCCAGATGATGCGGCACATATTGGGATGTTGGAGATACATCTTACTTACAACCAAATAAATAGTCTGACTACCTATATACACTGATGGAAAAAAAATCCCAACACCAAGAAAACATTATTGTACCGTAATGAAATTTTAGGAATACATTTTTCTAGGTAACATATTTAATTGATTAAAGTTTCAAGATCTCAGGTAGAGCCATTTCAAGTGTGAAATGTTGGTATATTAGTAACCGGTGTAAGCGCCAGAATTTTGAATGCAAGCATGCAAACGTGCATGTATTGTGTCGTACAGGTGTCGGATATCAGTTTGTGGGATGGAGTTCCATGCCTGTTGCACGTGGGCGATCAATGCAGGGACGGTTAATGCTGCTTGTGGATGAATTTTCGTCCAATGATGCCCATACGTGCTCGATTGGAAAAAGATCTGGTGATCTAGCAGGCCAAGGCAACGTGTCGACACTCTGTAGAGCATATTGGGTTACAACAGCGGTATGAGGGTGAGGGTTATCCTGTTGGAAAACACCCCCTTGAATGCTGTTCATGAATGGCAGCACAACAGGTTGTATCACTAGACTGACGCACAAATTTGCAGTCAGGGTGCGTGGGATAACCACGAGAGTGCTCCTGCTGTCATACGAAATTGCTCCCCAACCATAACTCCAGGAGTAGGCCCTGTGTGTCTAGGTCACAGACAGGTCACTAGCAGGCGTTCACCTGGCCTCCTTCTAACCAACAAACGGCTATCACTGCGACCAAGGCAGAACCGGCTTTCATCAGAAAACACAACAGATCTCCACTCCGTCCTCCAATGAGCTCTAACTTGACACCACTCACGTCACAAACGGCAGTGGTTTGGAGTCAGTGGAATGCACTGAACAGGGCGTCTGGCTCGGAGCTGTCCTTGAAATAACCGATTTGTAACAGTTTGTTGTGTCACTGTGGTGCCAACTGCAGCTCGAATTTCAGCTGTAGACGCAGTACGATTAGCCACAGCCATACGCCGAATACGACGGTCTTCCCTCTCCGTAGTATCACGTGGCCGCCCGGAACCTGGTCTTCTTGAGGCTGTACCTTCCCTTGACCACTGCCGCCAATACTCATGCACAGTGGATACATTCCTGCCAAGTCCTTCAGCAATATCGCGGAAAGAAAACCCACCTTCTCGTAGCCCTACAACACGACCTCGTTCAAACTCAGTGAGCTGTTGATAATGGCTTCTTCGTCTTCTCTGAAGCATCCTTGACTAACATTAGCCCACTACGTCAAATCTCAACTGTAAATAACGATCATGAACCTTACAGCGCTTATTTAAAGCAAACATCATTTGCATGTTCATAGTGTCGCTACTAGCGTCACACTTACGCGCGTAGCTCGAAATTTGAATCGACGTCATCTTTCAGGTGTATAAACACGCCTACCAAATTTCGTTTATCTAGCACAGCTCCTTCCTAGTATTGGGATTTTTTTCCATCAGTGTATAAAACATTTTACAATAAAAAGACAGTTTACTATTATATTTTTTAAAGTAAGCTAAAAATATGTAATGATTTAAATTTTGGCAGTAGATTACAGTTCGAAGTGACGTTTGATGTTGTAACGTCGTTTTATTTAATCACAGTAAAGGTGGCATGTCTTTGTTCAAGCTGAGAGCGACGAACGCATACACACACAGAACGAAAGACTGAATAATGAGGGAAAGCTCTCGAACATTTTATCCCGGGTCTGAAATAGGGAAAATCTTGTTTACAGTGCTTATAGACTATTAAGTTTTTCATAGCGATTTCTGAGCATGTGACTCTCAAAGCAGAGGAAACACAGGGATCTTTTTATAAAACTATTTGTTTAGGTCAGCAACTTTTATCAATCCCTCTCACCATTGGATTCGCTAACTAAACGTTTTTGCAAAGCATTTCTTGAATTAATTAAGTAGATAACGTGGAATCGTATCAGGAAATAAAAAAATATTCTTAGAATGAAGTTAATATGATCTAAATTGAGTTAAAAATTAAGAAATTAATACAGTTTACCCTTAGAATATCATTACATATATATACAACTAGGTTTTAAAAATAAAAAAAACTATTCTGATTAATCATTACGTTCCCCGTCTGTTACGTCTGGCTCGTCTGCTGCATTGTCGGATTGTAGGCCATGTTAGAACTACATATCATTTTGCGGGCATGCTAGTTCCAATACATCTTTATATTTTTGGCTCTTAATTTAAAGGGAGTGGGAACAGGAAGGCAAAATCTTGTTTAACATTAATGGAGTAATGTTTTGGATGTTGAATATTCTTACTGTCTAGTTACAGATTAATTCAATACTTTCTTCACATAATATGTTTTTTGTATTGTTTTGGGATTTTTTACGTAAATAAAAAGTCTATAATTGTTTATAAAATACTTTTGTTATCATTAGAAATGATGTAAGGAGTTTTCAGGAAGAAATCTTTTATTATTAAGTTGAAAACCATTCTTTAGGTAACTTCAGTAACAATAAGCATTTTACTTGTCTTCTCTATGATACCAATACACTCACATGGCAGAAAGACTCTTTTTACTTCTCTTGTATGTTTTTCAGCGTTTCCGAAGGCACTGTTGGTGGGGGAAAATGGTGGTGGCACCAGGAGCTACTTCTATGTTGCCACAAACTAATGATACTAACAGCTCCATCGCTTTATTAACGTGAAAACCAACAATAACGATCTTTCTGGCACCAAACGAACATTTTTCTTCTATCACATGATAGTACAAGTAACTCCGTTGGTCGGCTGTATGTAAGGAGAAGTAAAAGTAGCTCCGAATTCCCTTATATTGGAGCTACCTCCTTTTTGCAGCAAACTCTTCAAATACTAAACTGATAATTCAAAAAAGATTAGTAGACAATTCGTAAAAATTAGTATCCATAAAAAAAATTATCTGCTTTTTTGCTGTCTCATATAAAATACCCTGTTATCTTGGTTTCTATTGATTCATCATATCCAATTGAGTATTATAAAATTCACAATGCTTTCAAAACATTAAGAGCAAGGCACATAACAGATGTACCATATATGTAAAAATTTACTCCATTGTGTAGCTATATTTATTTATTTGAATAATTCCTATCAAATGAAATGTCCGTAAAATTTCTCCAATATTTGTAATAATAATCAAGTTATCAGGTTAACAGTACCTCTAACTCAAATCTTGCAGATCTTTACCTACAAAGCAAAAGCTTTCTCGATTTTTAAAAGTATACACATTGGGCAAATGGAATTCCAATCCATATTCCCATTGGAATTCTTCCACAAAGAGACCACCATCGCACATCTATTATTCATATAGTAGGATTGCGATTCGGCCATCGACGAATATTTCCTCAACTTCTGAATACTTTATGACTTGCACAGGTATGGCATACCCATTTTGCCATTCCCCAGCCAAATATAAAAGGCGTCGAATTTTAGTGTTGGCCTCCTTACTACATGCTTCATTGTAATCACAAGAGAATAACAGAATACTTCCACTACAGAATATTATTTTCTATTATTTTGTATCAATCCTATGAGAACGATAAATGACGAATACACGTCACAAAATACGAAAAGTAGTATAACTTTTCGTATAACTCAGGATAGTATAACTTTTTTAGTTATACTATCCAAAGGCTGTTATGCTCAAGGATTGACAAATTTATGGTATTTCTTTTAAGAACATATAGTTTATAAATGAACATTTTGAAAAGCCATAGGTTTGTCAAAGTTTGCCAATTTAACAGCACAGACAGGTAGGCACAGACTTAGGTACTTTCCCGCTTTAAGGGTGCAAGATATCGTCAGTGAGCAAAATGCGAGTCAAATCACCAAACGAAGCGAATGACAAAACAAATATCTTCAATGTGAACAAAACGCGAAGTCGCTAAATGTAACTAAGTAAGATTTGACGTAAATTTCATTTCTTGAAGATTTTTCACTTTTCCTGTCAAACGATTATTTGGCGACTTGTTGGCGATTTTTTCATTGAACCCGTATAACGAAAAAGTACCATTTCTTAATTCCGAGAATAATACGCCTAATTAATTAAAAAGTACCAAGAGGAAAAGGGAAAATGAGATCATATGAAACCCGTTAAGCCACCAACTTCTTAAATAACAATGAATTTCAACGAAGAATTGAAAAAATTAATATTTGCTGCTTCAAAAGTCATGGTAAACATGTTAGAAAAATGAATCATTCAATTGCTCTTGTGCTCCTGAACAAGGGATAAAAAGGATTTATTTAAAACCAAACATTATCATTTATTTATTTATTTTCAAATAAAAGACAATGAAGAACAAGATATTAAGGATTTTTCAAATATAAAGTAATTGTAAAGATCAAAAATAGAGAATATGAGATCTTAAAAGGAATGGTTTTTTGAAAGAGAATTCTATAGCAACGCAACTAATGATTCTGTTCCAAGAACAACAACGATTGAAATTCAAGCCATTAAAGGACGGATAGATAGTAACATTTAGAAGAAAAAATATACATAAATAGGTCGGTTTATTCTTTGTTGAAACATTCTATACGGAAGTATTCTAGTTACTATTTTCTTTGTAATATCTATTGAAAAACTCTTGTGATATTTTTATTGCCAGTATTTACTTTTTGATGAGTGCCACATCGCTTTTTCATAGTTAGCTTTTGTTTCTTGAATCATAGTATTTAAGTACGCCAATAAAGCATACTTTGATGCTTGTTGTCATGTATAATATGTTTGTTTATAGTTTATATAAGTTTCATTTCATGGATTTATTTTTATAGAACCCCTATACAAATGTCTAATAGGTAATTAATATGAATTGCTAGTTAAGTGACAAACAGAAAATACTTGAACTATAGAAAGGGCTCTCAACAAAACTTTCTACCTTGCTATAAAGATGTTATCCCATAAATGCCTCGCATGGAATTGGTATTGGATATGCTTTTTATAAGCCTTTTTTCAGATTATCGCAACCAAAACATGGCACTACTATTGCAATCAGGAGATAAGTTGCCTAATTTCATTCAGGCATGCGAAAATACAACCAGACAGATTACCAACCCTTTGGCAGATTTGGTTCAAGACTGTGAAAACTAGAATTTTCATTGTAGGTGCAAACCTGTATATCAAATATTTTGTATGCTTTTATGTTTTCAAGTTGTTGAATTCACTTGAACAAATACGCACCTTCTCAGAGGATTTCATTCGAAATTCGATATTAAGTCACAAATTAGTTTAAAGCTAATATATGAAATTTCATCCATCCAGCTTAGGTTATTTTTAGACAAACATAATGCCAAAAACGTATTTTTCGAACTCAAGGAGATATGAAATGTGAAGATTTTTTAAAATCACAAGTTCGAACTTCTTAATACTTTGACTAAACATTTGAAACGAGTTTTGCATTTGAAGCGCATTTAATTTTTGAACATGTGAAGGCACTAGTTTTTATGTAAGAATTTATTTCTTATTATTCAAAATATATACATGATATACAACTAAAATAAGCTAAGTAGAATTAGAAAAAAAATGGAAGCATAAACTCATTACGGAGCGTTTTGATACATCAAATGTATCCACAGAATTGCAATACTTTTCCTATACTTCATATACGTGAAAATAAAAATGATTGGTACTTTTCCGTTATACGAGAACAACGAAAAAGTCGCCGAAAATAGAAAATTACGTCAAATTTCACGTTATTGCTTGTTTTGTCATTTTCTTCACTTGACGATTTTGTTCCCGATTTGTTCACATTGGCGATATTTGTTTTGTCATTCGCTTCACCTGGTGACTGATTATCATTGGCGACATCTTGGGCCCGTAAAACGGAAAAATAACAAATGATTCAAACATATATTCTTGTAATAATTTTTGTTTAAAGTAAAAGACAAGAAATTTAGCGATTATGAAAAAAACGTACAAATATTTTATTTGTACAACTCTTAATATAAAACAAATAATTACCAGCAAAAAATTCAATATCAACAATGAATTTCAAACACATTTTCATACATACATACAACACATATCTGCATGAAGCTTCAAAAACCGAAAAATAAAGATGGCTACTCATCTTTATAAAAAAAACATCTAATAACGAAATAAAAATGTGGTAGGTTTTTATTATTTATTTTGCTTCAACAAATTCCTTCCTTTAAGAAATAACTAATGAAAAATTCTCTGTACAAATATTTGCTTGAAGTTTAGACTCGTAACTCAGAACATATTTAGTCCATCTCAGATTCCAAAGGAATACAAACTATGCTTTGGAATGTTTGACATGTGTCACACCATGTCTCGCAATGGTGGCAAAAAAATGCCATTCCATTCACATTTCTATTTTCATTTATATGAGCTAAGTTTACAAGAAAGAAAAAGCTCTCACCTGCAAAAAAAACTTTGGACAGCTGTTCTATCTCTTTCTGTTTATTTATGTGTGTTGGCTGAAGTCGGGAAAAAAAAGTATTATATGAACTCTGTAGTAAACGGCATCTGGTCAAAAAGATTTGGAATTCTTTCCTTTTGATATTTTTCTCGACATCAAGACCAGAGTTGATCTTAAAAGGATTATTCTAAGATAGAAGATTTTGATCTATAACAAAATTGGACAATTGCAATTCTTTTATTGTTTTTTTATTCTATTGTCTTCCATTGTTAAAAGAAGGATTCTTTTATATAATTTTCGGATAAAGGATCCAAAGGCTTAATATTTTTCTTACCTTGTGTTACAGATAGAATCTTTCTTGTTTAATTATGTTAGAAAGTAACAATGGCAGTTAATAATAACAATATCACTAAGCTTTATTGAAGTTGAAATAACTTCTGAATTATTGCATTTTAAATACTCCATATACAAATCAATATAATTTTAATAAATATGAATATTTAAATATTTTCCTCTTTAAGCATTTCCTTCGAAAAGAATTTGTCTATATATTCATCGGTATGTAATCAGATATTTTTAATGTCGTTGCTACAGCATAGAAATTTTAGAGAGAAGGTTTTTTTTTTTTTCCTCTCAAAAAAAGTGACGACCATCTAAAAAATTTTCAATTTATTTCTCATTTTCGCTTTACCTGCAACTATTTGTAATATTCAATTTTTCATTATTTATCGGTAAATGATGTTTCAAACAGAAATTGTTTATCTGCTGCTTGTAAATTTTTCTTTAACTTTCTTTTAGAATATTTTAAATTTCTTTTTATAGTATATCAATGTCTACATTTTTATTCTGGATATGTTTTAAAATTCATATATTTGCTGTTTCACTGAGGTGCAGAACTAAATATTCAATATTCAAATTTTTATTATTTGTCGGTAGATGGCATTTCTAATAGAAATTGTTAATCTGCTGCTTGTACATTTTTAATTTTTCATCTAGAATATTTTTAATTTGTTCTTGTCATATATCAATGTCTATATTTTTTTCTTGTATATTTTTCAAAATTCATATACTTATTATTTCAATGAGGTGTAGAAATAAATATTTAAAATAATTCTCTAGTTGAAGTCAAATAACTCCTTATTAAACTTGATTGAACTGAGATTAGATAGCTTGTTTCATCTTAAAAAACAATCTACTGAATTTAAAATACATTTTTATTAGAATAAAATACATTCATATGCTTTCATTTCACGTTACATATTTTTTGTTAGAGATCAATTCCTACATCTCAAAATTTGAAGAAAAATTTTCCATTACTTATTTTATCATTCAGTGTTAGGAGTAAATTTCTTTAACCATCTTTGGAAATTTTAAAACGATTAATAACACTTGATATCTGGAGAGGGAAATGGTGTTTTCTAAACTTATACTTTAGAAGACACAAGGTTCTTGGCTATGCTCTATAATATTCACTTCAAAAATCTAATACAAAAAAAATCTTGAAACAATCGCATTTCGAATAGGAGAAAGATTAAGAAAAATTGTTTCAGAAAAATTTATTAATCGATCAAGGATTGCTTTTGCCTATTATTAAGTAAAATACGAGTAGAAATGAAGTATCAAATGCATTAGAATATTTGAAATTGTGATTTCATGCTACTGAAGCTTAATAGATCATCTCAAAGAGCAACTTAATAAATCGTATTTTGCTGTGTTGAGTGTATCTAGATAAATTTTAACAAAGGTAAAACTGACAATTTTACTAAGCATTACATAATTTGTTTTTGTTTTCTTTTTTCAAAGTTTATGATGTATCGCCCCAATAAATGTATAATAAACGTATCACTAGAAAAAAAAATCGCTCTCAAGAATTGGATCAATTTTGGAGTCTTACATCTCCATGAATTACAATACGTGTTTGAGAAATTAAATTTGAAATGCTGAAATAATTATTTAGGGAAAAGATTTTTATTGTTTTATCTTTTTTACCACTAGTCAAAATTAACTGTCAAAATGCTAAGAAAACAATTTGATTATAAGGCATAAATAATAAAAAAATATTTCAAACGTAGCCCATCTAAATTAGAATTAAGTCTTCCAAAAATTGTAATTGGGAGAGTTGTAAAATCGATGAAAAAGATAAGGAAAAAAATCTCATAATACTAATTTACAAATGAACAAAACCTGAATTTCTAATGGAAAATCAATTTTTTTCTTTGGAATAAAATCAAAATGTTTGTAGCCATTGAGTTGATTCACTTGTGGGAAAAAAACTAAATGATTGTTGAACAAATTTTGTTTAAAATTTTTCTTCTTAAAAATTTCTTTTAAGAACCAAAGCTAAATTATGGTGGCTCATTTAATATAAATCAATATTATTTTGATATTAAGCGACTCCAATCTAAAAATGGATATTTTTTCGCACACTGAGCTCAGATAAC
Source organism: Argiope trifasciata (assembly GCA_026543055.1). Lineage (NCBI taxonomy): Eukaryota > Metazoa > Arthropoda > Arachnida > Araneae > Araneidae > Argiope > Argiope trifasciata. The sequence continues at coordinate 29,994 of JAPMOQ010004555.1, read as the reverse complement.
TTTTTAAAGAAAATAAAAATTGTTTTTCAAACAAAAGATCATCTGCTTTTTTTTTTTTTTTTACTTTTATCCAATCAAAATGTAGCATTTTTGGTTTTCATATATTTCATCACAAACAAGATTCTAATTTAACCATTCACTAGGGACGTGCGGTCTGTGAGGTCACTAGCGATGGACTTTCAGTCACCCCTATTCTATTTTTAGTTCATTTAAATGGATTTATCCTGTAGTTTCCTGTTTTGTGGTCTTCAATACACGTCTTCTTTTTCAACCGGTTTCAGGGGATGCTTAATAAAATAATTCAGTTATTTCTTCTATTGGTCTCTAAGTCCGCATCTACCTGCTAATGTCCAAGTGATAAACAAGACTTAGCAGGTGGCTCTAAAACTTAGATCTCGAAATATCATCCGATCAAGTTACAATCAAGTTACATCAAGTTACCTATCCTATTATGAAACAGTAGTCCAGACACTTTTAAATGAACCAAAAAGTCATTTTACTGATAAGAATAATTGTGCAAAAGAGTTTTTCGATGAAAGTTCGCATTCAACAGATTCTGGTGCGTATACTCAAACTTAATAATTTTTCTAAATGATAACACATTTCGAAAAATTCATAAAATATATACCAAGAGAAATATTTACAGAATTTATAGGTTGATTTTTATACTAGTTCTTAATCTGTATGTTTAAAATGCTTTAGAAAACCGAGCTTTGAAAGTCACACAAGCCGATAAAAAAAAGGGTCAATTGAACCAATTGACAAGTTTTTTTTTTATTTCTTATATAATTGTTGAATCTTATATTATACGGTTTTCTATATAACTTAATATACTTGAGAAATGAATAGGATTTAAAAAGTAAAAAGTAATGTCTTTCTTTTTGAGAATATTATGTATTGTAACATGTAATTTGAGAAGAAAATGTATATTCCAACGCATTTACTTTTTTCAGGGATATTTTGAAAAATTTTCTAAAACTATATCAAGAAAATTACCTACAAAATATATTATCAGTTTTCATGCTTATGCTTTCATTAGAAAGTTTAATTTGATTGTAAATAAAGTGCGATCTTGTCGGGTTATGTAATTGCACAAGAAATTCTACATTTTTGCATACTATTTGGGAATTTGGAGAAGAAAATGCTTATTTATCATTTAATAATTTTAGGGAAAAAAAGAAAATATCCACGTATTAGAAACTTTAATTAAGAAATGTCGATTCAAAAAACCTAACTACACATGTGGAAAATTGGCAACTTCAATACCTGAATATAGTATTTGTAATTAACGCAAGAGCTGAACCATATGCTACCAGTGTGTATGTTTAACAAATGCACAGTTCATATCGAGTTGCTACAAATTACAAGGCAGGTGAAAATGATCCATATTAACAAGAGCAGGTGGGATATTTCCCGTAAACTAACACTCATTCGAGCGCGAAATTACTGCTATTCTCCACTGTTTAGTACTTTCGTTTGAAATCAATTTCGCTGTAGTTATTGAACAATGTGGCTGAAAGAGGTAATGATGCCGGAAAACTCTGAAATCAATATTTTAGTGCAATTAGAGGAGAGAATATGCTGTAAATATTCCAAAGTATATTATTCTTGTATAATTCCAAAATAGTTTTCATTTGTAAATGTTCAAATCTGTACTCAAATTGATCTTGTAAAATGCGATGCAAAATAGCAGCGAGTAAAGAAAATTTTCAACATTGAAAAATAATCATTTCGGAAAAAAAGAGGAGAGCGTAAATAGTTCCCAATGCAAAAAAAGGAAAAGTATAAAACAGTTATTAGTTCCCTCATAGAAATCTTATCTGTATTTATCTATTAATATAATTGATTTTATTTTTTATCTCGCAATCAAAAGAAAAAAAAGCAGCACATCTAAAATTAATTTGATTTTCCGTCAGCTTACATCTATACTTATAATAAAGCTGAGTGTGTGTGTGTGTGTGTGTGTGTGTGTGTGTGTGTGTGTGTGTGTG
>JAPMOQ010004555.1:6377-27993 GCA_026543055.1 Argiope trifasciata | reverse complement strand
GTGTGTGTGTGTGTGTGTGTGTGTGTGTGTGTGTGTGTGTGTGTGTGCTAGGGCATTACACGCCAGATCATATGATCTAGATTTGCCGCACTTGGTTCATGCATATACTACTTTGGAGGATGAAAAATTATACCTAGGCGGATCTTTTTGAAACTAACTAAAAATTACGCTAACATTTGGAAGTTTCCTGCAATAACTTCTGAAAATATTGCAATACAAAACTATTTTTCAAATCCTCTTAAAAAGAACTTTTTTTAATGAATTTTTTTCAAAAAATATATTTTTTCCTATTAATTTCTCCCAAAATGAAGGTATTTAATCTGCAAGAGCACGTTAAGACAGTACTAGGGATTGCCGTCACTTTGACAAAAACTCAAACTGAATAATCAAATTAATTCTTATTGAAAAGTAAACCAAGGAAGTGTGATGTTCAGCTCGTGTATAAATAGAAAAGTAATGTTATGAACAAATATAAAATGTGATATTTTCCACATAATTCCATGATAGTTTATTACGTATCAGAGAGATATATAGTTCAATAAACAAATAATCGTAATGCTTGTATATTATTATGAATTACATGACTGTCGAAGCTTAAATATATTTCACTGAGAAGTTATAAAGAGAGCAAGTAGCATAAGTATTTAATTGAAAATTTTCGAACACATTACTCCAGATGAACCAACTGGTCGCCAAGGCGACTAGTATGCAATAATTTACTTCCAAGTCACCCATATACCATTGAAGCCATAATATCTAAAAAATATACCTATGTGATAAATAATTTTAAATCTCAAAAATATAAATATTTATTCTTGATCTATTCATTTCTGGTTTTTTAAATAAAGGATAAATTCAATTCATACTATAATTTGGAATAACAATTTTCAAAATAAATCTCTTATCATTTCAGAAATTTAAAAAAAGAAACATTTCTCATCCAAATACATTTCATCATCACTATTTCTACTTTAAGTTATTTGTTGTTGACTCCACCCATAGCATATCATGATATTCCTTTTTGAATAATGATAATATCGGTCGATAGAATAAATTATGATAACATTTAAATAAAATGTATGAATATTTTCCCTTTATATATGTTATTTAAAATTGATATTTTTAAATTTTAAACTGTTATATTGCAAATTTATATATATATATATATATATATATATATATATATATATATATAACAAAACTTCAAATGAAACTATTATTAAAACCCAATCAGTTGGTATGAGGAATATATTTGAAAATGCGGCGGCCAGATCAAGTACCATTGTTGTCGCCTGGCCGATATTCAAAATACAAAGTCGTCTAATTATATTTGTCACTTGAAAAAAAGAACATTAATTGGATAAACAGAAAATTTTCAAAGATCGAGCTATAATATTCAATTGAAATATGTTTTACAACCAAAATTTCAGAATATGGTCTTCTATTTTTTCCCATGAAAACTGACAGAAATAATAAGAAATGAGTGAAGCTTTCTGTGAAATTAATTTAAAAAGCAAAACTAAAATGTTAGTGGTCGTTTGCGTTTATTTTATTTCAACTTTTAAGAAAAGAATTGTCCAAATATTTCCTGTGGAGATATTTATTTGCTTCTACGAATAGTGACTCGGACTAAATTTACCAAATCTTATAGTCAAAAGAAATAAAAAAATATTTCCCAGAATGCTTTTAATACAAACCACATCTTGCAATTTCATAGAAAAAGAGTTCTATTCAATCCGTAATTCCCGTCTCGCTTTTATAGATAAACTTTTCCAGAAGAAAAAGTTCTCGCGTACTGAGAAAACTTTAGACAGCTGCTCACTCCTTTTTTTATCTGTATGAGCACGGCCAAAATTGAAAAATGTTTGTATTAAAGCCTTAGGAAGAAGGATCTGGTGGAAGAAGTTCGGAGTTCCTTTCCTTTTGAAACTTTTCTCAATGTCAAGTTCAGAATTGATCTTGAAAGGATGTCCCTGGGGAAGAAGATTTTGATCTGCAACTTCCTTTTTATTCGATTTTTCTCATGTCTAACAAAGCTCGCTTCATCTGATCTTTGAATGGAAGATATCGAAATTTTCATATTTTTCTTTAATGGTTGAAATTTTTGCATGTGTAAAATGATTGTTTTATATAGTTACAAATTAATTCTTCAATTTAGGTTTAAGGAATTAGAAATGTTAAAATTATTTTAAGCATTCCATTTGATAGAATATCCAGCTTATATAACAATGAACTTAAATATGATATTCTTTCGGATTTATTATACAGTTTATCCACTTAAAGGGAGATAAACGTGTTTAAGTAAAAAAGCTATTTCTTTGCGACTCAAACGTGTTAAATAATAAACATTTAAATTAGGTTTGAAAGAAAAGAGGGTTATTCAAAGCTCCATGACAAATAGTTTTGATCATAGTAGAAGGAGTTTTTTTATGTTAATGAGTTGAACAAATATTTTCTGTAACATTAAATGGAATTATTTTGTTTCGGCATTTTTCCAAATAGAAATTCTGTTTCTAATGGTTTATACACACTGGTTGTTAGGAAAAGATTACAGCGACTCAGAAATGGTAAATTCATTCGATGTAATTGGTCCACTTCACAGTAAAATTGTAAAACAGAGATTAATTTACCTTATTTATTACATAAATCTTTCAAAAAAATGGCAACAGTAGGTGATATTGTTACGTATATACTTCAATTCAACTACTAATTCCATAAATTCACCGGCTTCGCTTTTAGTAGGTGTACGGTTTGAAAACAGTCAACAGACCACAGTAGAAAACAACAACAACATTCATTAAACACGAAGGCATTAACATAAAGACGACGAATAAGCATGCAACTATATACGGCCGAGACGAACACAGGAAACACACAACAGCACACTGAAACTCACAGTAACCCACCAAGTAGTGACCAGTAACAACAACAGCCGTAGCACAGAAAGTGGCCTGACAGAATTCAGCAGGAGAGGGAATCTTCGTAGCTACGGTCTAGGTTTCTTTAAACGGCTGAAATTCTTCACTGTTTCTTTGCTTTAGCTGTATCTAACTGCCAATGTACTACTACAGGACTGGCTACTCTTCACAGGACTTGATGCTGCTTCCACAATAAATACCAGGACTCGGTACTCATCTCAGTTAAATGATCGCTTGGGCCTCATACAATGCTGGTTTTTCGTCAGACTATTCTGCAGTTGCTTCGTTGCCCACAGGGGGGCCGAAAAGATTGTGGGACCAATCAGTCATAGTTCAGTTCCAATCGGCTGAATCGCTAAAACTCTTGAAAATTCCAGTAATATCTATTTTGTCGCCAAATGTTCGCCAAGCATTGAGATTACTGATTTGGCACTCGATCAGCACCAGAGATGATCGTAAAACAGTTTTTCCGGTTGATTGAATTATCCTACTGGGAAGCAGCATGACAGGTTTGTAACATTATTGTAAATACGTAAATGGAGTGAAAAAATATTTTCAATATGATAATTTGTCTAATTTGTAATTAAAGTCCTACGAAGAAAATCGTCTGAAATATTGCCCTCTCCATCAGACAAAGATTGAAATTTGTGGTATTATTTTATCAATAATTTTTTATGATCGTATTACCTATTAACTGCAATTTTCATACTGCGATATTATCGTCATGTCGTTTGAATGTTTTTTAGTATTCGATAATTACATACCACAACTCTAGAATTCAGAAAATAATTTTCAATAAATTTCCAAAGGAATATCCTTTTCTTACAGACATTAACTAGTAAAAGAAAAATTTAAAAAATTCAGCATTTATAACTGAAAATTAATATTATGAAAATATTAATCCTTCTTAGTTTCTAATTATTATATAAAAATGAATTTTTGCTTTATAAACTACCTTGCCATTTATCCAATGCTAAAATATTGTTTTGGTGCTAGAGAATCCATGTTTTACACATGATCAGTTGCATGTGTAGCGGCTCTCCACTGCGAAACGATTTGTGTTCCTTTATTATTATTTATTATTGAAAATTAATATTTTAAAAAGTGGTGACAACACTAACTTTTGTTATTTAAAGTTTTAATTGTTTCATGTATATTTAATTTGTTAAATAGTATTGTATTTCATTGTAAATAATGTTCGTTAAATTAATATTTTAAAAAGTGGTGGCAACACCAACTTTTGTTATTGTTTATTTTAAAGTGTTGGCATCATCTGTTATGTTTAGAATTCCGAATTCCAAAAGCATTAAAAAGGAAGAAGTTGTGTTATGGCTAAGAAGGTCTATGTTTATTTATTTTTTTAAACCTTTTCCATATAACACTCGTTATTTTACCGCCATGCTTGGCAAGTTCCGATGCGAGATGGAGTCTAGATTAATTTTGTTAATGTCCAGGGCAAATTAGCTCACACGACACATTTGGATGATAACGTTTTGGACAACCAAGAAATTTAGTTTGTGGTGCTTAAATTCTATCGCATTCTTTCACTGAAGTATTATTTTTTATATCACATGCATCAGCGGAAATGTAAGATTTGTTATTGTGATTTTAAACAGATTATCCTAGCTGACTCACTGTATTTCCACATTTTTTCTTATGATGTATATAAATATTTTTACTTATATGTTTTTCTGAGTTGGCAACAGGAAATTACTTTTTAAATTAATGTTTACTTTGGTTTCTGTTAATAAAATTGTGTTTCGTAGAGTCGATGTTATTCCAAATGACTTAATTTGCTTAAATCTCTTATATGCATTGCATAACATCAAATATCTCTACAAGTTCTTTTTGCTGAAGACTGAAAAACAAAAATATAGTGTCTACCCTAAAGTATACTTCAATAACATAATCATCGAAATAGAATAAATATTATTTATGCTTCCCCTTCATATATCATTAAATTTCAACTAATGTTTTCATTGTTGATAAGAAAATTAATCATTCTTTCGGGTCAATCTTATTTTAGCCCACCTTTGGCGAATAATAAGAATTTTTTGGAGAAAGGTAAGAATTCTTTTTTCTTAACCTTTTAATTCAAATACTTTCGATTTGGCAAGATTTTGAAAAATTGACGAGATTTTGAAAAAGTCACCAGAGGTGGGCTAAAATAGGATTTTACCATTCTTTCTATCATTCTTAATTCAGCAAGCTAACCAATTAAAATTTCAAATGATATTTCCAAATTATTTTTTCTGCGGCAGATACCAGCTAGTGACTAATAAAAATATATTTGCGGCATTAGCGAGGCATCCAATTTTGAATAACACAAGATTCTTAACCTAGTATTTATAATACTCTAAGAGCTCTTATAGTATTCCAACAATCATAGAAGCAAAAAAAGGCTTTAAAAAATTTAACTTATTAGTCAATAATTACAATTCTGATTTTCACGAAAGGGAAACACAGAAATAAAACTAAGACAAAGCGATCAAAATACATTTTGAAAGACAGAGCTGATGTGGATATAAAATGGAAGCTCCATCCATTATTTGAAAGATCAAACCAATATATCTTGTTTTGCTACGAAGAATCAATCGATATCAGGCACGTATCGCCCAAGATAGTACCTTTTATTTCATCGAAGATGACCATCACTTATCTTTATTTTTCATACTTTTTCATATAAGAACTTTAGTAGAAACATCATCAAAAAATTCTGTTTCGAAATTCTGATGAATTTGCAACGTTGTGTTTCGAAGCATGTTTCCGAATTAAGAGGAAAAAACGAATAAATATGATTGTCCAAATTGTTGAGAAATCACCTTTTCTGATAATGGTCGACCATCATGAAAATTATTTTAACATAAAAGTTTAACTACAGTAATATGTTTTGCAAATATGAGATTTCATTCACAGTTGATTACATGTTTTTTTTACAGTAGAAAATCACTTTGTTTGGGAGGCATAATCACATAAGATCTATAGATTGATCAACCAGAAATTAAAATGTGGAAGTACTATAGCTAATTGTACTAGAAAAACATTCACACTGAAATTTGGGGAAATACTATTCTTTCTTCTAAAAAATGCCAAAAAAGTTTGTAAAAATGATTAACTTATCCTACTATAGTTCAAAATATTGTGTTATACGAGCTGAAGTTAAAATTATGATATTTATTAATTAATAGTGAAAAATTGATAATTCATTGACGAAAAAAAAATAAACAAAATATTTAAACCAAAATGTACTCATAAGGTTGCAATACTTTTTAGAGGGATACATTTTGCGAATTTTGGCTGTTTCATCGTTAATTTCTGACAATTTTTTCTCTCTTTTCCTGAGTTTAAGTTGTATGCGAGTCTATTGCACAAAATATCCGAAATATTACATTTAAAATTATTTTAGCAATCGTACAACTTGAAAAACTTATTTATTAATTCAAAATAACTGCAGTTAGTAAGAAATAATAAAATAAATATATAACTGCAAAGTATTATAAAATTTTATTACATTACTAAATGCTAATACTTTGATAATCTTTAAAATTTATTCAAGGCATTCATCTATTCTGCTAATACTTTCTTATCTTCCAAAGTGCACTTTGCTCCTGCCTGAATAACGGATTAAAAGCAATTAACAGCTAGGAAACTTCGTAAACAGATTAAATTCTCCTGATATGCGGGAGTAGTTCATTACCATCGGCAGAAATAAAGGCTATCGTTAAAATATTTTTAAGAGATCAACATGCATTTAACTTCCTTCTATACATGTTTCAAAGCCATAAGATAATATTGACTTAAAAACTAAACGAGAGTAAGAAAATTGTTGGGACAACAATTTTGAAATTTTCTAATTTCAAAACTGAATAAGGAAAGTGCACAGCATTAAATTACGCATCTAAAACTTAGTTTTAAATGAGCATTTAAAAGTTCTGTTTTTCGATAATCGAAAGTTAATCTTAGATTTATAATATGTTACCCAACTCTCATGAGTATAACATATTGTAAACAGTGCGATCTGATAACTATTAAAATATTCGTCTAAACTGGATAGACAATAAGAGGAGCCACAAATAAGCTTTTCTCTGTTCAGTACGCATCCAGAACTGAAGCATGGCCTGATACAGAGATATAAAATACGAAAATATAGACAGGCCGACAGTAATTAATAAATATTTTGTAGCGTTTTTTTAAAATTTTAACGAACAAAAGAATTGCTTTATAAGCACATATATATCAATCAGATTTTCATACATTTTAATGCATCTTTCCAACAAAAAAAGGCTCAAAAGAACAATAGATCACATCATTGGCTCGTTGATATCAATTTTTTAAAATTTTTCCAAAGTGGATTTTTATATTACTGCAAAAGAAATAAAATCTGCTAGGTGTCGATATATTATTGCAAACTATGATTTTTTATGCTCATTCCAACAAAAAATTTCAAACGCAACGAATACGCCTATCTGCAGTTCTTTTTGAATTAGAATAAAGTAATAGAAAGGATACATAACTGGTACACACGTGAAAAAAGTGTACGAAAAAAAAACTAATAGGATGGAAAACAAGGTCGAAGATTGAAGAATTGCAAAAATGCACTCATCTTTCCACATCTCACCCCTTGAATGAGATAGAATCGTAGAAAAGTGGTAGTCTTACGATACTAAAACAAACTATAGGTGACTAAGAAATGGGCGATGATGGTGGCAATCACATCAGGATAGATTATTCCATCGATATAATATTTATATCCTAAATTATATATACGTCAAAAGGTACGTATTTTTACTATACTAATTGAAACGTATTTTTACAATACTAATTGAAAATTTAACAGAAATTTTGAATATTTGGCTTCGTTGAAAACAAACAATAAACAAAAAACTTACGAAGTCCGTCTAAATATATTCAGCCTTTGTAAATGGGAAATCAATGTAATTAGATTAAATTATTAAAACAATATAGAAATTTTTCTAAGTCGAGTTAAAAATATTAATTTATTCTAAAATCCAAATACATTTCAGAAGATAGTTTTCTCTTTTTCTATGAAAATCGAAGAAAAGACCAAGGAATGATTTTACCATTAAATAAATTTAAAAGCAAAACTTTAGTGGTCTTTCTTATATATTTATTTTTCTTCAACGCATTTTAGCCTTTATGAAAGGAATTACCCAAAACCTTTTTGTAGAAATATTAATTAGACTATTTCGTTTTGTAACTCAGAATCAAATTACTGAATATCATATTCCAAAGAAAAATAAAAATGATTCACAGAATGCTTCCAATACAAACCACATCTTGCAGTTCCAGAAAAGAAAAGAAAAAAGTGTTATTCAATCCGCATTTCCTGTCTCACTCTTATAAACTTCTTCCGAAGAATAAGTTCTCGCGTACTGCGAAAACTTTAGACAGCTGTTCTCTCGCTTTTTTTTTTAATCCGTATGAGCACGGCAAAAATTTAAAAGATGTTTTATATCAAAGCTTTAAAAAGAGGGATCCGGTGGAAGAAGCTCGGCAGTTCCTTTCCTTTTGAAACTTTTCTCAATGTCAAGTTCAAAATTTATATTGAAAAGGTCTCTGGGGAAGACGATTTTATTCTGCAACTTCCTTTTTATTCGATTTTTCTCATGTGTAACAAAGCTCGCTTTATCTGATCTTCTAATGGAAGATATCGAAATTTTCATATATTCTAGTAATGGTTGAAACTTTTGCATGTGTTACATAATTGTTTCATGTAGTTAGAATTTAAGTATGAATTCTTCAATTCAGGTTTAAGGAATTAGAAATGTTATCAAAATCGCCTCTTTTGTGCATTTCATGTGATAAAATATTCAGCTTACATAATACTGAACCTAAATATAATATTCTTTTAATGACACTTATTATAAAATTTATCCGCTTAAATTGTGATAAGTGTATTTAAGCAAAAAAAAAAATTACTTCTTGGCGACTCAAACGTATTTAATAATAAACCTTTTAATTAGGTTTGAAATAAAATAGGAATATTTAAAGCTCCATTACTGAAATTGTTTTGATCATAGAAAAAGTTGTTTTGTTTTTTAATTTTGAGGAATTTAAAAATGTTCTGTATAGCAAAAAATATAATTTTTTAAATATAAAATATAATTGGGTCTTTTCCCAAGTAAAAATCCATGCTCATCTCTAATGTTTCATTTATTAGCTGTTAGGATATGATCACAGAGAATACATACCATGTTATCTTCGTTAGACTGTAATTGGCACACTTTACTCTAAAATGCATAATTTATCTTCGTTTTATAAAACTTATTATGTAAATCTTCAAAAAATGAGAAATAAAAGTGATTTTGTAAATAAAGGGAGAGAAAATATGTTTCAATACGATAATTCATCTGAGGTGAGTTTAAAGCTTAACGAAGAAAAGTGATCTAAGATATAGTTGTCTTCATTTGACAGGGATTTAAAAAATTATTATTTCATTACTAAGTTCTTTAGTACAACGTTACCTATTAACTCCAATTTCCATGGTGAGATATGTGGTTTGAATATTTAGAAGTATTTTATAACTACAAGTCATAAATTTAAAATTTAAAAAATAACTGCTAATTAAGTTCCAAAGAAATGTTCTTCTATTATAGACATTTACTAGTAAAATAAATAAAATTATTCAAAACTTAAAATTACTTAGATCTAAATTTAATTTAAAAAAATTCTTCTTCACTTGTAATCTATACTTATAATAAAGCTCAGTGTGTGTGTGTGTGTGTGTGTGTGTGTGTGTGTGTGTGTGTGTGTGTTTTAGCGCTCTACAGGCCAGACCGTTGGACCTACAGCTACCAAATTTGGTACATGTATACCTTGGAAGTCGAGAATGTGCACCTCGGAGTCCTTTTTTCGAATTTTTAATTAGAATTTGAATTTGAATTAAAATTTAAGCGAAATTTAGACGTTTTTCCGCCATAACTTTCGAAAATATTATTACACAAACATGATTTTTACATCAATTTAAAGATTAAAAAATTAGCTTTCTAATGGTTTCAGTGTTTTAATGTATAACTTAAGATTCTATTTTTAACGAATTTTTAAAGAAATATTTTAACCATGTTTTTTTAGCACGTAACTGGATAAAATAAAAGAATGACAGAAGTTCACATTAAAAAAAAAAAAAACTATCATCGCAAATTAAATCTAAAGGAATGCAACTTTCAGCCCGTGACTGAATAAAATAAAATAAATATAAAATGTGATCGTTTCTAAAAAATTAAATGTAATGCCAAGGTTTCTATATATAATCGTTTGCAACTTCAAAATCATTTACTCAATAATTTTTTTCGCTTTCTAAAAAACACGTATTTAATATTTTGGCAACATCACAGAAAAAAAAACATTTTTAATATTTTGGAAGCATAACCGATAAATTATTAGAGCATTAAACTCAAAGTTTTTCCGAATAAAGTCATGCATTTATGAGTAATGAGTTTTAGATTTCATATTTTGCTCTGTGAGCCATATTTTACCAAATATTTTTATTAATATGTTAAATAAAAGTTGCTACATCAATCAGTCTTCTAAATCAATAATTAAAACAGACTGATTTATGAAATCAAAGAATATTATTAGGAAAACGTGTTCTTTTAGAACTTTCCGTCCATCATCTTAAAAAAAATATTAATTTCAGGCCAATCAATGCCCGGAATTACTTCAAGTCTAATGAATATAGGATTTAACTGAAAATTTTAAAACGCATTAATCATGGCGAACCAGCTGGTTACCAAAGGCGGCTAGTGACTAATAAAATATGCAGCAAAAAAATATACGGCATTAGAAAAGCGTCCAATTTTGATCGACAAAAGCTCTTATATTGCATTTCTGATATTTTACAATGGTCTGATAACCTTTAAGCTATCACAGAGCGAAAAAAGTCATTGAAAAACCCACTTGCGGATCAGTTACATGAAAAGCCAACCATAAATAAGATTAAGCACTCAAAAGGCATTTGAATGTCTGAGCTGATGTAGATGTAAAGCTTCATCCATCAACCGAAAGAACAAACCAATAAATCTTGTTGTTTTTTCCAATCGATATGAGACGAATCGCCAAAAATGGTGCCATCTACTTCTTCTAAGTTGAACATCATTTACCTTCATTTTTCTCGCTTCCTCCTATAAGAACTTTAGTTGAAATGTCATCAAAAAATTCTGTTTGGAAATGTTGAAACATTTCTGTTTTTGAAAAATGATGATACGGATCTGTATTAGAGGAACTGGAAGAAATATTTTTCAAGGGAGAGAGAAATTGCCTTTTCTGATAATACTCGTTTATTCCGAAAATCATTTATCTTGAAATAAAATGATATATTTTGCAAATACAGTGAGGTTTCCTTCAATGAGGGAGACATGTTTTCTGTTGTAAACTATCGTTTTATACGAGATATACTAAGGGGCTCAAAAGTTCGTTAACCTTTTAAAACGAGAATTTTTATCACGGAAATATAATTGATTATACATTCTATATCTTACTAATATGTATATGTCCGAGATACACTCATTGCTGTATAAAAGTGTAACCATAAAATTTCAAACGCCTGAGCTGAACTCGAACTTGCACAAATTTGCCAGTTACTCGTACCCTAATCGTATTAGAGTCACGCGTTTAGTGGTTAACATTCAAAAATACAATAATTTACAGAATAATGTAGGTAAAACTCGACATGCAAAATTGACATGGGATTCTATTTTCCTAGTTTTTTGTAATAATTATTTATTTTGAAACTTGTTTCTAGATAAACGAATAATTAAAACAATATGCTTTGCAAATACAGTGAGCTTTCATTCAACGAGAAAGATATGTTTTTTGTAGTGTAAAATCGCATTACTTCGGCCATATAATCAACTCAGATCTACAGACTGATCAAAGCGGAATTCTAAATTAGAAGCTTTTAAACCCAGCTGAAAAAAAATATTCAAAGTGAAATCAGAGAGATCCGACTCTTTGTACTGAAAAAAACCATAGTATATAAAAAAAATTAATTCCTTAGTGTAATACAAAATACTGCGTTATATGAGATAAAATCATAATTTCGGTACTTAATTGATAACGTTGAAGAATTGGCGGTAATTTCTTTGTCGGAAACAAAAAAAAAACAAAATGTTTAAACAAAAGCAAGCTCATAAGGTTGAAAATTTGCTTTTGGCGAATTTTGGCTCTTTTATCGTCAGTTAATAACAATTTTTCTCGACATGAATTTATGTTATATCAGAGTTTTCTTCTCAAAACATCCTAGATTCTCTTAAACATACAACTTCAACTATTTTTATTTACAAATTCAAAATAACTGAACAAAAATATTTTATAATGCTAAACGCTAATATTTTGATGAAATTAAAAACTTACTGAATTTATTCGTCCACTTTGCTAATACTTTCTAATCTCCCAAAGTTCCCTTTGCCCTTTACTGGAAGGAGGATTATAAGCAATTAAAAGGACAGCAAATTTTGTACACCAATTAACTTCTCCCGATATGCGAGAATAGTTCATTATCATCAATATAAATTAAAAGTCATCTTTAAAGTATTTTATAAAAAAGGCTAACATACAGCTAATGTCCTGTAACACGTGTTGTAGAGCCCTAAGATGGCGATTCTTAAAAATTAAACAAGATAACTAAACATTTAAAAAGTAATTATTGGAGAACAATTTTGAATTTTCCCCTTTCAAACCTTCATAAGGAATACCATCCACTTTCCATTTAAACAGCTGAAATATGCATCATCCCATAAATGAACATTTAAAAGTTCCATTATGTGAAGAATCAAAAATTAATCTTAGCTTTATAGAATTATAACCTTTAGCTTTATAGAGTTATAACCTACCGTAAAATTCTGTATGAAAAAAGGCAAGCAAATAGCTATTAAAATATTTTCCTAGGTAGAAAAGTATTTGGAAATGAAGTATGGTTTGATAAATAGATATTAAAGATTATAAAATCGGTATGTCACAGGTAATTAAACGTTTTAATGCATACTTTTAACAGAAAACTCTAAAAGTAACAAGCGATTCCCACTATAAGCAATCGATGTTCACTCTGTTTTTCAAATATCCTTTAAACAGAATATACTTAAAAGAACAAGAGATTCACACTGTTGGCTCACTGGATTGTTGGATAATAAAACTTTTAAAATTTTGTCACTTTTATTTACTTTTTACTGGAAAATGAATATGACAAAAATCTGTTCAAAGTCTGTATATCATAGCACTAGAGTATTTTTATGTTCCCTTGCGCAAAAAATTTCAAACACAACGAATCCATCTATTAGGTTGTTCGGAAAGTAATTTCGTTTTTTCCTGACAAAGGATTTAATTGCATTTTTCGCACCCAATTTCATACTTAAACCGCAAAATCATTTTATGTTTTGAGAGCTGATATAGCAAGGCTTGAGTGTGAAAAAGTGCAGCTGATTCTTCGCAGTAGTTTTTGGATGGTGCCCTTTTAAACATGGAGAGAAATAAACAGCATTTTCGTCATTTTTTTTCTTTTTTGCTATAAAAGGTAAAAATGCTGTTCAATCCAGAAATAAATTAGCCAATATGTGTGGAGAAGATGTGTTAACAGTACATCAGTACCAGAACTGATTTGCAAAATTTTTCCTTCAAATGAGGAGGCCAAAAACCACCTCGATCAGTTTTTTTTACAGCAAAGACCAAAACTTTTATGAGCGTGTAATCATGTTACTACCAAAAGGTATTAGACCAGAATGGCAAAAGGTATTAGACCAGAATGGTAATTTTATAATTTAATAAATAATTTATTCATTAAACAAAAATTTCTTTTCATTTTGACACAAAAATACGAAATGACTTTCCGAACGACCCAATATATAGGTGGCTAAGAAATAGGTGACAATGATGGCTATTGCATCATCCCCCTTCAAACCATCATCCTGAAAAGTCCATATCTCGGTGTACAAAAAATACAAATTCTTGTTATGCACCATCATGCTGATATCATACACCTCATTTAATCAAAACTGTATCTACGGAAATATTTAGTTCATGCATAAAAAAGAATCATGGCCAACTCTTGGACTTTGAAACAGCACAAATTGTTGATAATTCAGTAGCCATTCTATCGCTGGTTTTATTAAAATTTAGATAAATAAAAAGCCATAGGTTATGGAACATTGTAAGAAAAGGAAACTCGATTGTACCCTATAAATAATAAAAGAAAACAAACTACCACCATGTTCTTGAAATAAAAAAAGAATAACAGAAAACCACTTTCAAATATCCAACTATTGCATATAACTCGCAGTTTAAATCTTTTATCCATCTGAAGCCAATTTGTTTACCATCAAAATACATGCATGACTAATTTCTCCATGCGGTTTATTCAAGATTTCCATAATTTGTTTATCATAAAAATGTACACATTATTATCGTCGCTAACTTTCGAATAAAAGCACAGGTAATAGATAAATGAAGTTCTATTCATACCGCTGCATCGTAATAAAAAATATATATCCTTTATGTTTAACATTTCGGCCTCAAAGAAAGAATGTCTGAATGCAAGTTGAAGTACTGATTTATTAGTATGCAAACGAGGTATATTGTTCGGAAATAGGAAAATAGAATTTCTGGTTTTGCTTCTTAATGAACAATTTTTTCAACTTTTCTCACAACGTAAACTTTGGAAAACTGCGAAGTACCAAAGTTTATAAAAGATTTAAGGGGAACAACTTTTGTCTTTCAATTAAAAAGAAGGAACTTTATTTTGGATTCAGGAGCAGTTTATTATTATTTTTTTGTTGTTGTTTTACGCATGAATTCATCCCAAATTTTTGTCATTTCTCATAAAGCAAAGATAATGAGAGTTCTCTTTCTGTGTGAATCTATCATAATATAGTGAATTGTTTGATAGAAATAATTGATTCGGAATCCTGCATGCAATAATTTTCAGAAAATTACGCTTTAATACAAAAGAATGTGTTGTCTCAAAAAATAAAAGGCAATAAGGGTAGAAGGAAGCAAAAAAAAGAAGATACATAAATTATTTAATTTTTAGATTTATGTAGAAGAAATGAATACTTCTTTATAATTTTCCCAAGAAACTGAACCACTGAACCAAAACAAGCAGCAAAGGAATTTGAACTACAACTGTCATACCTAAAGTGAAATAATAGTTAGATTATACTTTTTAAATAAATTGCTGCCAAAAATTCCTCCTTCCTATTGATTTTCAACAAGCCATAGAATTTCCAAAATATCAAGGTCCTTGGCTTCTAATACATATATCGCAATATTTTTCAAAATCATCAATTTTTCAAAAATGTTTCTGGTTTTTTTTTTTTTTGTTTGAAATAACTAAATGATGGTCATGTTTGACGTCAAGGTCATGACCTCTGACCTAGCATCAATTCGGTAACTATTAAGAATAGAATCAATCCGTTTCCATTATCATTTTTCATTACTTACAGCAATATTATGGATCCGTAACATCCTCATGTTTTATATTCATCAGCTTATTTTAAACTGAGACAGTCTCTTACTTAATAGACAATTATTCCAATAGCAAAAGCAATTTATGTAATCACGTGTTCCTTTTGCAGAGTGATTGAAATGCTCATCCCTTCAACAGAAATGATATTCTGATTGAAATTCCTAATGGCGTATTCATCTATTAAGTGTTGCCATTTAAATTGTCCTTACTGCAGCTCAAAACATTTTCTCTGATGTTTAAATAGAAAAAAAAAATCAAGTGTTACAAATAAATGATGATTTTAATTTTTTCTTAATGAACTATGCTGCACTATGAATTGTGTTAAATCCACGTGTTAGAAAAATATGGCAAGATAAAAAAAAATAATAAAAACTAGACAAGCGATGTCACTGCACGATTGGCGATAAGGAGGATAAATTCTCAATCTTAGGGTTCGTAGGTAGATCACATGACCACAAGATAAAAGTCATCACCCAGTCTGGAGGGTGTTATCTGATTTATAAAGCTGCAATACTCTACTTCCAGTGAGTCGAATGATGTTTGTTGCTATTTAGTGGTGATAAACTGGCTGTTGATTCTAATGCACCTTTATCCATTTTTATTGTCCGATTATTTATTAGCTTCATATTTCTTTTTATTGTCTGATTATTTATCAGCTTCATATTTTTTTTATTGTCTGATTATTTATCAGCTTCATATTTTTTTTATTGTCTGATTATTTATCAGCTTCATATTTTTTTTATTGTCCGATTATTTATCAGCTTCATATTTTTTTATTGTCCGATTATTTATCAGCTTCATATTTTTTTTATTGTCCGATTATTTATCAGCTTCATATTTTTTAATTGTCCGATTATTTATCAGCTTCATATTTTTTAATTGTCCGATTATTTATCAGCTTCATTTTTTATTAACTGATTCTTTATCAGCTTCATTTTTTATTAACTGATTATTTATCAGCTTCATTTATTTATTGGTTGATTATATATTGACTTTATTTTATTGGCTGATTATTTATCACCTTTTATTTATTTATTTATTTATTCTTCGGGTAGCGGGCGCCACAACAGTTGCACGAAGGTGCCGGTTTATTGTTTTTTTTCCTGCCATCGGACACTAATGTAGCGCTGTAAAGCACCCACTACACCTTCACAGATTGCTGTTGATACAATTATGAAGGCAAGCTGATAATATAAAAGGCGTCTAAAGCGGAAGAAAAGAAATATTAGCATAAGGATAAGCAAAAAAAAAATTGTTTCCCTTATTAAATGAGATAAAAATCAATTTCGCTTTCATTCCTTTATTAATAAATGGAGGTTAGATATGAGTCAATTCAAATATATATCGAGTTAAAAAAAATTTTATGACTTTATAATATGTAATTGAATGAAATAATTTCCAAATGCGTCAGATGCGTTAATGTTTCTAATTATTTTCCGTCATTTAAGGTTTTATTTTTTAAACTGGATAAAATTATTTACTACAACAGGTATCTGTCGGCAAAAGATTTCGAAAGATAAAAAAAAATTGTGTTATTTGTTCGGAAAAATTTAAATCAATCTCGCTTGTCCAAAGAACAATTAAAACTAAAATATAAGAAAGGAACACCTGCACAGAAATAAACACAAAAGTTTTAAGTTATTTTTGATTTGAAAAAAAAAAGGAAAATAGCCTAAATCCAGATTTTTAAAAACAAATATTCTGGTATAAATTCCATCCATATTCAAATTGATGAAAGAAATCATAGATGAGAATTAAAGAATACAATTTCCTTTTTGTTTCTTTAATTATTGTTATAAGCAATATTTAGCAAAAAAAATAGTTCCAGTCAAATACATAATAAATTTTCAAAAACCCCAAAAAATTAATATTTTTTATACATTATTCCATTGGATATATTATAAAATATATACATTTCAAAATTATACGTATAAAACATTGATAGATATTAACATTAATTTTGTATATTTGATTCTATTTAAAATTATTAACCCGCAACAAACCTTCGAAGTTAATCTAAATATATTTTATAATCTGGAAACGAACAATAATGCAATTAAATTAAACTAACAACCACTATTCTTTTTAAAAAATTTCAGATAGAGCTAAAACTTTCATTTAAATTACTCTTATACCAAGAAAATTTCAGAGGATCATCTTCGGTTTTTTCTAAGAAAACTAAAAGGAAAAAACAAGGAATGAACCTGCTGTGAAGTAGAAATAAAATATTAGTGATACTTCCCATTTATTTATTTTATTTCAACTCTTAGAAGAACTACCCTTAAAAAAATTGATTATTTCTTATTGTGACTCGGAATCAATATACCGAATCTCATATCCCAAAGAAAAATAAAACACTTCCCAGAATGCTTCCAATACAAACCACATTTTGCAATCCTAAAGAAAAAGAGTGCTATTCAATCCGCATTTCCCGTCTCACTGTCCTAGATAAACTCGCGTTCTCGCGTTCTGTGAAAACTTTAGACAGCTATTCTCTCCCTTTTTTTTTTTATCCTGGAATAAGCACGGTCGAAATTGAAAAATGTTTTGTATTAACGCTTTCAAAAGAAGGATCCAGTGGAATAAGCTCGGAGTTCCTTTCCTTTTGAAATTTTTTTCAATGTCAAGTTCAAAATTGATCTTGAAAGGAGGTCTCTGGGGAAGACGATTTTATTCTGCAACTTCTTTTTTATTCGATTTTTCTCATGTATAACAAGGCTCACTTTATCTGATCTTTGAAGGGAGGATATAGAAATTTTCATATGGTTGAAACTTCTGCATGTGTTACATAATTGTTTTATACAGTTAGAAATTAATTCTTCTATTTAGATTTAAAGAATTAGAAATGTTAGCAAAATCATTTCTTGAGCATTCCATGTGATAGAATATCTACCTTACATAATACTGAAATTAAAAAAACTACTTCTTTGGGACTCAAACATTTAATAATAAACCTTTTAATTAGGTTTAAAATAAATGACAGATATTGAAAGGTCCATAACTGAAACAGTTTTAATCATATAAGAAAGAAATTTTTTAACACCAATGAGTTTAAAAAAATATTTTGTACATCAAAATATAATTGTTTATTGCATTTAGGGCCTTTTCTAAACAAAAATTCATATCTGTCTCTGATAATTTATATACATTAACTGTTAGGATAAGATCACTTCGAATACAGCGGCATAGCAGTGCCAACTTCATTCGATGTAACTGTTCTCTCATGTCTCTAATTGTAACTTCATGAAAAAATTGGAAAACAAAGATTAATTATACTTAAGTTATTAAATAAATCTTTCAAAAAATGTTGAAGGAAAGTGATATTGCAAATAAATGAAGTGAAAATATATATTTCGATATGGTAATTTGCATAACATGCGAATAAAGACCAACGGAGAAATATCAACAAAGATATCGCTCTCTTCATTTTGCATTACTTTTTATTACCTATTAGCTCCAATTTTCCAATTGCGATATTATCATAAAGTCATTTCAACATTTGCAAGTATTTGATAATTACATGACATAATTTCATGTTCAAGAAAA
Organism: Argiope trifasciata; assembly: GCA_026543055.1. NCBI lineage: Eukaryota > Metazoa > Arthropoda > Arachnida > Araneae > Araneidae > Argiope > Argiope trifasciata. The sequence continues at coordinate 9,054 of JAPMOQ010004555.1, read as the reverse complement.
AACTGCCAATGCCTTTCTGGTAGAATATGCTTTTATTATAGACATTAACAAGTAAAAGTGAAAATAAGTTAATTTTTTTCAAATCAAATCAAATGTTATGTAAATCAATCTTCTCATCTTTAATAGGGCTCTTTGCTCTACCCGATGCTTTTAAGGCTGTTGATTCAATCAAAAGATTCAATTGCTTGCTAAAAAAACAGCAGTATTTTTTTTACAGTACAATTTTATTTTTTTCAAAAAAAACTAGACATTTGTACATGGATACAGTTGCTAGGCAACGACGCTATTAAAAGACAACAAAACATATGTACATAGAAAACTCTTATCGAATTCATTTCAGTTCCCAACAATAAAAATTAACTAATAAAAGGAATATTAAAGATTCAGAACTTATTTTTGCAAGTTAAAATTACATTTGTAGAAAATAAAACTTAAAAAACTATTTAATTATTCTTTGCTTGTAAAAATTTACAAAAAATTACATTAGAAAAATATGTGGTATTAGAAAAATATACAATTTTGAGCGATAGAAGGTTCTTAACTTTGTATTTAAATCATTCAACAATGCTCCGATAGTCTTCAAGCAATTACAGAGGGAAAAAGGCTTACTGATCAATGACTACAGTTCAGAATTTCAATGAAAAAGAAACCAGAAGTAAAAATAAGACTAAGCAATCGAAGTACATTTGAATTTCTAGGCCGATGTGGATATAAAAAGCAAGCTTCTCCATCATTTAAAAGCTATAAATCTTGTTTTGTATCAGAGAATCAATCGATATCCGATACGAATCACCGAAGATAGTACCTGCTATTATATCTAAGATGAACATCATTTACTTTCATTTACCTTGCCTTCACGTATAAAAATTGTAGAGAATATATCATCGGAAAATTCTGTCTGTAAATGCTGATGAATTTTTCAGTTTAAAAAATGAAGATGTGGTTCCGAAATACGGGGAAAAGGGATTGCCATTAATAATAGTTCCAGTTAGTGAGAAAATGCCATTTCTGATAATAATCATTTACCTTAGAAATAAGTGGCAGAAAAATATACAATTTTGAGCTATAGAAGATTCTTTACTTTGTATTTAAAGCATTCTACAAACAATGCTCTGATAGCCTTCAAGCAATTACAGAGGGAAAATAGATTATGGATAAAGGACTACAGTTCCGAGTTTCAATGAAAAAGAAACCAGAAGTAAAAATAAGATTAAGCAATCGAAGTACATTTGAATGTCTGAGCTGGCGTAGATATAAAAAGCACAAGATAAACGTCGAATTAAAGCAATATGTTTAGCAAATATAGTGAGTTTTCATTCAACTTGGGAAGCGTTTTTCTAGTAGAAACCCGCTTTGTTTCTTCTAGGAAAAAAAAAGACATAATCAAATAAAATTTATAGATTTATTAACGAGAAATTAAGAATGTGGAAGCGACTAAGCCAATTAAAATAGAAAACATTCAAGCCAAAATTGGTGGTGCATATCTCTTTGTGCTAAAAAAATATCAAAAAAAAATTTATAAAAATTATTAATTTATCCTGCGTAGTACAGAATATTGTGTTCTATGAGATGAAATCACGATTTTGACACTTATTAATTAACTGTGAAGGATTATCGATTGGTTGGCAATAATTATGTTGGCGAAAACAAATAAAACAACAACAAAAGCCTATTCATAAGGTTACAAAGTTAATTGTTGTGCTACATTGAGCAAGTTTTCACTCTTTCACCGTCAATTCATTTATTTCTCTCTTTTTATGAAATATTATATGAGAGTCTGTTCCACAAAATATCAGAAATATTACATCCAGGATTAGTTTAGCAATCATATAACTTTTATTTATCGTTTCAAAATAAGTGCAATAATTAAGAAATAATGAAATATATAACTGCAAAATATTATCATTAAGCAATATAATAATATTTTAAAGCGCTAAATGTCAATGATTTGATAAAATTTGAAACTTATTGAAATTATCCATTCTGCTGTTACTTTCTAGTCTTCAAAAGTACCCTTTGCCCTTTCCTGGAAGGAGGATTATAAGCAATTAACAGGAGAGCAAATATCGTAAACAGATTAAGTTCTCCATATATGCGAGAGCAGTTCATTACCATCGGCAGAAATAAAGGCTATCTTTAAAATATTTTTAAGGAATCAACATACATTTAGCACCTTGTTACACAGGTTGTAGAACCATAATATAATGGTAATTAAAAATTGAATAATTGAATGAAAAATTAAAAAATCTTTTGAAGAGCAATTTTGAAATTTCCTGATTTCAAATCTAAATAAGGTAAGCCCACAGAATTATGTTGTGTATCTAAAACTTATAGTATTAAATGAGCGTTTTAAAGTTCCGTTTTTTCGATAATCGAGAGTTATTCTTAGCTTTTTAATATTTTACCCAACTCTCATAGATATAACATATTGTAAACAGTGAGATCAGATGGCTGTTAAAATATTTTCTAAATTGGATAGGCAATTAGAGAATCCAAATATGAGCTTTTCTCTTTTCAGTACGTATCCAGAGTTGAAGCATGACCTGATGCAGAGATATAAAATACAAAAATATGGACAAAATTCCAATAATTAATAAATATTTTGAAGCGTTTTTTTTAAAAGAAAATACTTTAAAAATTCACTTTATAATCACACACATACCTACACACACACACA
>JAPMOQ010004552.1:28266-46967 GCA_026543055.1 Argiope trifasciata | reverse complement strand
TTACTACCTATCAAGGTTTCTGTTCCATTGCATGAGTTTTGGATTTTGAGTTTTATCTTGAATTTATTTTAACTTATCAAAATTTTTTTACTAAAATGAAAAAGTTTTATGTCTTGCATCTTTATTCAAGGAATAAATATTTTGATATTTAATTAATACAGTGTTTAAAATTCAGTTTTTGTTTTTAAATTTTTTTATTGGATTCATTGTTAAAAGTTAAAAAATTGCTATATCATTACATTAACATAATCATAAAATTAAAATGCATCAATTATAATAAGTTCTTCATTATTGCTTTGAGTGTAGTTTATTTTTAAAAAAAATAACTGCTCTTATTTTCTGTACTGTTAGGAATAGATGAATTAGTAACTATTCTGTGGATTTTACTTTGAGAAAAATTATTTTTAGGTCGGAATACATTTAAAGTATATGATTTTTGATTTATAACCAATATAAACTTGTTAAAAAGTTAATGGAAAGTTTTGTATTATTATTAGTCTATTAGATAAATATGATAATAATTAATGTAAAATATTTTTTGAAATGAAAGAAAAACAGTTTTAAGCCAACTAAATTCATAATCCATCAAGAAGTTAAAATAAGTCTTTTGCCATTAAAAATGTTTTTAGTACTGTTTTATGAGAAAGAAGTTAAAAGTTTCCAATTCTATTTCCCAAATCCATGCATACTGAAAATTAAATAAGCTGGAAGTAGGAAAGGGAGGTAGTTGCATTAAAAGTGTTTCTTAAATTTTCAAATTTGTATTCTATTTGAATTGCTTGCTTGAAACATAGTTTAAGAATTAATATCTTAATCATGTCTATTGGTAAATTTTAAAAAACTAGATAGATTTTAGCTGTTTATTTTTATTTCATTTCCCAAGTAATATTTGAAATAAAGCTAAAATTTGCTGTCATATATCAAATTTTCAGTTGAATTAGATTCGTTTATTAAATGAATTGGGAATTTTGATGAAGAACTGCATATTAATAAGGGCATAAAGTGCAATTATTTTCTTGGCACAATAACATTGACATTAATTGTAAATGAAACAATTGTTCTTATATTATTTCAGTTTCCTACTAAATAAATGTTTGAAAACATTGATAAATGATTCTGGAACTGTATTTTGGCAGTAATAACTATTTTGCACTTTTTTGTGCATGAGCAAAAGTAATTTTTTATATTTCTTATCTAACATTAAGTGTGGTATTTTTCATTTCAATATTCTCAGACAACCACTTTTCGACGATTCTATCTCATTAAGGGGAGAGACACGGAAGGATTAGCGCATTTCTGGAACTCTTAGTCATTCTTTGACTTGATTTTTGCAATATTATATATTTTTGCTGAATTGTTTTCTCGTGTATATGAATTTCATGTCATTTCTGACCATATTATTTTAATTCAGTTTGCGAGTAATTCAAGTTAATTTTATTCTTAAACTAGCCGCCTTTGGTGACCAGCTGGTTCGCCATGAATAATGCGTTCTAAAATTTTCAATTAAATCACATATTCATTAGCCTTGAAGTAATTACGGGCATTGATTGGCCTGAAATTAATATTTCCTTTAAAATGATGGGCGGAAAGTTCTAAAAGAACACGTTTTCCTAATAATATTCTTTAATTTTATAAATCAGTCAGTTTTAATGATTGATTTAGAAGACTGATTGATGTAGCAACTTTTATTTAAAATATTAATAATAATATTTTGTAAAATAGGGCTCACAGAGCAAAGTATGATAAAATCTAAAACTCATTATTCATAAATACATTGTTTGACTCAAGCTGCTTAAAATGTAATTATTTACTTCATTTAGATCAAATTTATAGTATTAAACAATATATATGCCTATTAATAATATTTTACAAATTGGCCATTAGGACGGAATTTGAATGCATATCCTGTCTAAATTCAATCAGGTTTACCTTAAATAAAAAAGATTTGTTGAATTAATTATTTAGATATTGCAAACGATTATAGAAACCTTAGCTTTGCATTTATTTTTTTAGAAAATATCACATTTTATATTTTTATTTTATCCAGTCAGGTGCTGAAAGTTGCATTCTTTAGATTTAATTTGAGATGGTAGTTTTTTATATTATTATTATTATTTGAACTTCCGTCCTTGTTTTCTTTTATTTTATCCAGTCACGTGCAAAAAAAAACACATGGTTAAAATATTTGTTTAAAAATTCGTTAAAAATAAAAGCTTAAGTTATACATTAAAACACTGATATCATTAGAAAATTTTTTAGTCTTTAAATTGATGTAAAAGTCGGCTGTGTGCAATAATATATTCAGAAGTTATAGCAGGAAAATGTCGTAATTTCGCTTAAATTTTAATTCAAATTCTAATTAAAAATTTGAAAGGGCTCCGAGGTGCACATTCCCGACCTCCAAGGTATACATGTACCAAATTGGTAGCTGTAGGTCTAGCAGTCTGGCCAAGACTGTAGAGTGCCAACGCACACACATTAAGCTTTATTATAAGTATAGATATAGATGTAAAACATTCCCTCCTTCCGTTTTTCCTCTTACCCCAATTTCGACGAATTAATAAACCCACCCTAATGCATGAGCAAAAGCACGGAGGGTTTTAGAATTTGTTGTCAAACAATATTACCTGTTCGTTACCGTATACCTCCACCACTTTTCGACGGTTTTATCTCACTAAGTGGTGACACGCAAAAAGATGTGCTCAATTTTTGGAATCTGCTTTAATGTTAAATGCTTTCCTATCACCTCTATTTTGTTGAATTAAACCCATCTTAGCACATGCGTAAAAGTGCGGTGGACTTTAGAACTCGTTGGCAAATAATAATGATCTTGATAATCTGTGTCATTTAAAATCGAAATTTAATACTTTTTAACTTTTGCATTATTTTTGTTTCTAGGTACTGTTATTGGCAAATCCTACAGAACGCACTCCATTATTATCTTGAATCTCAAGGATTGTCAGTATTAGGATCTTCATCAAAAAAACCTGACAACATTGTTGCCTCGTTCTTCCATGTATTGAACTGATATTAAATCATTTTGTAAAATTCATTATTCTTTTTTATTTTTATTTTATGATATTTGACTAACGTCAATAAAGTGTGTTATGTTTTCTAACTTTGGTTGTGACATAATATCTCCTTTTAATTGCCATATTTCTTCCAGGAACATATTTCTCCTCTACTTTGCCATACTTCTTTTTACTGATATATGACTAACAATAATCACTACAGAACGAATCCAAGCGATGTTTTCTGTAATACCTCATTTTCTTAATCAAATATAATGGAACATGTTTATAGAACATAACAATTTGATAACTGGAACAAATTAAAATTAGAAGCAACTCAAAATAGGATTTCGATCAATAATGGCTTAGTATGGTGGGAGGGGCTAAATTTTACAATGAAGAATATTTTTTATTCCGTACTAAAAATTTTTAGCCATATTTTTCCCACACCTACTATTGGGTTGTTCGGAAAGTAATTTCGTATTTTTTTGTCAAAATGAAAAGAAATTTTCGTTTAATGAATAAATTATTTATTAAATTATAAAATTGCTATTCTGGTCTAATACCTTTTGCCATATTTTTGGTAGTAACATGATTACACGCTCATAAAAGTTTTGGTCTTTGCTGTAAAAAAAACTGATCGAGGTGGTTTTTGGCCTCCTCATTTGAAGGAAAAATTTTGCAAATCAGTTCTGGTACTGATGTATTGTTAAGACATCTTCTCCACACATATTGGCTAATTTATTTCTGGCTTGAACAGCATTTTTACCTTTTATATAGCAAAAATGACGAAAATGCTGTTTATTGCTCTCCATATTTAAAAGGGCACCATCCAAAAACTACTGCGAAGAATCAGCTGCACTTTTTCACACTCAAGCCTTGCTATATCAGCTCTTAAAACATAAAATGATTTTGCGGTTTAAGTATGAAATTGGGTGCGAAAAATGCAATTAAATCCTTTGTCAGAAAAAAACGAAATTACTTTCCGAACGACCCAATATATAGGCCTATTAAAATAAGTGTAGATATTTCTATTATTTAACCCTGCACAGGTCGCGCGGATTACAATAGTAACTTTAAGTGAGTTTGATGTTTAAAAAATAATTAAACATAACAAGGCACATCTTCTTAAAGTTAAAGAATGTTTATTAATTATCTTGGAGTTTTATTTTGATTTGAAAATGGACTACAATTGTAATCCGCGTGACCTTTTACGTGACTTTATAGATATGCAGGGTTTATATGAAATGGTAGAAGAACCTCAGAGCATAAAAACACGAATGTGCATCTTTGTTAATGGAAGTAGATAAAAAAATTTTAACGTGAATTATTCTGTCTCAACTTATTTCCATCATTTCTTCGTTAGATAAGTTGTAGAAACACACGAGAAGTTTTCAGAATTTGCCGAGTTTGCTGGAAAAGTTTAGCTATCTAACGTTGCCTGTACTACTAGAATCGGAAGACACAATGTGAATTAAACTACGTATCTGTCGAAATTGGCTAACAGAACCTCAATCTCGGACGATATGTATTACAGGCTTTCATTACTGACACAGTCAATGAAAATAAATTGACTCTCTTGAATTATTGTGAAATCCAATTTGAAAAATTTTCTACTCAGTTTAAAGGGAATCGGTTAGCATTTCTCCTCTCCTAAGACCTGGTGGTAAGGTCACTGCTTCGGAACCAGAGGGTTTGAGGCTCGAGACCCGATTCTACCGAAAAACCATCGTTTATGAGGGTCTGATGCTCGTTACATTCGTTGAGGCTAAATGTTCTCCCGCTGGCGTGGTGTGGAAATTTTGAGAAAAACATAGCAGCTCAGCTGATGTTCACGTCATCTGACCGTGGTTTAAAATTACGAGGTCTGTCCCAAAATCGCCCTAGTGTTGCTTCAAAACGGTTCGTTAATATAACTAAACTAAACTTGTGTGTTTATAGATAGAATTAATTCCGAAAATGGATTTTCCAGACTCGGAGAGATCAAAATAGAACAAAAATAATATTAAAATACACTTTATAATAAAAAAAAAACATACATTTGATAGAAAACCTATCACAGTAAAAAATATTTCCAATTTAGATTTCATGAATGTGATATTTGCATGCTCTTTAACCAACTCAGTGCTGCCAATTGCGTAGTAAGGGTTTGTACCAGTATCTAAGTGTTTGTACCAAAATTTTACAGTTGTTTGTACCAAATACCCATCTACGAGATACCAGTGAATGGGTATATAACCTTGAGGGGGTCTGTCCCATAAAATGGAAGAAATTTTGAACACATTGTAGAGCGCGACTCAGGGATTTGAATAGGTGTCTCTGACGAATTTTTATCAGAACATAATTAGGAGCCTAGAGATGGTCAGCAACGACATGATGAGCTGGCGGAAGGACAATCGGAATCACCAAAGAAGATTATTTATGGAGCTGCATTCTGTATTAGAACACAAAAAACTCTTTGGAAATAATAAACTCAACAAAAAAATAACTTAGTGAGAAGAGATGCTAAAAGCATGTAAGTTTATTGCATTATATGATTTGATGCGTCGCCCTAATAAGACAGTAGTTATTTGCGCCTCTAATTCACTTGAAGATTGACTCATTTTCACCAAATTTTGAAGCTTAACCAAAAACAACAGCTTCGAGACAATTTTTATTGTTAAAAAATTCATGCTCTATTAATAATAAATTAATAATCACGCTAGAATTTTTTTTATTTTTTTATTAGGATTTCTTAAGACTCAAAATGCGTATGTAGAAAATAAAGAGCATGGGTCCTAAGAAGTTAGTGCCGCACAGTTTAGATGACAACCATATAAATTATAAAACGGTTGGCAAGCGATTTCAACATAAATGTCAATATTCTCCAAGAAAAGGAATTAAGCGACACCATGGAAAATATTTACTGTCTGAAATTACACAATAATCCATCAGTTTCCATAGCGATCCATCAGACTAAATAGATTTTATGTTTTCCACAAATATTATGAGAATATGTGGTGCATGTGAAATCGCGTTTAGTTTTCGTTTGCCGTTGTAAGTTCAAATTCTTTTGGGGGAAAGATGGAGTTTCGCACATTAATTACACCAGAAGAGGAAAATGATTTTCCTTTGTAGAAATGTAAAATATACAGGGTGTCCCAAAAAGATTGAAACGCGCTTTAATTCTTTAACCGTTAGAGATAAGTAGGTAATGTAATTTGAAAAAATGTTCAAAATAAGATAGGAAAGAAGATTACATTAAGAAAAAAAATCCACCTATGAATTTTAAAAAGTTACACTTTTTAAATTTTTATATAACCCCTCTATGCAAATTTGGTCAATTAGAAAGTTTTTCCTTTCCATCCCAGAAAACCATTAAAAAAACCCGCATCGCTGTATCCTTAAAATTGAGTGAGTTATGCGTAATTGAAAATTGAACGCTGTTTTTAGTGACCATATACCAAAATGGAAATGTAAATTTGCAACAATTTATAAACACATAAATTTTTTTATATTATTTACAAAACACATTTTTGCGTATTTACGGTAGATTCACGATGCAGTTACAGAATTGTCTTTTGTTTTAATCTTATCAGGGACAAGTAATTTTATGCCATGTATTCTAAATTTACATTAGAAATTTTATAAGATTTCGTTGAAAATCAATAAAAGCCATTTGACAGATTTTTATAGCAAAATTTATGAAAAAGAAAAATACTGTTAAATTAGTCTGGTAGAATTTTAATTCTTTTCAAATTCATCACATTTATGTCAAACCGATATTCTAACAAATTAACTGCCAGACGATTTTTGCCTTTCATTTAACTGGAATTTAGCCGCTTCTAATACGTGTATATTAAAGTTTTTTTTATTTATTTTTAAGTTACATAAAGAAATGTAACTGACTGTAACTGACCTTAAACAAAAGATAATTAATGCATGCAATAATATTACAGGAGGAGAACTCCAAAATATTTACAGGAGCATTATTAGAAGAGCCCAATTATGTATTGGTGTTGATGGAAAACATTTTGAGAATGCTTTATGATTGGTGTGTTTTTAAATGTATTTTCGTTTTATTTATTATTTTTTTTTTATGTTACACTTCTTACAATCTTATGCTGTCAAAACTGTTTAACTCCATCAATAAGGACTCTATTTAAATGCCATTTTGGATTTCTTTTACACTTATTATCTTTTTTTGATCGAAGAATTTCTATTATCAATTTGGATATGGTCCCTATTTTCACCGACGAAAAAGTCTTTCAAGTGGTATGGAAAAGTGACATAAGTCAATTTTTTTTCTGTGTTATTATTTAAAAAGTTTTAAAGATACAGTTATGCAGTTTTTTTTTATGGTCTTCTGGGATGGAAAGGAAAAACTTTCTAATTGACCAAATTTGCATAGTGGGGTTGTATAAAAATTTACAAAGTGCAACTTTTTAAAATTCATAGGTGGATTTTTTTTCTTAATGTAATCTCCTCTCCTATCTTATTTTGAACATTTTTTCAAATTACATCACCTACTTATCTCTAACGGTTAAAGAATTAAAGCGCGTTTCAATCTTTTTGGGACACCCTGTATATGCAGGACGAATGTCTGTCGTAAAATCAGCTCCTGCTCCAACTTTTTATTCTGTTTTATTTAGCATCTATTATTCTGTTAGATGATTTTGAAACAATAATGTCCTCACATGATAAATTGAAATTTGCAATAGCAGATTTCAATTGGTTTATATATATAAACTAGCTATTACCTGCGACTGTTCGCGTGGAAATTTTGGATGTATATGTACGGAAAAACTATCAAATAATGGCAAATAAAAAAAAATTAAATCTAAACTAAGAATGACATATTTAAAAGTAGGAGCATATACGAAAAATATATAACATAAATACAATTTAATTACAAAAACGAGCAACTAACATAAAAACAATTTATTTACATTGTATACCCAAAATAAAACCAAGCAGCCAATCAAGTTCGGTAAAATCCATTTTATTTATTAATTGAGATAGCTGCAACAGTATTATACACATAATTTTTAAACTTTTAATTTAAATGAAAATACAGTTGTCAACAATCATACGCAAACTTTCAACGGCAGTTGGCGTAATGGTCATGTTTGACTTTCCTACGCCAATTGGGGTAACGCAATGCAGATTAGAATTTTTTCATTTGTTTTGTTCTGTTTTCTTTTAATTTAAAAGTACTTCAGAATGAATAGGAAAGATCAATTAATTAACGTTTGATTTCAAATTCATCACAAAGAAAATAAACCGTATCGTTTGAAATAATCGGGCGAAATTCTGCTAACCTTAACCTCATTTCTGTTGGTTTAAAAAAAAAACCTGAAGCCTTACTTATCTTTGGCGGGATTTGACTTCAGCGTTTTGGCGCGAAAGTTAGATTTGAATTATTAAAAAAAATTAACCGGAATAAAAAGTAGCCTATGTTTTATTCCTGACTATAATCTATATTTGTGCTAAATTTCATCCAATTCTGTTGAGCCGTTCTGGCGTGATTGAATAACAAACATCCAAATTTTCACATTTATAATATTAGTATAGATGTTCGAGGTGAGCATTGCCCACTTGAAGCTTCAATTCAATTTCTGGATACTTTTTAATGATAAGACATGGTAATTAAAAACTCGATAAGACTTATTAATGTCCAGTTAATTGCAAAACATGACAAAATCGTGCCAACTTTCTGAAACACACATCAACAGTCAATCAAATAAGAATGGGTTGACGGTCTGCCTAGGCAGGACTTATAGTAGTTAAAAAATATAGTTTATACATAATAGTTTAAGTAGGTAGGTAGGTATAGTGTGTTTTATTGGCACAAGGTCCATCTTTGGATAAGCTGCGCCATCCACAAGGGTATGTAAATAATTCCGAAATAAAATGTGTAAAAGAAAGAAGGATGTATTGTAAAAAATGTCAAAAGTTGAGAAGATCTATGTTTTAAAATAATTTGGCACAAGAATCAAAATAAATCAAATGTTAAATGCTATGAAAAAAACCAATAGCTCTTAAAAAGTCAAAAAGTTTTGAGTGAGGTTTCTCACCCACTAGGTCTCGTAAATTTAAAACAGATGAATGAAAATGAGTTAAACGATCTGAAGTAAAATCAGGACATTCAGTAAGAATATGTGCTATAGAATTGATCACTCCACGCTTAGTACAACGAGGGGTCCGTTCCCCAAACAACAAATGTCTATTACTGTATCTTGTGTGACCAATACGTAGACGAATTAATTTTACATCCACGCCTCGGTTTGGTAAAACTGACCACATATTTATTTTTCGTTGAATGCTATGTAGTTTATTATCAACTTGCACGTCCCAAACTTCCTGCCACTTTCCATAGACATATTGTTTGATATAACTTGAAATATCAGAGAAGGGAACACGGAAATCAAGAGGAATAATAGTTTAAGTAATTTCTGTAGTTAGCAATTATAATAGATTTTTGAAAAAAATTCGAACTCCATATCTTGACGAATTAGCACGTTTTAGATATTCCAGAATCTAAGAAATTTATTTTTTAAAATAAAATCACGCCTATAAATGAACACAATTATTCAAAAGCATTTTCAGCTTGATGACTGAAACTTTGTGTATGATCTCGACTTCAGATTTTTAAATTTCTACCAAATTTTGAAAAAAATGCATTCATAGGAAATTTGTCAATTCGGTGGTTAGTAAATAATATAACATGATTGCAACAAATGAAGAACGCTAAATAAGTAATATTTGATATAGAGAGTTAGCATCTGATGATGCTGTGTCCGCATTACAACGGAAAGAGATGTCCAGTAGCTTCTAAAGGTAAAGATCCTTTGAGTACCAGAGAGCAGAAGTCTTGACTTCCAGTTCATATGAAGATGGCACTCATACATTCGCTTTCACAACCCCTTTTTACAGAGGAAAGGGGCTCTTTCCCACTCTTAACTGACAGATTGCAAAGGATGGAACAACCAGGTCTCGAACCTGAGGCTCCCAGATCATGAGGAAGGTAAAATACTCCTAGGCTAGGATAACGGCAATTTAACGTCTAAGGTATTTCAAATTTAGATTAAAAGTTCCGTCTATCTGCTCGTTCACAAGCGTATGAACGTAGTAACACCGATTTAATCTGATATTGATCACGTCATTTAAATACTTTGTTGTGGAATTCTGAGTTTCATTTGGTTGTAAAATGAGCGTCCAAAATGCATATTCGGTTTTCTTCGTTTTTCCACTGAGCGCTCATGTAAGGGAATTTGAAAATTGGTGCTTTTTGAATTGGTGTTTTTTTCTGCATTAGTTTCGCTTGAATTTTATCTTTCAACCTATTTTTGGCGTTTCTTCTCATTTTCTTTTACTTTCCGTTTATCTTCCACTTCCTTTACTTAACTAATTATTACAATGATATGAGATGGTAATTTACCCCAAATACAGCACAGGGTATAGACTTCTTTCTTAAGATATTAAATAAAAAGAAAATTTATTCTCAAATTTTACTCTACACTTCTTTTTGCAAATTTTAATCAATTTCAATCTCGATTGATCATATTCGTTTTAAATCCCTCATGAAAAGTCTAATTAACCCATTTATGCCTATTGTTCCATTTTTAGGAACAGCTCTCACATAAAAGTTATTTTTATTATATTCCTTTGCCTAACATATAGAAATTTCATGCAAAAATTCCAGTTTTTTAACCTTTTGCATAAATGGGTTAATATAATCGAATGCATATATAAATTAAAAGCCACATAATTTAATTAAATATCAACTCCCCTCTTTGCCCACTCTAGTATTCTAAGTTTAATTATTAGATTTATTCCAGTGTTAACCTAGTAATAATCATTGGTTATATTACAGTTTTATTGGATGCAGAAAGTTCAACAATCACTCTTATTAATAGTAGCAGAAATATTGCTGTTTAATGTACAACAAATGCACAAAATATTAACAATATTATAGATGGAACAATGAGTTCACTTTCTGCTGCTCTGTCAAGAAACAATTTTCTTTTTGCAACTGATAGTTGTGTGACTTTTTTTTTTTCTGAACTATGCTTGGCGCGTTTTGTAAACATTTCAATGATGCTTCGGCCATCGTTGGATGGATCGTCCTATGGACGATCTCGGAACTACTGAAATATTACATGTTCCCTCAATCGGAGATCTGTTTTTCGGTCCCAATTAGGATCAAGATGTTGATACACCATCTGATCCACTTGCGACTAGAGTAGAATCCATCCCAGTGGTTTGCTCCTATACGGTATTTAGAATTTGCAAGGCTTTAGAACTTCCAGCGAAACTGGCCCCATCTGCAATCCAGAAGTTGGATATCCCTGTTGTAGAATCCTATACAGTCTACAAGCTGTGTTCTGCTCTGGGTTTGCCTGCACGGATGGCTCCTTTCGGAGTGCCAGTTGTAGAATCCTTTGCGATCTACCAGTTCTGCTTAGCCTTGGATATTCCAGTGAGATACCAGTCGCAGAAAGACGCAGTTTAAATCAAAACTGTCGCCGGCCGCCCGAGGCAGTTTTCAGATCAGAACTGTCTTCGGATGCAGCAATGGAAAGTGGGTGGGTGGGGCGCAAAAGTAACCCTCCTCCGCTTGGTGTTCTCTGAGCAATGGCGCAGTTATTTGGAACTCCATCGGCTAAGAGACTACTAAAGTATGAAACAAACAATGAATTTCTTATTTAGTTTGACAAAATTAGATCCCTGTTTTTTTATTTTGCGTTTTAATGCTACGGAATTCCATTACAAGCATCAAATTCAGAACATGCAGAATGTATTATGGTAGTAACAACTGCGATATTGTTTAGATATACTCAAGAATTATAATTTTTTATCCTAAAAATGAAAAAGAATTTAAAACAGTTATTTGACAAAGAAATCTTGTAGAACTCATCCTAAAAAAATCAATAGCGTTGACAATCATAAATCTGATGGAGGAATCTTATAAGGACTTAAATTTGAAAAATTATAGTGACAAAAATTTACAAATTTTTAGCCTAATTCGTCGCTATTTATTTATAGCTGATTAGGACAAAGTAAAGTAAAGGTCTTTTGGTCACAGCCGATCTTCTTTTCAAAGAAGTCTGCGGGCAAAACATTATTAATGCATACTTAATTAATGGGAGGGTTTTTTTTACTAATACATTAAGAACTTCAGAAAAAAAAATTTGCAAATTTCTTTTCGACGCTTAATACAGCAAGTGCATGAACATTGCTTGACCGAAGATCATTCTTCATTAATTTTAATGTGCTGAAAGAGTGCTCAGCACCTGCTGTAGTAACTAACAAGGTAAAGAAAAGTTTTTACACTTAGAAATAACTCATTCTAATCATTATTTAGTATGCAGTGCAATATGTCTTGTGCTTCATTTACATCTCTTTCACTCTAAATCAAATCACGTAGCTAACAATTTTCTTGTATTAGGTTATCATCTACATTTGTGCTATAAAACTTTAGAAAGTTTTTGGAACATTTCTCTAATTCATATTTTTCTAAACTTGTTATATCAATGATAAATTTGAAATCAGAAATACTATTTTGTAACTTTTAAAGCAAATTTTCTATTTGTACAATAACAGTATCAATTACAGTGTTAAAAAAAATAACATCTCAATTTCTCTACCGATTTTGTTTTTTATAACTTTGGAACAATCTTTTCCTTTTTCAGAGTTCTTTTTTTCAGGAAAATGTTCAAATTATGTGCTCGCATTTTGCTTTGTCAAAAAATGTGTTGAAAAATGCTCCTAAATTTTAGATTTCTGTATTAATTTTATTAACTAAATTGAAAATGAAGTCAAGAAAATTGTTTCTTGTTTGAAATAATTTATTGATAGTGTCAGTATTGAAAAATATTGCTATTAAACATAAAATAAATTACATTTCTTGCACCTTAATAAACTTTTAGCTTCGGATACCGCTGTGTTTTCGTTACTTACATCATTTAATCATCAATAAATTCTTATAGGGCATTATAAATTCATTCAAACTGTGTATGCACTGCTTTCACCTAATGCATTTTAGCTTGCCAACGAGTGCCACATAATGGTTTAAGCTGGGCCCGCTTTTACCTAATTGGGGCCTAAAGCAAAATCTTCTTCGGGTTCTCCCTCTGCTTCATTACTTCAGTAATGAAGGAAACCTAAAATAAACCTTCTATTAGATTTGGGGGCCTCTTTTATGTAGGGGCCCTGGGCAACTGCCTACTGCCTTAGTCAGGCTTTGGGTTTAAGAGTAATATTTAAATGCTTTGCAGAACTTCCCATCGTTTTCCCCATTGCAGAAAATAAGCAATATAAATGTTGTAATATCCCAAAAAGGTTTTTTACGACATATACTGCTGGAAACGGCATCACAGATTAATAAATTAAAGGAATGTGATAGGCAAGAATCATAAATTGCATGCGGATTTAGAGAAAGTGTTCTAGATTGCACTCCTTTATATTTCTCTTCCACGTTACTACCTTTGTCATATGCTAGCCCTCTACAATTGTCTCGGCTGCAAATATTTGTCGTCTGTGTATTCGTCTCTTCGTGTGTAATAAATATCGTCGTTGTTTTCTACTGAGTCGTGCTAACTGATTGTTCTCACTTCAGACAACCAATATAAACGATCCCGGGGATTCATAACAGTATTCTCTTTCGCATAAAATGTACGAACCTCGAACAAGACTGTGAACGTCAGGAGTTCTCATGAATTTTTAAAAATCTCTCGGGAAATAGTTTTATTCTTTTCAACATACTGAAGATAGACCAAATATGATTTTGGTGCTTTATTTTTTATTATTATTTTATTTATTTATTGACTGATTGAAACCAAAACTTGATGCTAAACTACATTTTTAATAGCAAGATCAAATACCAAATTTCAGCGGGAGAAGTTAGCTATCACATTTCTATACAAACGAATGTACCGACCGGTAAAGGGCAAGCGACATTACTTACTCGCCCGAAGGCATTGGGAAATAAATACTGGATGATCGGACTGCCGCTACAGCAACACTGTGGTTGAGTCTTAAGGGCCATCCTCATAAGAAGCATGTCCCATCATCGATGGGAGGAGCCAAGTCCTCCACCGGGTTGGCGAGATCCAACCATCACGCTGGAAGCATCTCATCCTCAATTACGAGGTGCCCCTCTGGGGTTCGATACATGGTAAATCTTTTTATGGTGTCCAAAATTTCATACATATCTCTGATTAAGATGTGAAAAATAAACCTAGTTTTATCTTTGCGTTTTGCAATAAATGTGTTCAGCAGAACAGAATGACTTCATGTGATAGGAATTCGCTCAGCATTTAATAGAATCTAGTATGTTAACAAATGTAATAAAAAGATCATATGACAAATTTCATCCTTCTAGCTCTAAGCATTTTTATTTTATCGTATTCATAGACAAATAATCATAATTCCAAAAATCTGTAACAATGAAAAAAACTAAAGTGAATTAGAGATTTGAATCCCCCTGTTTCAAATCTCTCCGAATCATAAAAGTATACTTTTGCAATCTATCTACTCATCCGTCCGTCTATTTCTAACTCAATAATTCAGCAACATTGTGAGATTGATGTATGAAATTTGGTGTATGGGCTTTACACAAAATTATACTATTTTTATAAAATATTGAAAAGAATCTATTCAGATGAAGTCTGGCTGCCCTTATTGCTAAACCGTAACTGCAAAACGAAGAGAGCTAGATGAATAACATTTGGAACATAGATATAACATCTAAAGTCTATAAACCTATCATATTTAGAGAGAAATCTTTCAAGAAATTGTCATTGTGTCAGTCTTTAATTTTCACAAGCATGTAAACGCGCTACCTAGAAAACACGACTTAAATATATGAAATCTGGTTATTGATTTCTTGATTACTGTTATGTATCAAATCTCGGCTCCAATTAGTCCAAAACACATATTCGGTTTTCTGGTATTTGTGTATTAACAACATTCTACCGATTAATTTCCAAGAATAAAAGACAAAAATTGAATGCTAATAGGCTCATTCGTAAGCCATGTTCGCCAATGGCATACGGCCAATGCTATGTTGTAAATATACAAATACATTTGTTGGAATGAATGCGAAGCAAGAGAAATTATTTCTGCTGGTCTTTTTTAAATTATCAATTTTACAAATTGGCATAATTCCGAACAATGGACTATCTATCTGAAGCTTTCTCACGTACTCACCAATTATTAATCCATGCCATTGGCGAATATTTGGCCCATAATTAAGAAAAAGTCTATAACAATGTAACATTTGGCGATTTTTTTAAATCAATTAATAGCTGAGATACGGTTGATACAAGAGCACTAAAAGTGTATTTTGGGCGTCCTTTTTTCTTCCGGCCTAATGAAAACCAAAATTTGACCCGATTATTCCACTTTAATAACAAAATCACTATTTTTCATAGCATTTTTTTATATAAGTCATTGCATTTTTCAGTTATTCCGTTTACATGTGAAAGTTCAGACCGGCAGGCGGTTCACAAATATATTTCTAAATAAGATAAATATCCACATTTTAGATGTCTTTCATTGGGGGGGGGGATTTCAGAGAAGATAATGTGAAACTTCCGGTATGGTAGTCGATTCTTGTCAAACGCATGAATACTGAAAGGGTGGGAGGTCGACTACCTCTTATCGATGCTGGGACTTGCTTCCCACGGGAAGGGTTGCACAGTGGCCGGTGATGGTCCTTATAACTTAACCATAGTTTCCACCAGTATTGCTGTGGAGGTCTTTTCAATCAGATTTATGCATGTGCTTAGTGCCGGGTCTGAATTGTCGTTCAAACAGTACATTCTAGAAATTAAATCTGTGCACGAAATTTTATTTATCAAGCTTACTTTGTTATTTAGTTTAATCACATTAGAAAGATCCACGTTTCCTTTCAATGGATTTCATTCAGTACTTGATAGAAATCTATGAATTTCGTGTAATTACTAAGCACCAAATTTCATCCCTTTAAATTTAAAAACGTTTTCGAGTAATGTGTTTGCAAACAAAACTAATTTTAAGAGGGGTGTTTTTCTGTTTTTTTTTATTATTATTATTTAAATACAGGAAATCCTGATAGAAATTCATTAAAATTGCGAATTCGAATTTTTTAATGCTTGCAATACTTTCATTATCTTTGCTTCATATACGAGAAAGTTCAAACAGAGATGCTGTAAAACGCTTTTCAATAACCGTCTCACATTTTTTTAAACCTAATTTTTACAACATTTATTATGAATTTTCTAAGAAATAGTCCAAAAGAAAATACATATTCGGCATCAAAAAAGTAGCGAGAAAACAAATTATGTTTTGACAAGTAAAATCTAAATATTTAATAAACAATTTTTGTTCACAGAGAATCATCAGATAAAAGCTTTTGAAGAAATAAACAGTGCTGATTCACTGCAGATGTAGAGATAGAAAAAAAAAATATTTTGACAGGATGGATGCTCGGCAATTAATTTGACCTTATCTTTTTTTTATCTTATGACCGAGTCAAGTGGATTAATCTCGAAATATTTGATAAGAATTGCAAGGGTACATCTCAAAATCCGGTATTTCTATTGGTTACTTCTGCAGCTCTTGCTGTATAACCCGCCAATGAAATTTAACTTTTTGCACTCGGACTCTGTGCATTCCATTCTTCATTATATACTTGTGCACACGGCACACTAGAAAGGAGGAGTGCAATTTTGCGCACGGTACCAAAAATCTAGAGCAAATTGACAATAAATACCGAAAAATTGTGTTAGTCAATATATGTTTTCAGTTGTATAACTGCGAAGACTCAACTTTCGATAAGTTCTTTCTTCTCTTTGCTGTTTATCTTTGGTAAGTATTTTTTGCTTGTGTTTATTTTGAAATATTCATAGAAATAAGAATCCTTACCAAAAATATTTTTAATAATTTCAAATATTTTAGTCTTCCATATGTCAGTTTTTAAAAGTAATATAATATAATTGATTTTTTTTTAATAATTCAGTTTGAAATTTTGATCTATCCTGCAGGTACAACAAAAGTTTTGTCATCATTAAAAAGAATTTTATGTATAGTCATAATGTCTCTAAAAAACTTTTGTAGAAACGAAAATTACAAACTGCTTACTTTTTATCCATAAAATAGCATTTAACAATGTCTATCTGAAGTAATATTTTGAAGAATTAAAATGTTCAACCATATCTATCATAAATAATATCTTGGCGAATCAGAAAATTTGACAGGGATTTTTCTATAGCATAAAGTTTTTAATATTCGAAAACGAAAAATTTCAGCTGCTATATTTTTAAACATAAAGAGAATGTTCTAATTTTTTCTTTTCTCCCTTGACAGTGATATAGCGAAACAATTGGTTTCACCCTTCTTAAAACTGATATTTGCTCTCAAAATTATAGCTTCGAATGGTTAATTTGATTTTCCTTCCAATGATCTTTGCTAAATTTTGCTCAACACATTCGAGCAATCTTATCTCTACTCTTATAATCCTTCTTTGTTATTAAGTATAATAGATATATCATGTGCATTAGAAAATACCGATTCTCCAACAAAATTTGGAGAAATTTCAGGAAATTGTGTTACAATTCCAACGTTTTCTCAAGACTTATTTAAATTTTCTATTCATATTATCCTCCTCCTTAAGTCCCAGTTTCGAGAGGGGAAAAAACGTAAGACCTTTTTTTCTCTCCCAAAACAATTTTACCACGACAATAAATTAAAAAGTAAAATTGAGAGCTAATTTATTAATATTATATCATATATGTCTGTATATATATAATTAAAATTCTGTGAATTTTAATAAAATGTCTAATTTCCATAATTTTTTCTAAAAATTTAGTCGAAAAATCGGAATTAGAAAATCCTACAAGAGTTTTGCACCTCAATTTTTAATCATGGTTTACAATTTTAAAATCCTTATGAAAAAAAGTATCGAGACTTTTTTGTTAAATCTATCTTCTTTTAATGCGAACTTTTAATAATAAACTAATTTGCATTTTTAGTTAGAATTAAATAAACATTATTCAAATACACGGAATTAAAAGAGATTGTCTTATTACATCGCTTAATATAATATTATCCATGTTAGTTAGTGTCGAAGATATAGCTGTTATAAAATATTAGGATAGCTGGAAAAGTAATTCGACATATATACTTTGCTCTATCAAACTTTCCTAACTCACCAAATTTTTAAACAAATTTTATATAAAATTTGCCAGCTGAAATTATTGCTACTTTTATTATTTTTTAATACAACTGAAATTTATTGTGGCTATATTTCAAAGAAAAGAATAACTGTTATCTTACATTTTATTTTTATCTTTGATTTAATTAAAATTTAACATAGTTTCTGTTGCAAACGATTTTGTAATGGTGTAGAATCTCTATACACTATAATTATTTTCTTTTTAGTAGAATTTAAATTTCTTAGAATAGCATAAAATTATAATTTTGAAAATGAAGAAAGTTCTTGGAAATAAATGATTTTTTTAAAAAAATGAATGAGTATTTGGTTGTTTGGTAACTTATTTGAATCATATTATAGTTCATTACCATTTAATTTTAGAACACAAATATTTATGAATTTTAATAGTTGGTATTTTTTTAATGAAAAATAAAAGTCGTTAGTCGTTGTCGTTAAGTTAGGATTTATACGTATACGATATTTCATAATATATTCAGTAATAAGAAATGGTT
>JAPMOQ010004552.1:0-23266 GCA_026543055.1 Argiope trifasciata | reverse complement strand
ATTGTCCAACCTTGCATTGACCGAACAGTCAAACTCACATTCCTTTCGGGATAGTAAATAGCTATCTTTCTCCAAATCTGCACACTCTCATACAGTTGGAATGAAACTATCAATTTTTAACATCATATCCTTCAGGGTTTTGAGTTTACCTGGTACCGTCAGTACTGTACTTAAATCATTATCGACAATCTTCAGGTCCTTCCTTAACTCTCAGATCTCCATACATTTCGTTAAATATGGGTAAACCGTACCCATTTCTCCACAAATACATTTATTTTCTTGCTTTCTTCCAAATCTTCGGAAATATGCAGGAAATCTCCCATGTCCAGATATTATTTGGATTATAAGTGTCTTGGATGCTATATCAAAGACATTGCTGTGCGGTAACTGCTAGTGTATCCTAAATCTCTATTATGTGGCGCTATACCAGAAAACTTTCAACTCTGTAAGCAGAAAACTGTAATGGATTGTAGGGAAATGTATTAGTGCATCCGTTCGCGAGATGTCTTTCCTGTTAAAGAATGGTATTTATTATATATAGGTCTCATATTAAATATAACAAAATTCGAGTTAAAGTTCTTTCAATACCAGGTATATATAATTTGAAAGATATATCGGATCTTTAGAGAATTAAATTTTAAAGGGAAAAATTTCTACAATTTGTTACAATGTTTAAAAGGCCCTTTTTGCTATTAATCGTAATAGTTTCATTTAAAAAAATTTTAAAAAGGTAACTAATTCTAAAAATGCAATAAATTCAACTTTTATATGTTGTATATTTTTATTAACATCTTGTTTCGGTATAGAGAGTGTTACTTTAAAATTGATCTCAACTTTGAATGCTCGTTTAATGAAGCCACAAAACAATTAGGCATTTGGTTTACGACATTAGATTATTGTAAACCAGGCTCATATACACGAGAAATCAGTGACGAAATTAG
Organism: Argiope trifasciata; assembly: GCA_026543055.1. Taxonomy (NCBI): domain Eukaryota; kingdom Metazoa; phylum Arthropoda; class Arachnida; order Araneae; family Araneidae; genus Argiope; species Argiope trifasciata. The sequence continues at coordinate 22,325 of JAPMOQ010004552.1, read as the reverse complement.
TTCCGAATTTCAAATTCGCAATCCTGAAACTTTGACCACTTAAGTCATCTTGCCATATCAAAAGTATACTGAACAAAAGTTTGCTGGACAGATAGTGAATACAGATATAATTTATAAGTGATTACCTGTTACTCAGCATAACAATTTTCAGAAGGGGGAAAAAAGGATGGGGTGTGTGCAAAATTTCTTAGTAATAAAAGTAATGGACTACAACACTCCAACCGTATTTTTGGATCTGCAACACCCATTTCCTACAATACTAACCTCATTACTGAAAAAACAGATGTATAGATATTCTTAATAAATTGCAATCAAATAGCCTCCGGATAAGGCAATGTATTTAGCAACAACATTGAAGAATAAGGAAATGCTGATTCTATCTGTTAGGACTTGTGATACGGAGATACTTCTAGTAAATGTCATTCGTTTGAGAGGGTGGGGGTGGGGGGAGGAAAACCATAAAAGGTGAAATGTTTACACTATGGTTGATTTGTCTTTGGAATGTTGATCGTGGAACGGATTTTCTAGCAACACTCTAAATGCTATTGATGCTGTCTGCTTGAGTTATAAATTTATTTCTAAAAGTAGCATTCTTTGCGTCTGCCTTAGCTGTATTTTTGCTATCTACAATATACTTCGTACCTTTTCGTGGAATAAAATGTAATATTTCATCCAATGTGTATAACTTCTACTACCGGAATATTTTTGTAACAATAAAAAGATTTCCTTCAATGGGTTTCTGGATCAAGTTATTTTTCTTAATAAATTACATAAATGTTTCAGATTAATTTATAAAATCTAAGCAAGTATTTAGTTTATTATGCAGTGATTACATACTTTTTATCTTCTATATTATAGAACAATTCTTCCTTTTCCTCTCTCGTATACGAAGTAATTATATAAAGAATCAGTAGGAGTGTTTCCATTTCAAATCTCTCGTAAAATTAGACCGAGTTTTCTGTCTTTCTTGTATCCTTTGTATGCACACTTTTAGTATGGAGTACTGTTTGTCCACGACAAATACTCTGCTAGACAATAGTCTGTGTTTACGGGGGGCGTTATAGAAACAGGCTTCGGTAGGGAAGATCCATTTAGAGTGGGTGGAATCGGAAGGAAGTCGAAAGGGTTATTCTTTTTCTTGGCGTCAATCTCAAGCGAAAAAAAAAACCTAGTTGCTCATTCGTCTTCTCGCTTTAGTCGCAGTTGCACGAAATTACTACTTTTATATTTTATTTATCTTATCTTTGGGGAATATCAACTGCATTTCATTATTTTTTTTCTCTCTTAAATTCTGATATCCTTTAAAATGCCTTTTCGATTAAAGAAAGGGGAGACTGTAAAATCACAAGCAAGCAAACTTGTGCATAATGTTGCGGATTCACCTTTCACCAAAGTTGAAAATCACTGAGCATAATAATTTTCGCCGTTGTGATTTTTTTAAAAGTTTTCAAAAATTAAAGGCAATAATACCTAATATCGCCAGTCCGGCGCTAAACGTGCGACACTGGAATGAATTCCTACCTCTGCGAAATGAACTCTTACTACAGTAACCTGTTTCTATAATGCCCGCCGTAAACATAGACGATCGTCTGGCAGAGTTTTTGTGATAGACAGATAGTGGAAGTGCGCCGACAGTCTACGAGAATGAGTGCTCTTTCTCTGGATTATGTCTGAAGTGAAACAGTATGTGCTTTGCATTATCATTGAGAAAACGTAGTTCAACATTAAATGGATACAAAAATTTTACCCAGATTTTGACATTTTGTTCATAAGACCGAGTACCAAAATTTTATTATTTTTTTTTTCATATGTGAAGTATACAAAGAAAAAATATTATAATCGGCAAGCACGAACTTTAGATTTTTGCCGCAATACAGAATCGGTTCTGAACCCCGTGTTCCAAAAATGACAGAATATTTCAAGGTAAGAATTAGCACCCGCAAAGCATTCGAGGAGTTTATGGACAGTTACATAAATTACATGCTTGATGTCTAGAATTTTAAAATTTGAATTCTTCTTTTCTGATAAATGTAATTAGGATTTTAAAAAAATTTTGCTTTTACCGGGGAAAAAATTAAAATCCTTTATTCGTACAAGTTCATCATAGATGGCAATATTCTTTAAATGCGTGTTGTGGTATTCTTAAAAATTCGGTGGTTAGTCCCGCAATTGTATTTTGTTCAACCATCGTGTTTTGAACTTTGTCAAATGTGCCAAATACTTTTAAAAATACAATAGGATCATTTTAGGGTTTTTAATAACGTAAGGTAATATGATTTGTAGCTTTCATTCTATATTGTTCACCGGTTTAAGAATTCGTAGTACATTATAATGCAATCAGAAGATAAAGCTATAAACATCAAATCAACATTCAAACAATTTAATTTTCTTTTGCCTTTTAAATCCACGATATTTTTTATTATTACTATTCAAGTGTGCAAGATTTTTTTTTAAAAGGTAAGTGTTCGCTTTGCACTCATGATTAAATAATGTATGATTAGAACATCAAAACAACGAATCATGTTTCCTCCAGTTGTTAGCGCTTTAATGTTGGCAAAAAAAGTTTAATATCAGAAAGTAAATTACTTTACTATTTAATAAGAATTTAAATCTATTTCTGAACTAAGTTATCTGATTACAGAATTCAGGTTCAATTCCATAATCAGATAAAATCATCAGAATGCATATATGAAATTTATACATTAATTTTAACATATACTAACATGCAGAAAGGATATCTCCTCCACTTTCTGCCTAATCATGGCTGTAGCCGAAAATGAATTCTTCCATTTTATTTTAATAACATTCTTGTCTATAATATTTATCTTGGCTATCTACATTTATGAAACAAATATAAAATTACTTTTCTGTTTCTCAAACATTTTCCTATTTCATAAAATAATAAGTTATTAAATCACAATAAAAAGAGAATTAAAAATACATAACTGTATAAACAAATTTTTGTATTTTTAAGTTTGCTACATTTAAAACTAAAGTTACAGAAAAACACATAAGCATCTTCTCTCAATACATTAATAATTGCATTTTAGTATGAGCATCAAAATAAATCAACAGGATTTTAAAAAAATTTCATTAAAATAAATTTTGTTCCTCAAATAGTTTAATTTTCTATTACTTTACATCAATAACATACCTTATCCATAAAACAGTAATTTCCATTTTAATCTCAAATTAATAAATGTCTATTCTATGTTTTTATAGTAAATGTATTAACTTATTTGTTATTAGGTATTAACTGTTGATTTCATAAGGAATTAAAAAGATTGATAACAATTAAAAATCTTCAGCACACAAAAAAATTAGTTCGAGTTTAATTTTCACAATAAAGCCATATTATTCATTTCTTAATTTTAAAACCCTTCTCATTTAAGCACACACATTCATCAGATGAATTTATATTAGGTTACAAAGAGCAGGACAAGAGAAAAAGGGAATTCTCCATTAAATCTTTACTTATAATAAAGCTCAATGTGTGTGTGTTGGCGCTCTACAGACCAGACCGTTGGACCTACAACTACCAAATTTGTTACATGTATACCTTAGAAGTCGGGAATGTGCACCTCGGAGCCCTTTTTTTTCGAATTTTTAATTAGAATTTGAAGTAATTAAAATTAAGCGAAATTTTGACGTTTTTCCGCTATAACTTCCGAAAATATTATTGCACTAACACGATTTTTATATCAATTTAACGATAAAAAAATTAGCTTTCTAACGGTATCAGTTTTTTAATTTATAACGTAAGCTTCTATTTTTAACGAATTTTTAAAGAAATATTTTAATCACGTGACTGGATAAAATAAAAGAATGCCGGAAGTTCGAATAAGAAAAAAAAACTATCATCCCAAAATAAATCTAAAGAAATGCAACTTTTAGCATGTGACTGGATAAAATAAAATAAATATAAAATGTGATATTTTCTAAAAAAATAAATGCAAAGCAACGGTTCTTTCAGAACTTTCAGTCCATCGTCATAAAGAAAATATTAATTTGAGGACAATCAATGCCTGGAGTTACTTCAAGACTAATGAATATGTGATTTAATTGAAAATTTTAGAACCCATCACTCATGGCGAACCAGCTGGTCGCCAAACGCGGCTAGTAAGATTATATATGGACTTAGAAGGCTTATATATTGTTAATACTGTTGGAAAAAGAAATTTCACAATAAATTACTTCAATATTTATTAATTTTTTAAATACTTTAATATTAAAACACTTTCTTAAAATTAGTTATTTAAACTTTATATAATGTTTACAGAATAACAATGATGAATCATCTCAGTCACGTTTGATTAATATGGCTAAGTGAATTGTCTCGAAAGCTTTCATAAATGGTATGTAGAATATTATGCAAAATATTCTTCATATCATTAATAAAAGTTTTTGGGCCACTTGAATTACACATATTAGTCAATACACAAATTTGAATTAAAATAGCATACTACATGTGGGGGGGGGAGAAAAACTGAGCAAAAAAAATTATCTAAAAGGAGAAAATGAAGGCTAAAGAATGAATAATTCTAAAAAAGTGCTCAGCCTGTTGTTACAACTACTTAGAAAGGTAGAATCATCAAAAAGCGGTACCAAAGGATTATACACAAACAGTAAATAAATTAGAATTTTATGATTAAAGCTAAAAAAATTACATGAAACGCTATTTTTCTAATGTAATATGAATTTTTTCAGAAGTATGTTTTCTCAAAAACATCTTAAGATCAAATTACTAAATACACTCGAGATAAAAAATTTGAAACTAAAGGAAAAAATTTTGGAAGTAGAGAAGGGATCTCAATTTTATATTTCAATTCATTATTCTAGCTTATTAACACATAAAAGACACTTTTCAAACATTAGCAAACAAAATTTGTGCATAAAACATTAGCTAAGACAATTTTAAAAAATCAGGTTTTATCCTGCTGCTTTTTAAATCTATATTTAAATAATTAACAATATAAAAAAACTTATCAACGAAAAAAATGTTTCCTTATATGATAACATATATTTGTTCATAACATACTTTAATGAATTTATTTGCTTTGTAGAAACTATGTATAATGATACATAAATGTATTATCATTTTTTATGGCCGCCTGAAATTCTATGACCTGTTGCAAGAAAGAAAAATGCAGATATTCCGAGTCAAAGCAAGGTAACAATTCTTACTAAAAAAGTTTGCATCCTATATTTTTAAAAGCTATTTGATATCTAAAAACTTACCTATTTCAAAAAATTTAACAGGCATTCCACTAATCTCTAAATACTAAATTTGAAAATATTTTACACATTTTAATACAACAAATGCAAAGCTGGTATTAAAATTCTTTAAACAGCTTCTTAAATTTACTTTGCTAAAATATATTTATGATTTTACTTATTTATATAAAAATATACTTGTAATATGTCTTATTTACAAAAATAAAGACAGAAATCAGAATAGCAACCGCAAATGAAGAATATAAGTTTTAAATTACATTTCTGAATATCTTTTCCTTCACTTCTAGATATTTAAGATTTTATCTAGGTAAATATCTATAACAAATAATATTTCATATTAAAATAAATTTCCAATTATTCCAGATTTAAACAAAAGAGAAAGCGTCTGGTAATAAAACATTTTACTTTCAAATGTAAACCAATATGGTTATTATAAAATCCTATAAATCCACACCCAAATATGCATAAGACGCAGGGGAAGGAGTAGGAACACCCAAAAAATAAAATATTATTTCAACAACAAACTTTTTTTTCATACTTTTATTTTACATTGAATATGCAGCTAAAATTTTACAAACTGCTTTTTAGAACCAGAGGTTTTAGCATTTTTCAAAACATTGAATCGAACAGTTTTGCTCAAGGGCCTGCATTCACCAACAGTGACAACATCGCCAATGGAGCAATCCTGGAAGCAAGGTGACAAGTGAACAGACATATTTTTGTGACGTTTTTCAAAACGGTTGTATTTTCTTACATAATGTAGGTAATCCCTCCTGATTACAATGGTGCGATTCATTTTCATCTTGATGATGGTTCCTCGTAAAATACGACCTCGAATGCTCACGTTTCCGGTCCAGGGGCATTTCTTATCAATGTAGTTACCTTCAATTGCTTCTCTGGGGGTCTTGAAACCTAAGCCAACATTTTTGTAGTAACGACCCTTCTTTAATTTTTGTTTTCCTCCTAAACCTGGTTTTTTGTTTAAGAAAACTGTAGGCTGCTTTTGAAAAGCCCTTTCATTCTGTTCTGCTAACTTTTCCATGGTTAGTTATCAACCTGCAGAGAAATATTTAAGAATTATATAACACAAATAAAAACATTTCACTGTCTTAAATATACATTATTATTCATAAGAATAGAAAGCGAAACTATCAAATTTATTTAGAATCAAGAATAATAGCTTTTGGCTAAAATACAATTAATAAATTTGACTTGTATACATCAACTAATCAATATAAATTCCATTTAATATGTTTAAATTATTAGGGGGAAAAAATCAAATATTTCCTTACTAAGCTTTAAAAATATATATATAAAAAACCTGCCATACTTTTTAAAAATTTTATTACGATATTGACAACTAGTTAAGCTTTCTAATTCATTACCATATATAGTTAATTTTCAAGATTAAAAAATTTTTTTTTATTCATTGAACAAAATTTCTTTTAAAAACAGGTTAAGACAATAAGGATAAAACTTATAAATTTTAAATTTTACGAAAAATAAACAATGCAGAGTAAAAACATAAATTATACTTTCACGAGATTTTTCATTTTATTATGACAAACAGAAAAAATGAAGCTCTCGTATTTCCAAGCACATTCTAATGGAAACCAAACTTGTGGCCAACTATTTCATTGAATTAATTTCAACTGAGCTACAACAAATCACTAAAATAATATTTGCATGGTAAATATATAGACATTAATTGCACAGAAACAAAGCAAAAACAAAGAAATTAATACTTATCAAAACTTATTCAATGAAATTTACCAGAAATCAAAAACACATAAATTTTATAATATTAATTTCAGTAAAAAATTAAATATTCTTTATTAACTAAAATTTAATTATTCAAACATTTGTAATTAATAAGCAAGTACCAGAAAATCATACAATATATTGAGGGAAATAAGAGGCATTACAAATCCAGAAAGGGATGCAAAATCTTTTAAGATTTGACTATATGACTTATTATTTGTACAATACCAACAAATAGACATTTAAAAGTATTAACATCAAATAATAAGCAATCAATAGACAGACTGGTCATCACTTTTAAATGCCACTTCCATTTATTTTTTTACCCAGTTAAAAATGAAAAATTTGATACTGAACTGTCATAAAATTATATTTTATTATAACTGCCTTCATTTCATACTCGAATGACTAAAAATAATTCAAACAAACTAAAAAAAAGGGTTTAGTTTATCACTTACTAGTATTATGCAGCATACAAATATTTAGAGAATACACTAATTTAAAACAAGGACTAAAAACAAATTGTTTTATTTACAACTGGTAAAATATTTATACTTATTACAAATTATATAAACATTCATAAAATATTTCCCTTTTGAAACAGCAATTGATCAATTCAGATGGCTGCTGAATGGATCAAGCATCGTTGTTTAAATGTGTACTCGAGATACATAAATTGGATACACATTTAAACAATGAAATTCATATACAAAAAATACAATTTTAATTCTCTCATGCATAATTATTTCGTAAAAAACTAAAATTGTATAAAATAAAATTGTCACATTCCTATTTAGATGTCAATACTTAATCACTCTCACCGGATAAATTGCAACATATGAAACAAGCCAATACTTTCGTAAAGACACATTATAGTAAATATTTCAAGTGTTAAATGAATAAATTGAAGAAAACTAAAATTAACACATATAACTTCAAAATTTTATATAAATGAGATACAGAACAATATGATCGCAAATTTATTAAGCCTAATGCCGTGCCAGCAAAAGTTCGTCATCTCTCAACAGTTATAACACAATTAAAATGCACTTAATAAAAAATGTAAATCATTCATATGCCCAAAAACTTAATAATCAAAATTAATTACAAACCTTTTTATTTATAATTTGAATATCTACCAGACACACAAAAATTGGAGCGGTATAAGCCCAAACCGAGAAACGTGGAGAGATTACCTCAAATTAGCGATGCCATGGGAAGAAAACTAAACAAATTGCTTTCAAACCTTTTGTGTAAACTACGCCATCAGTTAAATATAATTGATGCATACTTTTAACATTCTTTAAATGAAAAATTAACTCGTTCAAAATTACTTTTAGTTTAAAACTATTTTATTAAATTTTAAAATAAGAAATGTCAAAATCAAGTGAAAAAAATTCCCAGAAAAAGACAAAGGAACATTTTCCAATGTTCACCCATATTATATTATAGCATGAACAAAGGAAGCGATTTATTTAATAATGCCGCTAATACTTGTTAGCTTTGTTAAGCTATAAAACAAAAAAGTACTTTTTAAAAAAAATTGTATTTATTTAAGAAATTATCAAGAAGCGATTATTAGTACATCGATAATTCTATGAAATGTTTTGTTTAATCTTATGAGCGTTCCTTTTGGAAGCAGCATGGGAACTATATTGGGCCATATCTCGTAATTTTGATGTGGTTTACAATTATTGGGAAGCTACATCAGATTTGAAGCGCACCATTCCCTCATTACGATGGATTTATAGTAGACCCTGGAACTTCGAACCTTCCTACTTAGAAAGCAAGACAAGACCTTATTATTAGGCAACCCTGAATCTTCCAAGAAAAGTGGGCGATTCTCAAGGAAGTTCTCTTTCTCAAGGCGATTCTCTTTCAGAATCGGAACATCTGAGGGCAAAGCACTGATATACGACTATCTTCATATCCAATACTTTCTTTTTTTAAAACAAGAAATTTATATAAACGTTTGAATTTGGCTTATATTCCTTTCTCTAAGCTTAGGGATTTTTGTTCTTTACTCATTGTCTTTGAACTGAAAATTTGTTTCACACAAACATGAAGATAACGAAAGATCCGGTAATATAATATGTTTTGGGGGATTATTTTAAGTTACAAATGTGCAAATTGAAAGAAAATACATTTGCTCTAGCCCAAAGGTCTCTAGTGCTCTGTGGAAATTCTATATCAATTTTTTTATATTTCATGTGCGGACTTGTACACAAGATCGCATAACACAAAAAGTATTGTCTATATTTTTTAATAAAATTAAAAAAATAAAGAATATTAAAATAAATTTACAAGTAAAATTATTAAAACTTTATTTCTGAATATGTGAGAGGTAAAATGAAAAAAAAAAAAAAGAATTTCCTTTTGTCGAAATGGAAAAATTTATAAAATAAATATATGTGCTTAATCTTAAACATTTACTTATTTTAGAAAATGCAGAAAATACGTTGCGTTAGAGTAGCTGGCCATTATTTCTGTTCAAATTTGAATTCTATCTGACAATATACAACTCCTTTATGAAAAAAAAAATATTTTAAAGTAAAAAAAAAAAATAAATAGCCTAAACCAAATATCTCGTACATATGAAATGTCTTTGAAAAATTTAAATAAAATTGATACTTTTATTTTTTTAAAAAGGAATTACTGACAAATAAAGCAGCTTTTTCTTCTTCCATGTTGCGAGCGACATTACCGACAATATGGAAAAACATATCGTATTGTCTTAATGTCACCATATAAAATTCGTGCTATGCATTTAGAATAATGTATATTTGGATGAAATTTTTATGCATTATATAAAGTTTTTTTTAATTGTGATGAAAATTTATCAGTCATAGTGAATTTAAAAGACCTCTTTCTTTTATCATCAAAATATTTCTTAGATAATAAATAAGCCATATTTTTTTGAGAAAAAAAAATTAAAGAGGATTTGAATATCTAATTTGAAATATCCTTTATGGTAATATTTTATGTCCGATTTGTCCCTCCTGGTATTATTCAAAGCAGTGATAAAAGTACAGATAAGAAAAATGTTATGTAAAGCTTAGAAATAATGGTGGATCTAAATTTAACAGCCAGTAACAGATTAAACAAACCATCTCTCCAAATTGCAAATGACCAAGAAAATTGGATGGGTATTTTAATTATAGCTCAGAAAGTGTTCCCCTCCTATTATCTCTCTGAAGAAAGAGACGTCTCTTGCTTTCTGTTTCCGTTAAACTTTCTCCCGTTTTGAGAGCTGAAATTCGCACACATAGCCGAGTTTTGGGCTTCATACCCAAACCATTACACAGAAATAGAAAAGCAGATGAAGGTAATTTAATGAATTAAATGTTTCATCGTTTTTTTATTTTCTCTATTCAAATCTTTTTATTAATTCATTTTCATTCATTAATGCACTCTCTGTTGCATCTTTTTCATTTATTACTTCATTTTTATTCCTTAAGGTATTTATTTATTATTCTCTGTTGTATCTTTTTTATTTAAAAATTCATTTTTATTCATTAATGCATTTATTTATTACTTGCCGCCTTTGGCGACCAGCTGGTTCGCCATGAGTAATGCGTTCTAAAATTTTCAATTAAATCACATATTCATTTGCCAAAATTTAAGAAATAGTTAAAGTTAAAAGATTCAGTTATTAGTAGTTAAAGAGTCGGTAACTTTATTCGAAAAATCTTTTTAAGTTTAATGCTCTAACAATTTATCGATTATGCTTCCAAAATATTAAAAATGTTTTTTTCGGTGATGTTGCCAAAATGTTAAATATGTTTTTTAAAGAAAGCGAAAAAGGGGAAAAATTATTGAATTAATGATACAGATATTACAAACGATTAAAGAAATATGCCATTAAGTTGGGATTTCAATGCATATCCTGTCTAAATTCAACCAGGTTTACTGTAAATAAAGATAATTTATGGAATTAATTATATATCTATTGCAAACGATCATAGAATCCATTGCCTTGCATTTATTTTTTTAGAAGATATCTCATTTTATATTTATGTTATTTTATCCAGTCACGTGCTGAAAGTTATATTTCTTTAGATTTGATTTGCGATGATAGTTTTTTTTTATTTGAACTTCCGGCATTGTTTTATTTTATTTTATCCAGTCACGTGCTCAAAAAAAACATGATTAAAATATTTCTTTAAAAATTCGTTAAAAATAGAAGCTTGAGTTATACATTAAAACACTGATATCACAAGTTCATCTCTTTTTAATTAAAAGCTAAATATTCTTCATTTTTTGAAGCATTTATAGACTCGTGCTACATACTATGCAGCTATTTACTTCATTTAGACTTATTTATAGATGTATTTCTATTATTAAACAAAGCTGATTTATTTAATTAATAATATTGTAAAAGTCACAAAAAATTCTTTGCATTTTCTTTTTTTAAAAAGAAAAAACATATTTCATATTTATTTCATTTCATGCAGACACGTGCTGAAAATTGCATTTTTAAATGTTTAATTTGCAATAATTATTTATTTTTTTAATTTGAGTTTTTATCTATCTGATGGCAACCTATTGATAAAAGTTAATTTTTCCCCTTCCACTCGTAACGTGCTCCTGCAGATTAAATTTTACTGTTTTGTCCGAAATATATTGTTGAAAAATATAGTTGAAATGCTTCTTTAAAAATTCATTACAAATAGAAGCTTAATTTAAATGTTAAAATACTGATACTATTAGAAAGCTAATTTTTTTTATCTTTAAATTGATGTTAAAATCATGTTTATCCGATAATATTTTCGGAAGTTATAGCGGAAAAACGTCGAAATTTCGCTTAAATTTTAATTAATTCAAATTCTAATTAAAAATTCGAAAAAAGGGCTCCGAGGTGCACATTCTTGATCTCCAAGGTATACATGTACCAAATTTGGTAGCTGTAGGTCCAACGGTCTGGCCTGTAGAGCGCCAACACACACATACACACACACACACACACACACACACACACACACACACACACACACGCACATTGAGCTTTATTATAAGTATAGATATAGATTCTGGGTTGCAGCTTTTTCGTTAATTACTTCATTTTTGAAAATTTTATATAAGAATCGTATGTAAAACCATTTTGGTTTGCATATTTATTGAATATATTTCGACTCCAATTCTTGCTCTGTTTCTGACTTTCATAGCCAACTTCATATTAGAAGGCATCAATTTCTTTCTTCTTTAATATATTCAAAGTGTATTCAGTACTTAAGCTGTTTTAATTTCATCGCCAATAATCTTAAATCTTTGATCATATAAATACGATATTAATGCGAATTTCGTATGAAGGTTCCAAAAAACATCCTAATTATCTCATTATTCCACTCCATAATAAAATTCTAGAAAATATAAGATTTCTTGAACATTACGATGTAAAAGTAGCGACTCTGAATAGTGCAGGATCTTGGAAAGGATGCACAGTCAGCCCTGATTCCTAGGCCTTTGATGTCATTTCATTTTGCAAACAATTTGCATGAAACTCTCAATTGGTAGGGGAATAGTAAATTATCCTACTATTAAGGAAAAAATGGAGCTTTTAAACTGAAATTTTAACCTCAACTTATTTTATCATATGGGAAGCGTAATTTCTATACAAAGAATACATGATGCATCATTCTACATGGCGACAAAGGAGACAGAAACTTTACCCTTGAGTAATGTTACTATGAGATTTTGATAGGAATTTCATTGACACGTGTATACATAGGAAAGAGTATCTTGGGTATCTTTAAAAGAATGTTGAAAGCATTAGGTATTTTTAACTTTTCACTAGGAGCGTGATAAATTGTTGAAGTGACAATCTTCTAGAGTGCTTGTAGAATTAATTTGTGGTGACATCTTAATAAGCCAGTAACAGCCACTAGACACTAGCGTTCGCTTTTGTCGAATTGATAAGTTACTGGACTTCACCCCCCCCCCAAAAAAAAGGACCAGGAAATAAAAGATCATTTAAGAATTGAGTTAATATGGGTTAAATTAAGATAAAATTTAGGAAATTAATCGATTTAAAATATCATTACACACTGGCACGCACGCACACATACACACGCGCGGGTGCGCAAAGATGTGTATAGTATATATTATAAAATCATCGTATCATGAGATAAAAAAAATTTGTATTTCAGGAAAGGTAGATAAATGAGTAATGGGAGAGTAGAATGTATATAAAAAATTATGACAGGAACCCTTTAACCTAATTATAGAAAGGGTTTGAAAAGTTTAAAAGACACAATTGAATTGCAAAAATATATAAATGAACAATAAGATTTGTTTTTATTATGTATCAGCTACAATCAACCAGCTTCAGACAAAACCAAATATTATCTGATAAATAATAAGGGAAAAAACTTTTGAAGATTATATAATTTTTTATCAGGATATTTTTGTGTAGAATTTGAAACAATGATGTATTTCATGATGTAGATTTTAAGTTAATCAATTAAATAATTTTTAAGGAAATACTTCCCCCCCAGTTATTAATTAGGATTGTACAATTATTCTTGGGAGGAATTCGAAAACTTAAATTAGTTTAAGGAAAACTGTATACTTAATTTTTTTCTGTTTGTTGACAAAAAAATGAGGAAAACTGTGATTCGGATCCATGTCGTATAATAGCCTGTGACTTGGATCCATCAGGCTAATGCATATCCTAACAAATAATAACCTTTTTTCAAAAATCAATTTAAGAAAAATTTAATTAATTTAAATAAATTGTAGAAATTTTTAAAAATTTTTTCATCGTTGAAAAAGATTCAAAATTTTAAAATGCTATTTTTTTTTATTATAGTAGTTCACTGCGAGTTCATATGTTTCTTAGTAATATGTATCAAGAAATTAAAAAAATTAAATTAAGAAAGAAATTAAGAAATTAAATTTCCAAATTTTCGATGGGGCTTTTGAATCCAATGTACTAATTTTTCCTATTCGATACATAATTTTTTCTATTCGATACATTTAAAACCTACTTATTTGGTAAAATTAACGTTTAAATTTAAATTTGCACGTTAAATATTTTAGGTTAGTTCTTGATATTTAAAGTGAAAGAAATGATGAGTACGATTTCTTGACAAATCCATTGTCACACTTTCTAAAGCTACGGTGGCCTGGTGGTATGTTATCGATTTCGAAATGAAGTGTTTCACGCTCGAGATCCGATTCTACTGAAGAACCGTCATGTAAAGGCCTTATCATACGGTGAAATTTCAACAGCACTTTTCCGTTTCTACCCTCAAAAACCGGTCAAGCAAGTTTCATAATCGACAACTTTTTCGAACCAGCTCGAAAATGTTGTCTGAAATATTGTCCGCAAACGAAATTCAACCAATCATGTGAAACTTTGTGGTGAGCGACGTCACTTTCCTTGTCGTTTGCTGACAGAAAGTGCCGAAGATATTTTGCCGTGTGATAAGGCCTGTTTTGAGAGAGGTACCAGCTCAGGTGTTGTCCTCGTCATCTGGCCATGGTTCAAAATTATGCATCCCGTGACAAAATAGCCCTAGTGTTGCTTTAAAATGGGACGTTAATCTAAATAAACTAAACTATCCAACTTTCTATACCACAGCATCAGGAAGTTGATTATTTGATTTTAACTTATATTACTAGTTCTAATTCACTAGCATTTGGAATTTTCCTAGTTCTCAATTTCAAGTCGATGAACTTTTGATCCAAAATCGGAATTCATGGCTTGTTTAGGACTAAGAGAACTATAGCGTAAATTTTCTTTTGATCGATGCAACAATATTACCAACAAAATTATATAATAGTTATATCAGAACCAGATTAGATATTGGCAACGGCCAAGCAAAGCAAACTTCGCTTCAGTTTGTTTATAGTTTTTTTTTTCTTATCTGGGTGTTAATATTTCTTTTATTTAGCTTAATTTTTGTTCGACTTTACTCTTTTACTTTCCGATTTTTGTATCTGCTGGCTGTTAATTCAAAGGTTTCAAATATTTTCCCTTTAATTATTCTACATATATTTTTTGGTTTGCAATTTATTTTTAGATTTTATCCTAAATATCAGAACACATTCACAAATATTACGCAAGATCTGACAAAAATTTAAGAGTAAATAGCAATGTAATGCACTGTCAAAGCATTTTGTATGATAAAAATCAATATTAGCATGAGTAGTGTTTATTTTGATTTTTTCAAATGTTATAATTGGCTTATTTTTAATATTCTAAGAAAGCAATAATTATTGTTTCTAGTTAATGCAAATGCTTTTGTGTGTCTAGCTTTTCAAAACAGGAATATTAGGGGTTTAATATTTTGTCTGGTATTAGCAAAAAAAATATTGGGATTGATTTTTAAGATGTACTTATCGAGTTCATTCTAAAGTATAAAAAACAATTGATTATAGTTACTTGGTTTTCAAAGAGATCTCTATTTTCATTCTTAGATTTGATGTGTGCCTTAATTATGATGAACTATGATTTAATACATCATTACTGAATACTAGAACAAAAATTATTTTATATTAGTTGATCATCATTTGGTGTTACAGATATATAGGAACTCAAGTTTTTAATATCAAAAGAGTATTTTAGGATATTTGATTACTTTTATATACATTCTGAGATGATATATTATAAAAAAATCTAATGAATTTTAGATATAAATATTGAGTTAGCTTGTTGTTATATTTATTAAAATATATGTTAATCTAGTATTTTTGTCCTACTAACCATTTTCTCAACCTGAAATCACTGTTATGAGTTTTATGTGTACTTATATTATAACTTTTATTGAAATTTCTCAAAAAGCTTTTTTCCCCTCCTGTAGAAATTTGCAATCATGCATAAATATTTGGGAATCACAAGAAATATGTGTAGATCTTTCACATCTTTGCCTAGTAAGTCTTGGATATCATTATACCGATAACTTGTTTATTGTTTTATTAGTTTATATTTTACTATGATTTGATCAGTAGAAAGTTAATTTCCTTTAAACAATTATTGTTAGTTTTTTTTTAGGGAATATGGAAATTTTTAAACTAAAAAAAAATGGAACATTTGTTAATTTTTTTTTTTTAAATAAAATGTTGGACCTACTTTGATATACCACCCCAAATTGGAAATTTGGCAACTTTTTTTTTCTGACCAAGATAGATTCTCGCTAAAGTATAAACTGAAAAAACCTAAATTGGCAACACCAAAATAAGAAACAACAACCCTAAAAAGTCTGTAGGGAGTGCCAGATTTGGTGCATAATTTTTTTTGGGGGGTATATCAAAGTAGTTCCAAAATGTTATTCAAATTTTTAAAAAAATATTTATTAACACATTTTTTACAGAGTGTTTCTTATATATGTGTATATATATAAATTTAATGTAGACCCTTATTTTTCTTTTCACGAGTAAATTGTTCATAATTTCTCCAATTCTCTTCTTTTTTCTTTATAAAGAAAGTAATGTTGGCTTTAAAACTTTTATGTGTTATACAAAATTTACTCTAAAATTTCTACAGTTTTATTTTGAAACTAACAAAGTATTTTTTTCCCTAGATTTTTTCAAAATTTCTGAGGAAGTTACAGAAAATTTATCATCTAATAAACCCATAGTGGCTTTGGAGAGTACAGTGATAACTCATGGGTTACCATTTCCAGAAAATATTAAGTAATTAAAATAGTTTTATTTATCTTTTAATTTATAGTGATGAACTGAATAGTGTTGTTATTTTCTATTCTTGCACATATATTCTTGATACATGCTCTTTACTTATTATTAAAAAATAAAATATTATTTCCTCTCTCTTATATGCATAGTAACTTTGAAGCTGATTAAGTGATAAAAGTAATTCTGAATCTATACACTATATTGTTGTAAATAGTAATGCAAAGTTGTATTTATTTTTAAAAATAAAATAAATAATGCTTAGAAAAAAGAAAAGAAAAGCTTTATTATTTTTTTAGAAGGAGGTTATATCCTCTCATCAGCAAAAGAACTGTTAGCTAGTCCCACTGTTATTATATCCTTTGGGAAAACAAAAAGCTTATATTCTGAGTTTGGCAGCTTCTTCTCATCATTAAGCTAGAGATGCTATCCTCTAGTAACATTTTTAGGCATTTTGCATCTTGATAAGCAACATGAAGTTCAATTTTTAATAAATGGTTAATGTAGTTTCACATTTCAACATGTTTCAAAGTTAATCATCTTAGCAAATATATGTTTTATTTATTTTAATGATTTTGCAAAAATATATATGTTTGTATTTATTAATTTTAAGATTATTTATTCAAAAATATGATAAATTATTTTTTAACTTTCAAATAAAAGTATTTAAATAAATTTCTGACAAATATAATGTTAAAAATTATTAGTTTACAATACTTGTCAAATGAAAAGCAGTGAATAATTAATATTCCAGGTATATATTTTAAATGTAATAACTTTAATTTATTAGATACTGATTTAAATCATTCAAAGTAAATACATAATGCCATCATAATATTTATAAAATCTGTTTTTGAAAATTTTTGTAAATTTATTTATGCGGGCTAGAAATTTTTAACAATTGATCTGTATGTGGCTCCCCTTCAGTCTATCTGCCTTAGACAAATACTTAATTTGAAATCTACCTTGCAGTGCTCCGAGTATAATAGCCACTGATTTAGAAATTGATATTAGATTGAGCTTTTAACGCCACTACTTTATCAGTTTTTATTAAAAAAGGGGGAAAAAAAAGCTGCATGTAATCTTAGAATTAAAAAAAATATATCTTTATGTACAATTAGTGAGCCAATATGTTTTATCTTTGAGTATAAAATACATTAATACTAAAATTTAAAGGTATGCATAATTTTACTTTACAGTAACATTACTTGTTCTCAAATGATAGTTTATTCTCAGAAATGAAATTTATATAATATCTGAGAACTAAATAAATTATTGATTCTTTTCAATATTGCATTTAATTGTATGAGAAACATATAGTTGAAAATTTACTGTAAACTGAATAATTAAAGCAACATTCTTATAAATCAGTAAAATTTAGAATTGTTTGGTTGTTTCCTCATGTTTTTTTTTTTTTTTTTTTTTGAAGAAAGTTAAGAAAATAGAAAACATTTGGAAATGTATGCAGTAAATACATTTGTAGTATTATGAAATTATTAATGTTGATTGTATAATTTATAACTAATTTAGAATAGACAGTTATGAAAATTCTGTGTTTAAAATGCCAAGTTTGTCTCTCTTATAAATCTGGTAACTTGTTCTAATAGATCAAACATTCTTTGAGTATTATGGAAGTTCAAAAAATGCATTATTTGTTAAAAATATTTTATTCAGTATTGAAAAATTTTTCATAGTTAAACTTCTTAACACAATATCCCTTCAGTAGCTTAAAAAGAAGATGCTAATGATATGATGATATTTTCTTTTGTGGAGTTATATTTCCTCTATAAGAAACAGTAGAAACAATTATTCATACTGAAATATTCTGAAAATATTTATCTGAAAATATTCATCAGAGCCTTTAAAAAATAAATAGAAATGTTAGAGGCATTTAAAAAAGTTTCTGAAGTAATTGGTAATTTAATTTATAAATATTGAGATTTATGTAGTTATCTCTTTCTTTCTTTTGTCTAGAACAGCCACAAAGGTAGAAGAAATTGTAAGAAAAAATAATGCAATACCTGCAACAATAGGCATTTTGAATGGCAAAATTTACATAGGTAAATTGGTAAAATTATAATTTTATGTATTATGTTTTACGATTGTCAAAAATGGCACCTTACTAAAATCTAAAATATAAAGATGATGTGCAGTTTTTTACTGTGCTTATAAAAAAATATATCCTAAATGCTGTCAAGACTTATTCATTTCTTCTGCTAATAATAAAGATAAATGTGTGTGTTGACACACCTTAGGCTAGATTGTTTGATCTATAGCTGCCAATTTGGCACATGGATACCTTGTTAGGTGTAAATGTGCTTGAAGTAATTATTTTCTAATTTTTATTAGAATTTTAATAAAAAATTATACTAAATTTTAGCATTTTTCTATGATTTCTTCCAATTATATAATTGCACAAAGGCTTAATTTTATTCATTTCAAAATGCAAGAAACTGTCTTTTTAGTCTCTCAATTAAATAAATATGAAATTTTTTATTAAATTTTAGTACTTTAATTTTTTTACTTAATTTTTACAACATATTGCAATAGATAGATTAAAATTTTTGTGATATCATGAAATTTAAAATATAGATGTAATGGCTCTTTTAAATTTTAAATAGTATTATGATGTTATGGAAAGTTACAATTATGCAGAGCATTTATGGCAAAATAAAAACAACTTTAATGCCAAACAATTTCAAAATATCATTGATATTAGGTTATATTGTAATGATTTAATTGAAATTAAATATAAATGATATCCTCGATATACCATCTGCTCACAAAAGTATCTAATTTATAATATGTATTACTGCATTTGTAATTTGGTAATACACTGTATTAGATTTGTAGCTACATATATGACTTTAAAAAAATGATGTTCATCTTTTTATATTTAAACAGTATATACTATTATATTTAAAATATAACTGTCTGAATGTCAAAATTATATATTTAATATTTATAGATGAATACGTATTGTCCATTTACATAAAATATCAATGCCAATTGCATTTAAATAAAATTTGATTTAAGAAAATGTGTGATTTTTGGATACTGAATTAAATGTTAGTATTTTTTTAATCGTAACTTTTATGAAGTGTCCAAGTAGATCTATTATTATGTATGTCAAATTACTACAAATCTGTAAGGGGAGAGAGGATTTGGGCCTTCAAAGGTTGTTGTAAGACAATCTCTGCATAACTTTCTGTCATCTGTTGAAATGAACCTAAAGAATTTTCTGTGAAAGAGTTATTATTATATATAAGGTGAATTGCATTAAGTGAAAGTACAGAAAACTTATGTTTAGTGCTTCATGAAAACTTATTGAAATTGAAAAAATTTATTATATCCAGATTTTTTCTTCTTTTTTGCCTACTGACATCATTAATAGTTTAACATGTGTGTGTAAATGACATTCTGATCATAATAATAATATCTGTTTGTTCCTTTGTCACATTTTGTTGCAAAAAGAGACATAATTTCTGCTTCATATCTGATATTCTAAGATACGTAATCATGATGGTGGTCTGGACTTAGTGTATTTATGTAGTCTCCCCCACCCCCACATTTACATTGTCAGTATTATATTATTATATATCTTAGGTCCAAAATTAGAGACATATGGTCTGTTCATATTAACGCATATTTTTTCTTGGAATAATGCATCACACACTTACTATATTTTATTTCAAAATCTGATACTATCATAAGCATTTTGCATCTCTAAGGCATTCCTAAGACTAGTGCTTGATCCGGCCACTAAGCATTTGAAATTAAAAACTATAATAAAGTTATAAGATACTATTTTTTGTTTCTCATAATTCCCATACACTTTGAGTCGGTTAAAAACCTCCAACTGCATACTTTGCTGGCTATCCTTAGATTATTATTTAAATTTGCTGCAAATACAATTGGGATCCCATATATTGAAAATCTCTCTACAAGAATCATTATTTAGGAATCATGGATTTTCCGCAAAAACTGTTTTTGTATATTGAGTAAAATTACATCATAATAAATAAATAATTTTGTATTCACATATTATTTAGGCTAAAAGCAACTATTGAATTTGTTCACGAGAAGGATTTTACCTAAGGTTGGAAGGGGGATTATAACACTGATTTTTGATGTAATAGAAATTCTTAAAAGATTAAAACTCATTTAGATTAAAATAATAAATGCTTGCCAGTGAGTTATATTATTTGTTTAAAAATCTTTTGAACCAAAAAGTAGATTTTTATTTTACATCAGTGTTAATTTTAGACTTCTTATTGTAAATATAGCTTCTAATTTCACAATATCCATTTGCATTTGTGTCAACTTTCTAAACAGTGTGGAAAACAAGAGTAAAAATACAGACCAGACAAATAATTAGGAAATATCATCAAAATTAGCAGCAGTAATTCTATAAATTTGTTATTTGTACACTTTTGAATAACATTGTTTCTTTGATAATTTTATCATATTAAATTTATTAGAAAAATAATAACTATTTATAAATTTTTCTTCTAAGAAAATTAGCAGAAATTTCCAATAAGTGTGTTTCTGTATATTGGGATTTAAAAAAAAATATGTATTTATATTTCTTTGTAATATATATTTTCTATGAATTTTCTAGTTTGACATGTAGAGTTTCAGTTGCACTTATGTTATTTTATATTCCTGGAATGTAATTTTATAAATTTTATGCACAAAGTAAATCATTTGAGACTATAGAAAGAAGTTACAGCAAAATAAATTAAACAATTTATTGCAAAATATTATGAAAGTGTGAAGTATTATCAAATATATAATGTATTCAGAACTTGTAGCTATGCATTGAAAACCATGTGTTCTTTCTCTTATTGTCATGTTTATTATATTATTGGTGATCCTCCAGATTTTTCTAATTTTGTTTTCTATTTATTGGTCTTGATGATATGTTTATCACTTTTGTAACAGAATTTTAATTTCTGCCTTTTATATATCATGTTTTTACAAAATAGTTTGTTTTGCTTTTGTTTTTACTGTCATATTACAGAATTTCTGATATCTTTTTTTCCCAGCTCTCTCTTTTGTGAGAAATCATTTCATGCTTAATTTGCAACCTAACCTGTAAAATACTTTGCTTTTTAATCCCTGCTAAAAACTTTTTTTTAATCACTGACATTTTCTAGGTATGACTGCTACTGAAATGACTTCATTGGCTTTGAATAAAAATGTTCTGAAAGTTTCTAGACGAGATCTACCATATATTATCAGCCAGGTTTGTTCTGTTTGTCATCTAATTGTGAAAATGAACTGACTTATTTTTTTATGGCTCTTTTTATAACAAATACTTTAAATCCCCATAGAAAGCAATAACCTTTTAAATTAGTACTAGAAACTTATGTAATAAATTGTGAATATTTTTGAATTGTTTGGAATTTTTAACAATAGATATCTAATAAATGTTTTAGATCTGCAGTTACTAGTTTTGGAGTATTGTTTTTTAAACTATTTGAGTTTTGCTAGCTTTTGAAAAAAATCATGTAAAAGCATCTAGCACTGCCATGATGCATTTTGATTTCCATATATATATTAATAAATTGTATATACTTATTCTTGTTAACAATTGCTTTATAACAATTGCAATACTTGTTAACAATTGCTTTATTTATCAAAAGAAGGCTGTTTTTTTAACATCCCATTGAACATTTATAGAATGGATGCAT
>JAPMOQ010004551.1:0-15910 GCA_026543055.1 Argiope trifasciata | reverse complement strand
TCATAAATCGTTGATGTATTTTCTAAGTCCGACTTTTTTTATGCGGTCCCTATCCACCGCTCAAAAACAGGTTTTACTGTATATTAAAAGATAAAAGTTATATCCAATATGCAGATTAAATGTCAATATATCTTGCTATATTTTCAGAACTGTAGCCAGCCTTGATATGACTTTTATCATCAAGTTTCAAACTAGGTAAACTGTTATTAGATAAAGTAAAATGTTCACCAATGGCTACGTTTATATGATTTAAATAAAATTAAATACAACAAAAATTCCTGGGGAACCAGATGGTCCCCAAAGGTAACTAGATATCCTTCATTGTTGAGAAAAGGACTCAGTTAATTTAAAAATCTATGAAAATTAAACAATGTAGCCTGCTGTGTTCAGACCAGCATCTTTGAAAAATTAAGTATTTTCACTTTAAATTCCCATACAAAACATTTGTGTTCAGTAACTATTTCAGAAGTTTTAAGCTGACTTGTCTTCATTAAAAAGGTCCATGTACACAATAGACAAATTATATGAAAAATCTTAAAATAACATTTCTTAAAATGTGATAATTATAGGGAATCATAAAGATGAAATTATAGCTAATTATTTCACTGAAATTAAGTATAACAAATATGGTTGAAGAATCTGAAAATTGCTATCTTCTTCAGCGGTAAGAAAAGGACCCAGTAAGGTAAAGTGACCTTAAGCAAACAAGGATATTTTATAAATCAATGATTCCATCCTATGTAATTTAAACCAAAACCTTCGGAAAAAATTAATTGATTTAATAATGTATTTATTACATATAACAGATTTAAATCACAAAATCATAAATAAGTATTTACATCTTAAACTGGCATAAATGATATTTTTTTTTTGCAATAATTATTTCAGAAATTGCAAGATGGAGTCAAGCAAAAGTAAAAAAAAGTTGACATTTATTTTCATAACTTAATTAAATGTTTAAAAAATAATTAATAAAAAATAATAAAAAGCAGAAATATGCTGCTAATAAAAAATGAACTACAGAATGGTATGCATAAATTTCATGTCATAAATGCTTAGTAAAGTAAAATTATTTTGTTGAGGAAATCATTAAGATAGTTTCATAAAATATTTCACTTTTAGGAAAACTTAATCCCAGATGGTAGAAATAAAATTTCTCTAATCTTATCATTTCATTGAAGATCTTTTTAAAAAAATTTTTTAATTTAGCCTTTAAAAAATAATTTTATGATTTTCTAAAAAAAGAAAAAAGTGTTTTAAACCATTAAATCATTAGGCATACTTTTTTTTTTCATTATTTACATTTCTCTGCAAATGGCTCATTTATATTAATTTTGATATTTTTCTAAAAATTGTTTGCATAAACTTCCCTTAAAATTCATATCTCATTGTCACAAAATAATATTTTATGCATTTTAAAATTCACAGCTTAAAATTAAACTAAATAATACATAAAATTAATGCACATTATGATGATTTCAAACACCATCTATTTATTTTCTTCCTCTCTGTACAAATGCTTTTATTCAATAAACAGGACAAGAATTATTTTTAAAAATTATTATCAAATATATGATGTAAAGGATTGATTTTTAACATTCATATTATTTAGCTGATCTTGAGATTTATAACTATTAACACACATGAAAAAGAAATTTAAGTGAGACAATATAAGTGTGGGCAACTCCTAGCAATATGAACATTTAAATCTACTTCATGGAGGAAGTCAACTTTTTAAGGTGTACAATAATTAAAGAAATATAAGAATTTTTTTAAATAAAGCTTCAAGCAATATAGTCATGTTTGAAAATAACTGATGTAATTGATGACATTTAAATTCCTTTGTAATACAACATTTTTATTCATTTCAATTAAACATTTAAAAATAACATTGAACAACTTGCAATTTAATTAATAAAACCATGCTTTTAATTTACAATAGTTTTATAATATTACACGAGTTCAGGACTATCACCAATTCTTTTAAGAAATGGCAATGTTATCAAAACTAGAATATCACTTTTTGTCTAAGGAAAGGCTATTATATACATGTAATTTTATTAAAAATTGTTTCAGTGCACAAGCTTTTGACTAAAGGAAGAACTATATTGCTATTTAAAGGACCAGTGATTCAGTTTAAAACATTACCAATGTAAAATGGCGAATTTTTATTAGTATTCACTTGAAAACATTAAAGGTTTACAATTTGCCAGAACATTATCTGGGTATATGAAAAGGACAGGCTAGTTTATTAGCATAATTTATAATACAAATCTTTTGCACACACATATTTATTATTTACAAAATTAATATAAGTATAGACATTTTATTCAATATAGTATTTTGTTTCTAGGCAACATAATTCATCAGCCAATTCAATCAAACAAGAAATGAGTTTTATAATATTTTAAAATTAAATAGGAAGTTAGACACGAGAAGAAAGAATAGGAAACCTTTTTAAAATACTAAGAATTATTAAAGCACAAACCCTTCATTTGAAGTGTTAAAAAAATTTATCTTATACATTAATTTTCTTTATCTACTTAAAAGGAATTAAAATAAGAAACAAAAAGAAAGTGCAAAGTACTGATTTATTCTGATTTAATATCACAAGTTCTATTCTACACAAATCATGAGTACTGTTATTTTACTTTCAAACATCACAACATGCAGTAATTTTCTTTTATGCATAGTATGCTATTTGTTTTTTTAATAATTGTTCAAGTGATTATTTAGCAAGACAATTTATAAAGGTTGTGGTGAAGCTTGGGTGTTATATTTAATACAAACAACATATTTCAATAACATTCATGTTCATAATATAAGACAACCATTTAAAAATGAAAAGAAGAAATCTAATACTAAATCATCAGTTCTAATATAATATTTTTAAAAATTTTCAAAACACAAAGAAAAAAGCTGAACACTCAATATCTGAATACACTGACAACCGAATTTCATGAAAAAAGATCCTTTATTTAAAAAAAATCTATTTTAATAATAATTATATTTGCACACCAACAGTATTATAAAGAAAACTTTAAAAGTTATAAATTCAATAAAAATGCAGAATATTTCTATAAATTTTAGTTAATTCTTTTAAAGTTGGTATGAAACAAGATCTGCTATTTCTATATTGTACAGTCCAATACATATTGTATGATAATTATGAATATTTAGAAGTTACAGCAATTATTTCCTTTTTTTATCTGTTGAGTTTCTTTTTCTGTTTTAATAATTTTAAAATTTAAAATCTTTAAAATATAACTTATAGCAAATATAATTAAATATGTAAACATAATATGCTTCTTAACCTTTAGACTGCGGCTACCCAAACTCGGAAAAGTTCTTTTGAATACGGCGTTTAGTGTTAGAAACTACAAGATGCTTTCCCCTTCTTTTAAGGATGGTTGTTGAAGATAAGCTCTTCGATTTCAACCACCCGTAGAGTTAATTGGTCATCTGTCCGTTCCGTAGTAAGCGGGTTGCCTTTTTTTGCGGTTTCGTCTCTGCCGAACTCTAGAGTAGGCTTTTAATCGCAGTTTTATTTTTTTCTCACTCAAAATTATTTCATCAATTCTGTAGTAAAAAATATTGCATTAAATATTATGAAGTAAACAAATTGCAAATACGATATATGCTAAATAGTTTAGTACATTGAACAAAAAATTTTCAATTGTACTTAAAATTAAATCCATTTCTCAAGCTTTACTGAAGCTGCGAATTAAACTGACATTGCTTGAACACAGCATTGTGAATTTTACTTTATTTTTATAATTTTAACTCATCAATTTTAATAAAATGTAACGATTTGTGCATATTATATATATATAAAGATCCTAATTGTTCATATTTTTTTTAAAGTATTCACATATCTTCGGGCATTACACGGATAACAATTCTTTATTGTTCTGCAAATTAAAAATATCTGCAAATGTTTTTTATAATAATATATTATTCCCATAGTAATCGAATATAATTTTTATTCCCGACATAGTTCAAACTGTTTGTAATGTAAATTACTAGTAGCGTTTTTCCATTATATTGCCGATGCTTAAAATTTAAATTAAAAACATTTTTTGCTGAGAATTTTAATTTCTGATTGCAGAGTAGTATTTTTTTTAAAAAATATGTTCAGTTTTGTAGACATTCAGTAGCTTAATTATATATATAAAAATTTTCTACACAAAATTTACTGATAAGTAAGTAATCAGCAGATTTGAGACAATCAATATAACCACAAAGTAAGACTTGAAATGAATAAGATACATAAGATATGATTCATCAATTAAAAAGTTTATAAATTAAATTAAATTATTAAGTTACATTATTTCATATTAAAAGTTTTTAACTTTATTTTTGAAGCTCTTTTTTCTGTATAACATTCTCGATTATCAGCATTCATTATTCAATACTAGTATTTTTACTAAAAAATGATTTAGATTATCTTTGAGAAATACTTAGAATTAAATATAAAATTCCTGACTTTTTAATGCAATTTTGTTTTATTTCAAAGCAAATATTTCCGGAATAATTCGAGATTTCAATTATTTTTCAGTGGACTGAAACAAAGCTATAAGATTTTAATATTTCTTTTCTGTAACTTGAACGCATGGAGAAACTAATTATTATTTTGATAGATTTTATGAATCTCCTTCATTATTTTAAAACATTCTAACGTTTACAGAATTATGAAATATTAAATCCATCGTTTTCATAAATAATTACAAATAATGATGAAGCATGAGTTTAATTAAACATCATAACCAAAATATATTTCTAGCAGAAATATATCGAGTTCAAGTATGAAAATTTAAAACTGAAAAAAAAAATGTAGGTATCATTTCGACTTGGGCACCGATTACCTTCATTAGACCATAGCATGATACGAAACATCAAATAATTCTTGGTTCAAATATTTATCATTCGATTAGATGGACTCAACTATAAACATATATTAATATAAAGCTGTAAATTTTTTGAATAAAATTTTTTAGTTGTTAAGCATTGTTCTGTTTAGTGACAAAGGAAGTCTTTTTAACCTATTCTTGTTTGAGATTTAAAAAAATTTATTTCATTTTTATGAGTTAAAAGAAAGAATTGTTTTATTTCCCAAAACATAATTTTTGCTGTAATTGCAATTAATAATTCATATAATTTTTAGGATTAAAGTGGCTTTAACTTTCTAAACTTTTTTTTTATCAAAATATATTTTTTGACAAATATTTTTCTCTAAGGAGTGTCTTCAGTTTCTTCATTTCATTTTTATTTTGAAGGAATGAAGTAATGATTTTTAAATGAAGGAACGAAGGTAAAGAACAATGTTTTCAATCAAGTACTAGTCAAAAATGAAATTATGCTATCTCATTCTGTACTCACTCCCCTAGGAAGTTCAAAAGGGAATGTCGCCAAAACACGGTCAAAAGTTTCATTGTCGCCAACAGTGATTACAATAGTGATTCCCGACCCTAAGGGGCGCGACACAATACGGAGGGAGTTTTATCAGGCAATTACGGCTCAGCTGGAAAGCTGAAGTGGGGAAAGGAAATCCAAACTCGTTCCTGGTACAGCAGTTGTACCGAGCCGTACGGGAAGGTAAAAAAAATCCTGGTACAACTGTTGTACCAGCCGTAAGCTAAAGGTTAACTTTAAATTAAATTATTAGCAAATTATATCTAATTTCAATACAACTAATTATATTAATATCAATTTAGATAAAATAAAACAATTTGTATTCGTCAAAAGGATGCTCAGGGAATTTTTAAAAAGTAAACTGTTTGCAATATGTATTAAATAGCTCTTTAAAACAGGCAGAAATTCAATTGAATTTTTTTTTAATTTAACATAGTATTAAATATTACTTAACAATTGTAATTGTTTTCTTAAAGCCACATTGAAAGCTAGGTGTACAATGGCATTCAATGCTTATTCTCAACTTATTGCTGTTTATATTCGCTAAAACTTCTAAAATTGTCATTGACAGCATGTATTTAATTTTGAAAATGCATGTTATAAGATTGAAAGTATGACTGAAAAAACATACACGTGTATCATTTCACACTTATTTGGATAAACAATAATTCAGTAATATAAAATCCGCTTTTTCCTTTCCATCTCTAATGTAAATAAACACGTATCTTTTAACCAATCACAACAAAGACTGAGAAGGAGAGCCTGTGATTGGACTCATAAAGGTTGACATACAAACGGTCGATCTCTAGATTGTGGTTCGTTCTTGGGTATAATGGGGGGTACTTACTTTGATCTGGATGGTCGCCAAGGGTTAGTAAACAAAGGGAGCGATAGCTCGCAGACGTCGGTTACCCATCCGTTTCTGGTTCAGAGTGATATGAATCGCCGATGTGTTGGGTGTTAAGCGGTTCTTTGACATCCGCTTTGGCAAATAGATCCTAATTTATTTATTTTTTGCTCCTCGATGTAATGCGATTATCAGTTCGTACTTCGTATGCATCCGCTTTAACAAATAATCCTTATTATTATTTTTTTTTTTGCCCTTGCTATAATGCAGTTTTGTGTTTCCGCTTTGGTATTAAATTCCATAGGATAATATTATTAAAAATATATATAAATGAAAATAAATTATAAAAGTTTAGTTATAAGCTAATTAGTAAATTAATTACATACAAGTCAATGCTTTTTTAATAAAATTTTCCCTATAATAATAATTATTTTGTTCAAATATGTTATTTTTTAATATCGATAAGTTTTTCATTATATTTCAAACACTTAGGGTCGTTAGTTCACGTTCTATTCCTCAAATTCTATTTTTTAAAAATTATTTTTAATAACAATTAGTATTTTCTCTTCCTTTTCATTTCAAGTTTCGGTATATGCTTACATTATTCCTATTCCTGTTATATCTGTGTAATCTGAAAACTTCCTTTATTCATTATAATGATATTTTTGTGTGTGTCTTTTTAGAAATTAGAAAGTAAGTTGAAATACTTAAGATAAATGGGGACAAAGTGCCTCAAATGCTCATAGAATCAGCAGAAACAAGTTGCATTTTTTTTGTCAATCTTTTCATTGTGTATTTTTATGAAAATAAAAAATATATATAATAATCAATATCATTAATATTTAATACATATTGCTAATTTTTATACCAATAAAAAGAAGTATTAAATTGTACCTTTTACAGGATTATCTATAAATAATAGTTTGATTAAATTTGTTGAGACAATTTTCTTTTTAAAAAATTAATAATTGGAAAATATTATGAAATATTTTTATTGTTATGAAATTATTATTAGCAAATACAAACCTTTTTTTTAAACGGTGGATTTGAATAATTTTTCATGGTCGTATAAGTATAGTGAATCTCCAAAAACGAACTTTATATTTCTTAAATAAGAAGGATAGTTTTAACCTTTTTTTTTTAATTATCTGTTGGACAGTCTTTTAATCTATACTTATAATAAAGCTCAATGTGTGTGTGTTGGCGGTCCACAGGCCAGGCTTTTGGACATACAACTACCAAATTTGGTACATGTGTACCTTGGAGGTCGAGAATGGGTATCTCGGAGCCCTTTTTTCGAATTTTTAATTAGAATTTGAATTCATTAAAATTTAAGTGAAATTTTGTCGTTTCTCCGCTATAACTTCCGAAAATACTATTGCACAAACATGATTTTTACATCAATTTAAAGATTCAAAAATTAGTTTTCTAATGGTATCAGTGTTTTAATGCATAACTTAAGCTTCTATTTTTAACGAATTTTTAAAGAAATATTTTAACCATGTTTTTTTAGCACGTGACGAGATAAAAGAAAAGAATGACGGAAGTTCAGATTTAAAAAAAAAACTATCATCGCAAATCAAATCTAAAGAAATACAACTTTCAGCACGGGACTGGATAAAGTAACATAAACATAAAATGTGACATTTTCTAAAAAAATAAATGCAAGGCAAAGGATTCTATGATCGTTTACAATATCTAAATGATCAAATCAATAAATCTTCTTTATTTACGGTAAACCTGATTGAATTTAGACAGGATATGCATTGAAATCCCGACCTAATGGCATATTTCTATAATCGTTTGCAATATCTGTATCATTAATTCAATAATTTTTTTTCGCTTTCTTTAAAAAAACATTTAATATTTTGGCAACATCAATATTTTGGAAGCATAACCGATGATTAAAACTGACTGATTTATAAAACTGAAGAATATTATTAGAAAAACGCGTTCTTTTAGAACTCTCCGTCCGTCATCTTAAAGAAAATATTATTTTCAGGCCAACCAATGCCCGGAATTACTTCAAGGCTAATGTATATGGGATTTAATTGAAAATTTTAGAACGCATTACTCATGGCGAACCAGCTGGTCGCCAAAGGCGGCTAGTCAATAAATAAAAACGTTTTCTTAAAAAAAATTTAATAGATCAGGGTCGTTTCAAAGCAGAGCAGTTTCTTTGTAAGTAATTTTGTATAAGACTGAAACGCAAAATTTTATTAGAATGTACAAAAACCAATCTATAATTTTTAAGTTTTTAACAACCAAAAAAAAATCGTTCCATGGAATTTCTACAATTTTTAAAGTTTTTGAAATTCAGAGAGATTTCTCATTGAACAAAATGTTCGAAATAAAATCTGAAACTAACAAATAATCAGCAATAGTATATTCTTCTAAAAAGGTCCAAGAAATTAATTATTATAATGCCATAATAAGGTGAGGAATGTCACGAAAAAAGGTAAGTAATAAAAGCTAATTATTTTACTAATTTCGCAATGTTTTAGATCAGTGCTCCGCAACCTTTTCACACCTACGACGCACCTTGTTTCTTTCTAGAATTCTACGGCACACCAGAAGCTAAAGTATATAGGTATTCATTGATACACAAACTTTATAATAAATGTTTGTTTTTTATTTGAAAGGTATACATACATAAAACCATAACATATTTATTTCTACGCAATCATAATAATTATTTATGTGATACCTGCGCTTGTTTCAATGAACACAAAAGTTTTTTATTTGGCCAAATATTTAATACCGCTACCCGAAGTTCTTGGTCAAGATCTTTTAAGTATGACCACTTAGTATTTTTAATTAATACAAGAATTGAAAATTTTGCTCACATAAATATGTCGTCGAAAATGGAAGTAATGTTAAGATTGCTTTGTAGGAAATGTGAGGATATTCTTTTCTAACGTAAATTCAGAAAACATCTAATGGAACTTCGGAGAAGTATGATTTTAAAGTCATGTCATTATTTAAATCTGTTCTCATCAGGGTACCATTGAATAATTATTTAGTTATAATAATTATTTTTAGTATATTTAGAAAAATAGACATTATTATGAAAAAAATTGTCATTGTGTATTAAATACATGATGAAAAATTGTAAAATGTCAAATACAATGTCGGCACACCGGTTGCGGAGCACTGTTTTAGATCATTAATTTTCGTTAATGGTCAATATATTTATAAAAATTTAACATAACGCAAATATTTCTCCTAATTTCATAGGAGATTTATAGATGTAGCAATAATAGTTTTTTAAACCCTTTTTAATTTTCCTTCTGCTCTAAATCTCCATATTTAGAAGTTTTGAATTTTTTATTTGCCGCCTTATAAAACTAAGAGCTAAAGCGTACCAGGAAGGTTATCATCATAAGACTTGCAAAATTGCCAGAAATTGACGATAGAACAATGCAATGTCCAAAATGAATTTATCAGATCAAATATGTTTGATAGAAAATAATAATAAAATAATAGAAGCAATAGAAATAATAACAGAAATTTAATAGAAAATAGTGAAAATTGTTAATCACTACTTATTTCTGATGCTTAGTAAAGAGTTTTTTTTTCCAAAAGTTCCGCAAATTTATAAACAGCTTTGTAGTTACAAGTAAAAGGAAAATAATAATTAAAAAGAATGATAGTAAATACATTTTTTTAACTAGCAATATTTGAAGCTAGTGAAAGACTTAAGTGCTGCACTGCCTTCAGTTTTCACGACACTTATCAAATGAAGAACCTTAAATAAGGATTTGCTTTAAAGTTTTGAATTTTATTTGAAAATGTGGAATCCAATTTTTTTGGAAAAGCTTTTTTTAAAAAATCATGGCATTAACACATTGAACGTGATTCAACAATTCAATAAGAAATGACATTATTTTGAATTTTAATAAAAAACCATTATTACAAATTTATTTTAAGATTAAACTTCTAAAAATTATTTAAACCAAATGTATATATCTATATTCATTGAAATGAAATTAGAATTCAAACAATCTTTTTAAACCTTAACAAGAAGTAAAAATATTTTTTTATATCCAATAATATGGTCTTATGATAAAGCAAAAATAAATTATGTTATTATTTTTTAATGAAACTTCTAATTAAAATTTTTGAAAATAAAATCATCCAACCCTAAAGAATAAATGTCTTGAATACCTTTTATTCTTGCAAATTCGTTTTTGAAATTGTAAGTACCAGAAGTAGTAAATTTCTTTATTCATACAAAAATTAAACTTAGTTGAGATTCGTCCAACAAATAATTTTCAAAGGGGTGGGGATATAAAAAAAACTCATTATGAAGGAAATTATGATCATTGGGGCCTCAATTTAAAATCTCATATTTTTTCTTCTATTTCCCCACTAAATAATGAATGGCATTGATTGATTACACCTCAGAGCTGCTACAGTTCTCGTCCTGTCACACGGCACTTCAATCTAAACCAGGCTGATCTGCATCCAAAGAAAGCCGACCCGGTGCCTGAAATTACCATTCTTTATCCTTCGAAAAGGAAAAACGGTGAACAATTGAAAAAAGGATGGGGAGCTGATATTTATGACCCTATTTCCTGCTTTAAATGGTGTGAAAAAGGGCATGGGATTCATGAATACAAGAAAAAACGTTAGGGGCGTCCTCCTTCCTTAACTTGAAATTCAGATCAACATTGTTGGGACTTCTGTTTCATTCCAGAGAGAGTTTGAAAAGAAAAGAGGCTTTCCCCCCCCCATTTGTGCGGACACCAATTACCATAGTGAGGAGAATGTGTTTCTGGTTATCTTATCTTACTGCTGACCACTTCCTTCCCTCAACTCTCCAATTTACAACTTCTTCTGACATA
This sequence comes from Argiope trifasciata, assembly GCA_026543055.1. Lineage (NCBI taxonomy): Eukaryota > Metazoa > Arthropoda > Arachnida > Araneae > Araneidae > Argiope > Argiope trifasciata. Next base: position 4,804 of record JAPMOQ010004551.1, on the reverse strand, counting down.
TTGACAATACAGTAGTGATGGGAAATCTCGTTCATTTGAAAGATTCGGTTCAAAGTTGTTCGTTCACCAACTTGACCCGTTCGTTCAATGTCGTTCGCGAACGACCGATTAGGACTTTTTGAACGAAAGAGTTAGGCTCTTTCGTTCGCGAAAGAATGATCTAGACTCTTTCGTTCGTGAACGAACTGATACTTTGCTTTCGACTCACTACGTCATCATGGGACAAACCGGAAATTTCAGGTTGTATTGAGTGTCAAAGGAAGGCAACTTCTACCTGTACTTTTCGACGCATGCGCTGTTAGACGCTGACGCATTACTTAATAATTGTAATTGTTTTCTTAAAGCCACCTTGAAAGCTAGGCGTACAATGGCATTCAATGCTTATTCTCAACTTATTGCTGTTTATATTCGCTAAAACTTCTAAAATTGTCATTGACAGCATGCATTTAATTTTGAAAATGCATGTTATAAGATTGAAAATATGACTGAAAAAACATTCTCGTGTATCATTTCACACTTCTTTGGATAAACAATAATTCAGTAATATAAAATCCGCTTTTTTCTTTCCATTCTAATGTAAATAAACACGTACCTTTTAACCAATCACAACAAACACTGAGAAGGAGAGCCTGTGATTGGACTCATAAAAGTTGACATACAAGAACGAACCACAATCTAGAGATCGACCGTTTATATGTCAACCTTTATGAGTCCAATCACAGGCTCTCCTTCTCAGTGTTTGTTTAAAAGATACGTGTTTATTTACATTAGAGATGGAAGGAAAAAGAGGATTTCATATTACGGAATTATTGTTTATCCAAATAAGTGTGAAATGATACGCGAGAATGTTTTTTTTAGTCATACTTTAAATCTTATAACATGCATTTTCAAAATTAAATACATGCTGTCAATGACAATTTTAGAAGTTTTAGCGAATATAAACAGCAATAAGTTGAGAATAAGCATTGAATGCCATTGTACACCTAGCTTTCAAGGTGGCTTTAAGAAAACTATTACAGTTATGAAGTAATATTTAATACTATGTAGTAAATTTTAAAAAATTCAATTGAATTTCTGCCTGTTTTAAAGAGCTATTTAATATATATATATATATATATATATATATATATATATATATATATATAATAATGCTAACAGTTTACTTTTTAAAAATTCCCTTTACCTCCTTTTGACGAACACATTTTATGCCTTTTTTTATTTTATCTAAATTGATATTAATATAATTATTTGTATTGAAATTAGATATAATTAGCTAATAATTTAAATTAATGGTAAGAAGCATATTATGTTTACATATTTTATTATATTTACTATAAATTATATTTTAAAGATTTTTAATTTTAAAATTATTAAAACAGAAAAAGAAACTCAACAGATAAAAAAAGAAAATAATTGCTGTAACTTCTAAATATTCATAATTCTCATGCAATATGTATTGGATTGTACAATATAGAAATAGCAGGTCTTGTTTCATACCAACTTTAAAAGAATTAACTAAAATTTATAGAAATATTCTGCATTTTTATTTGATTTATTACTTTTAAAGTTGTCTTTGTAATACTGTTATAATACATAATTATTATTAAAATAGATTTTTTAAAATAAAGGATCTTTTTTCATGAAATTCGGTTGTCAGTGAATTCAGATATTGAGTGCTCAGCTTTTTTCTCTGTGTTTTGAAAAATTTTTAAAATCTTATATTAGAACTGATGATTTAATATTAGATTTCTTTTTTTTTTTTCATTTTTATATGGTTGTATTGTATTATTATGAATATGAATGTTATTGAAATATGTTGTTTGTATTAAATATAAACCCAAGCTTCACCACAACCTTTATAAATTGTCTTACTAAATAATCACTTGAACAATTATTAAAAAAACAAATTGCATACTATGCATAAAAGAAAATTACTGCATGTATTGATGTTTGAAAGTAAAATAACAGTACTTATGATTTGTGTAGAATAAAACTTGTGATATTAAATCAGAATAAATTGGTACTTTGCACTTTCTCTTAGTTTCTTATTTTAATTCCTTTTAAGTAGATAAAGAAAATTAATGTATAAGATTTATTTTTTTTAACACTTCAAATGGAGGGTTTGTGCTTTAATAATTCTTAGTATTTTAAAAAGGTTTCCTATTCTTTCTTCTCGTGTCTAACTTCCTATTTAATTTTAAAATATTATAAAACTCATTTCTTGTTTGTTTGAATTGGTTGATGAATTATGTTGCCTAGAAACAAAATACTATATTGAATAAAATGTCTATACTTATATTAATTTAAAAATAATAAATATGTATGTGCAAAAGATTTGTATTATAAATTATGCTAATAAACTAGCCTGTCCTTTTCATATACCCAGATAAAGTTCTGACAAATTGTAAACATTTAATGTTTTCAAGTGAATTACTAATAAAAATTTGCCATTTTACATTGGTATTGTTTTAAACTGAATCACTGGTCCTTTAAATATCAATATAGTTCTTCCTTTAGTCAATAGCTTGTGCACTGAAACATTTTTAAATAAAATTACAAGTATATAATAACCTTTCCTTTGACAAAAAGTGATATTCTAGTTTTGATAACATAGCCATTTCATAAAAGAATTGGTGATAGTTCTGAACTCATAAAATATTATAAAACTATTGTAAATTAAAAGCATGGTTTTATTAATTAAATTGCAAGTTGTTCAGTGTTATTTTTAAATGTTTATCTGAAATGAATAAAAATGTTGTATTACAAAGGAATTTAAATGTCATCAATTACATCAGTTATTTTCAAACATGACTATATTGCTTGAAGCTTTATTTTTTAAAAAAAATCTTATATTTCTTTAATTATTGTACACCTTAAAAAGTTGACTTCCCCCCATAAAGTAGATTTAAATGTTCCAATAGCTAAGTTTCCCACACTTATATTGTCTCACTTAAATTTCTTTTTTATGTGTGTTAATAATTATAAATCTCAAGATCAGCTAAATAATATGTATGTTAAAAATCAATCTTTTACATCACATATTTGATAATAATTTTTAAAAATAATTCTTTTCCTGTTTATTGAATAAAAATATTTGTACAGAGAGGAAGATAATAAATAGATGGCATTTGAAATCATCATAATGTGCATTAATTTTATTTTATTTATTATTTTATTTAATTTTAAACTGTGAATTTTAAAATGCATAAAATATTATTTTGTAACAATGAGATATGAATTTTAAGGGAAGATTATGCAAACATTTTTTAGAAAAATATCAAAATTAATATAAATGAGCCGTTTGCATAGAAATGTAAATAATGAAAAAAAAAAGTATGTCAAATGGTTTAATGGTTTAAAACACTTTTTTCTTTTTTTAGAAAATCATACAACAATTTTTTTAAGGCTAAATAAAAAAAAAATTATAAAAAAAAAGCTTCAATGAAATGATAAGAATAGAGAAATTTTATTTCTACTATCTGGAATTAAGTTTTGCTAAAAGTTAAATATTTTATGAAACTGTCTTAATGATTTCCTCAACAAAATAATTTTACTTTACTAAGCATTTATGACATGAAATTGACACATACCATTCTGTATTTCATTTTTTTTTAGCTGCATATTTCTCCTATTTATTATTAATTATTTTTTTAAACATTTAATTAAGGTATGAAAATAAATGTCAACTTTTTTTACTTTTGCTTGACTTCATTTTGCAATTTCTGAAATAATTATAGCAAAAAAAAGTATCATTTATGCCAGTTTAAGGTGTAAATACTTATTATATGATTTTGTAATTTAGATCTGTTATATGTAATAAATACATTATTAAATCAATTAATTTTTTTTGAAGGGTTTAAATATTATAGGATCGAATCATTGATTTATAAAATATCCTTGTTTGTTTAAGGTCACTTTACATTACTGGATCCTTTTCTTACCTCTGAAGAAGATAGCAATTTTCAGATTCGTCAACCATATTTGTTATACTTAATTTCAGTGAAATTGTTAGCTATAATTTCATCTTTATGATTCCCTATAATTGTCACATTATAAGAAATGTTATTTTAAGATTTTTCATATAATTTGTCTATTGTGTACATGGACCTTTTTAATGAAGACAAGTCAGCTTAAAACTTCTGAAATAGTTACTGAACACAAATGTTTTGTATGGGAATTTAAAGTGAAAATACTTAATTTTTCAAAGATGCTGGTCTGAACACAGCAGGCTACATTGTTTAATTTTCATAGATTTTTAAATTAACTGAGTCCTTTTCTCAACAATGAAGGATATCTAGTTATCTTTGGGGACCCTCTTGTTTCCCAGGAATTTTTGTTGTATTTAATTTTATTTAAATCATATAAACGTAGCCATTGGTGAGAATTTTACTTTATCTAATAACAGCTTACCTAGTTTGAAACATGATGATAAAAGTTATATCATGGCTGGCTACTGTTCTGAAAATATCGCAAGATATATTGACATTTAATTCTGCATATTGGATATAACTTTTATATTTTAATATACAGTAAAACCTGTCTTTGAGCAGTGGATAGGGACCGCATAAAAGAAATTGTACAAAAAAATATTCGAAAATTTTATAAATTCTTACATATAATAAACAACTTTATACGATATACTATCTTTTGTGTGTGTGTGTGCGCGCAGGATAGGGACCGCATAAAAAAAGTCGGACTTAGAAAATACATCAACGGTTTATGAAATAGATGAGATGATGCTTTCAATTAAATTAAATAATTAAATTAGACCTAAAGAAATTGTAAAAATATTTAATTCTTCATT
>JAPMOQ010004550.1:2241655-2305036 GCA_026543055.1 Argiope trifasciata | reverse complement strand
TGTATTTTAAATGTTGAAAAAAGTGATAATTTTTTCAACTTAGGTGAATTCCATACTTCTCTGATTTGATTCTTTCTATTTATAAAATCTAGTAAATGCCTCGGACATTATTAATTGTTCCATAAACAGACTGTCTTTCATAGATCCATACACTTCCTATCCATTAAATAAAATGCCGGGTTTTATACATTATCGGAACATACATTAATCGTATTTTAAAAGATATACATTTGATTTTTTTTGCAATTTTATTTCTTCAACAACTGTTCTAATGGCAATTATTTTAATTGGTCTAAGGATATTTCCATATGCCAAGCGATCTTAGGCAATTGCCTGTTCTGCCTAGTTAGAAATATATAATTAAAAATATAGCATTAAATTAGTAAGAAATTTAGCATTACACGCCATCATATTCTTGGCCACTATATAACACAAAGAAAAATATGTAATGTAGAATTTCAACGGTTAATTTTGATAATTTTCATTTTTTGAATTATAATAATTTTTAATTGAATGTGGGTTTCCAAGGTATGTCATAATAAATGTAAATAGTTTAATTCAGTTTATTAGTTTTTATTCTTGTTTAAAACAAATGAATTCATATCGCTTCCAGAGTTCAATGCATAAATTATCATTTAACAAATTCCTTTAATATAAATTGAAATCGTATCTTATAAATTGGATATTATTATATATTCATATATTTAAATGCATAAAGAAAATATGAAAAAGATATATTAACATTTTAAATATCCAGTGTTTAATTTAATATTTATCTATCAACTAATCTACATAAACATCCGATGTATTTCAATTTTTGTGTTGTTTTAAATATTCAGATACGCATTCTAATTATGCATCCTGATTAAAGAATAATAATGTAAATAAATTATAATCTAATATTTGTATGAATAAAATTCTTCAAGGCCTTAAGGATATTTTTACTTTGTTTTCTCGAAATTTAATCTGCATTAGTTAATATAAAACCGAATTCGATGTAGTTGATAAATGTAGCTACATTTTTAAAAGAATGGGTTGTTTTTATTAATACCAAAAGTTAACTTTCTTAAGAATGTTTTTCTCATAAAAAACATAGAGATTCAAAAGATCCTATGCACAACGACTAATTAAAAATTATATTAATTTTTTTAAGATTTTATTTTATTCAAGCTACCAATAACTAATATCTTTAAAATTTTATGTTACTCTATGGGTTCTTTTTTGTATTTTGAAAGAAATACACCATCCTTAGGTTTTCTGTAATTTCCTCTAACTACTGAAGCATTTTTTTCTTTAAGATATCAAAGACGTCTTCACATTATACAAATTGATTCAGTTACTAAAGTAATTGAAAATTATGAGAAACGAGAAGGAAATTTATAACATTTAGAAATTCGATTTAATATAGAGACGGATTAGATGAATTAAAGTAAACAGAAGTAAACAGTTTAGAAGCGAGTAATAAAATTTTCATTTCAAATGCATTTTAACTGACTGATAATTGAATTCCTAATTTTTTTTCTAACATTTTGGTAATTATAAATATTTACATTAAAATATTATGAATTTTGAGAAAAGGCTTAAATAAATAAAAATGAGTTATCTCCAATTTCAAGTAGAATATGAAAAATTCTGGTTTATCTAAAATGATTCTATTTATCAATCATGCTGGTGTAATATTAAGTAAATTTCAATAACATAACGTGAAACTAAAATTTCAGAAATTCAGTGTTGGCATTAAATAATATTTTATCAAAATTAACATGCTGACATAGCGTGTTTCTGTGGTAAATCAGGCGCTTGCAAGATTAGGGGTTCGAATCCAGTCACATCGCATTAATTTAAAAGTTGAATTTCAAGTTATTCATTTGTTAATGATCTAGAACTTTCTTTAATTCTAGATTATTTTCTAAAAGTATAAATTCTGAGCTCCACAAGTTGTGGAATGGGGTTTTTTACTTTCATTTACGAGTTGCATAGAGAAAATAAACGATGTAGTGTTACTTTGTGACTAGTTACTGTCTGGATCTTCGTGAAAATGTGCATATGTGTAGCTCTCATATATGAACAAGAAAGTACTTTGAAGTTGTCTCTATAAATAAATATTAAAATTAGCAAACTGGATAATTATAAAATAAAAAAATATGTTTGACTCTAAAATAAATGTTTACATGCTTACAAAATTAGTAATCCTCGCTTAAATGTACATGTTATTCCTTTTTTTCTTGAGTTTAGAAAAAATAAATATGCATTTTGCTTTTTAGAAACACGATTGATTGCTTTCCTCATGAAGTAAGACTTTATCACCTTTCAGTGAAATTATCTTCTCCAATTAGAATAAATGAAAAACATCATTAAAACTATTTTTTTAAACATTTTGTCAAAAGAAGAATGAAAAAGAAACTGTAACAGAAGCCAAATAATTTATTTTCACACATTTTATTTTTTTAAACATTTTTCAGTTTCACAAAAAGTAATTGTTTCTGAGTATAATATTTCTTTTCCTGAGCCTATTTTTCACGTCAAATAAAATGAACACAAAAGGATGTATTTTCAAAAATGTTGTACTATATAATTCAAAAATATATTAGTTATATTCTGAAACCACGAAGAAATTTTATGATTTATTATTTTGCTGTTTTCTTATCCAAAGTTTTGTTTAATAAATAAAGACTTATTTCACAAAAATATGGTATATAAGAAACAAAAAAAAATGAGGAATTGAAAAAATTCTCAAGAAGATAATTCATTAAAAAAGCATATTTTTTTATTACAAAATCACCTTTTAATAGAAACAGCTGTTTCTGTTGATGATTTATAAATTGTGTTCTATGTTGTGGTAAATGGATGCTCCTTTTTGGATTTATTTTTTATTTTATAATTTATGTTACTTTAAACTTTTAACTTTTTCCTATTCAATCAACAATGCAAAATATTGTTCGGTAATGTGAATCATATATTATTTTTTCACTCTTCTGAATATTTTATTTTGAAGAAAGATACGAAGCACTCTGCTTGATGTGACCAAACTAAAGTATTTAAATGGAATGAACATTTGCTTTTTTATATATTATAATAATTATAATATTTAACAATATTTAAACACTCAAAGCATTGGCGTACTATTTGTGTTCTATATGACTATATATTAAAACTGCTTATTATTTTCTTTGTAACTAGCTCAATAAATGTCCATTTTCATTTCTTGAAGGTATATTAACAATTTAAAAATATATTACAATTTTTTTCAGCAAAAAAAATGAAATGCACACTGTTATTTTATGACCATTAACAAACTTTTGGGTTTAAACATAAATTCTGATTCGAGGAAAACATGAATATAATTAAAATGTATTTTTATTTACTGAAATTTTAGTACACAATTTGTGACTTAAATTCGTTTATAAATATTTAAAAAGTTTGCTCCAAATACATTTTACTAAGTTTGCATACGTCATGAAACTTTAAAGAGAAAATTGGGAAAAAAAATGTTGGGATACTTATGGAATTCTGAAATTTATTACTTGAAATCCTGCGCGTCTATTATTTGATAATGTGTGATTTTTTTATTGAAGTAATGAAATTTTTTTCTTTCTCTGATATTTATTTTTATTGCTTATGATGTATACGATTTCATTATTAGGTTACAATTAATAAATGATTTAGTTTCTTTATTAATTATTACTACTTAATGTGAAAAAGTGTAAATACATTTAAAAGGTTTTTTTTTCACTTTGATTCAGATTTTCCGTTTTTATTGAAATAGCATTAGCTCTGAATATTTAAAAATATATATCTATATGTTTACGTATTTGTTTTGTATATACTAATAAAAGCGTTTCGTCGTATATATGATTGTGTATGTGTGTTGGAGCTCTATAGGCTAGCTTATATGTTTTAAATCTGCCAATTCAGTTACAAATATCCATTGGAGGATGGGAATATGCTACTCCAATTGAATTTTTCAAATTTCTATTACAATTTTAATTAATTAATAATTGTGTCGTTACATTTTTTCAAAATTTTCGAAAAAGGACTTCCCTACATTCTAAAATTGCGTTTTTAAAATATTACTGTATGATATAATTGAATGTATAAAGAGTGTAAAGATAAGGTAGGAAATACCTGCATTATACAATAAACAAAGTATAAAATGAAATGTAGTAACAACATCTAAATGGGAAAATGCCAAAAAATATTCATAAATTCTGTAATCTCAAACGTTGAAGGTTTATCCTTAACTAAGATAAGCATTTTTTTTTTTCATTGTGGCATTTTTCATTTGTAAATCTACTAGCATTTCCATAAAGTTTATGCATGCATTGTAAATAGTGGAATAGGTTGTCTTTATTACTTACTTGCAGATATCAAAATAAAAAAAAATACTTAAGATAATGTTAGTAATTTTAAAGGACTACTGTAAAAATACATTTATAGTTTTTAAACTAAACTGCAGATGGACCAACTTTTAAATGACATGGAATGATGCACTTCCATGAATTTTACACTCCGCTTCTTAACTTTCCATAGCAAATATTTACTGGTAATTGCAACCACTTGGATTAAAGTTAAAGTCTTACGGGATCATAAGGATTTTCAAGATGAAATCATTGTCCTCCAGACAAACTCCCACGATTTCCCTGTTAAGATTAAAATGAGTAATTCTATGCTTAAGAACTCTTAAGCTATTAAAATGGTGTTTCATTCGTAAGTTATAATCACCAAGACGATAAAATTAAGCTTAAACATACGGATATGAAGCTTCTCAGAAATGAATTTCACTTTCAGAGAAGGAATTTCCCGAACGATATAATTGCAAATCCTAGTTAAGAGGATTCCCTGAAACACTGGCTTGAATTTGAATTTTATGTATGTAATTATTGGTAGTAGAAATAACATAAAATACTGTGAAACGGAATGCTGAATTAAATCAATTTTAAAACCTGTAGTTTTTTTAAACATTTATGTATGGCATGGACTTTCTGCTTCCAGTTCCTAGAGAAAGGTTCTTAAGTATATAAGTAATATTTTTGATTTATTTATTGCATATTAATTGTCGTGCATTATTATTAGTATTTATCCTGTATTGTCATAATTTTAAGACCAATGTTTAGCTTATTTCTTTATGGTATTGCACTGGCCTAGATATATATCAGTACATCTTACAAGAAATTTCAACTATTGTACAAAATCTATTCTCACAATTTCACAGTAATCAAAATTCAAAGCATTCATTTTGACATTATATATTATGATATTTGTGATCTTTGTTGAATGTTCCTTTATGCTACTCATATCACTGTTAAAAATTATTAAAAATTTAAAGCCATAAAAATTTCTAAGCAAAATAAGCTTACTTTTTGCATGTAAAAAACTTAAGCACAGAAAGAAAAGAATGTCTTTTTTTCTATGTAGTATTAGAAATATAAAAAAAAATTGTCTTCCAATAAACATCCAGACTTTTTCAAAATATTCATTCACAAAAATAATCAGGGTAGATTTTTCTATTTCATTATATAACGATTTGAATAAGAAAAGTTATTGGCATATTTTAACTTCAGTACAACTTACAAGATAAAAATTTCTATATATCCTTTGAAGGGTATAACGAAAATTAAAAATTATTGAATAATTCTGAAAAAGGGTATATCCTGTAAATTCTTTTTGTTTTTTTTCTGTAAAAGCTCCAAAAAGGAGAAATCTCAATATAAGTTAATATTATGACGATTATTTAGTTTTAAAATTCCATGCCAACCATTAATATGTAGTTTTCAGACAATTACTTTGATTAAAATTATGGGTTTTAATATAATTTTTCAGTAACATCCTTAAGCTTTCATTCGGGGTGCATATGCTGAATATATTTTAGATTTTTTAAAGATCTTTTTGTCGCATGTTGCCCCGAAAGTATGACTCTGATCTGCTTGCAATTCGATGATCTCTTAGTCGACATTTTTGAACAAGAAATTAAGAGAATTCTACGAATTTCCTATTTGTATTTCAGATGCATTCGTGACCAATGAAGAACATTTTTGTTGTGTTTTCCCTTTTTTAATAAGAAATAACAAAGTAATTAAAAATAATAAAGCTGCATAAAAGCTACAAGCAATAAAAACTTACTTCTTAGAAAGGAAATGTCTGTGATAGATGACAATTGTTCTTGGGGGAAAAAGTATGTAGTTCGAAGAGCTACATTACTTAACAAAGTGATTTAAAACTGAAGGAGTTCAAAAGAAAACCGAAACTAAGCATAGAAGTGAAATTTATGTGTCATCAAGCGGAAGAGACGCAAACTTGTTAAAATGACAAACACACTGGAGTTATAAAGTTTAGCTGTGAAATTGGTAAGAAATATACATGTTTGGTGCATTCTAAGCATATTTCTGCTTTGGAGGACGATCAATGAAGTGGATACGGAGTTGACTTCTTAGTTTTTGATTTAAACATTTATATTTTATATATTTCCCTATTGTTCTGCATAAAAAAATTAAATATTTTAGTTGGAATATTTACATACTATTTTATGTTACTTTCATTTGGCCAATCTTTTGGTTACATAATTTTTTTTGTTTTTTTATGAATACATTGTTTCAATCTCTTTTGAAATATAAATTTTTAAAATCATTATGCGAGTTATGCTTTAAAAAATGTAATCTCTTAAATATTTATTTCCTTAGTAATTAATCACTTAAATATTTATATTTTAAAATAGCTCATCTTATAAATGTGTACTACCTTTAATATTCCACTTCCTCATACACACACTAAAAAATCACATCCAGTTTTTTTTTAATATTATTATTGAATTTCAGCCACTGTCATCTATTCCCTCGCTCTAGAAGATGTGTATGGCAAATGATGTCTTTAAATATAGTTTGATAAAATAACAGAAATGTATATACAAATAATAAATATAAAAAACTCAAGAATATATATTTTCATCTCAAAAGAAATTATACAAAATTAGTTTACATTTCTTACTTTTTTGCATCTTCGATTTCCTTTCTTTTATATCTTGATGTGTTTTAGTCTGGAAAATACATCAGAAAAACTGATTCAAAATTATTAAGTGTGAATAAATATTTATACTTTTTTATTCAAGAATAGAAGTAGATATAATATGAAAGTATTTTACATGGAGATTGAGATATTCTGCAGTTTTTTTTTTTGGTCTTTACGTTCTAGTATGTGATTTTCCTGAGCCAGAAAGCTCCTTTCGATATTGAGGTGATAAATACCAACTACCACCGACTTTCATAAACTGCATTTCGTAAGCTGACCAGACAGCTGGAACAAATGTATGTTATAAAGTGGGGGGAATTTCAGTCGAAGAAATCAAATTGCACCTTCGGAATCTTGCCAAAGATATGATATTTTCGGTAAAATCTTTATTACTTTGCGAAAAGAAAAAAAAAGTATATAAATAAAAAAAAATATTATAAAAGAAGATCTTTGTTGAGTTAGCATATTGATAGCTTTTCGAGAGCTATGCGAGGAAAATATTTATATGTAACAAAATTAATATTTCTATAAGAGATTTTAGTTAATGTCTTATTATCAAAATTTTAAGGAAACTGGATTTCTTTTCTATTATTTCAAATTTTACCTTGCTGCTATATTCTTCTACGTATTTGTAGCTGTTTTCAATATTTTAACATATAAAGTATTTTAAATATTTTGTACATTTTTAATTGCCATATGCATAAAATATCTAAAGGCGATGCTAAATTTACTAAGAATTACAAATTTTATGGAATTTAATAGAATCAGAAGTATATTTTCATTAATTTAAATGCCTTTTAAAATATATAAATAAATTTCGGTAATTTAATTGCTAAGTAATCTATATCATTAAATTTTTTTTGTCAAAACTAAGTAAAATAAATATTAAGAATGAAAAGAAATTTTTCATTAGCTCTTGCTTATGGAAGATGTAAATTAAATCAATTCCCAAATACGAATAATTTCTATTTTTTAAAATTTATCATAGAAAAAGCTAATAATTATAAACAATTATTGAACATTCAATGAGTACAAAATGACACCAAAGTATAGAAAGGCATAATATGTTTTGCCATAACATGATATCAATTAAATCCTTTCTTAAAAGTTTATTTGATTATTTTACGTATAAGTTAGTGATATTGAGCTTTAGAACCGTAGGACCTGATATTGAGCTGCATTTAGCTTTCAATAACAAGCATTGACGGACATTCTATAGAGAATTAAATTACCATACTGGCAATCGTCGTGATGCAAAGTGTGCTAAAAAAATTCACTACAAATTCGATAAGGAAAGTTGTTACTTGTGGAAATATATTTTAAAGTGTTAAAAGTTTTCACGCAATAAATTTTTAATTAATTCACATAATAGTTTAAATTTTAAGCTAGCAATATTAATTGAATCAATGCGCTATATATATTATTATCATTATATTTGTCATTTTATCATCTGATTTATTGCATATTTAAGGCTCATTTTTGATTCACTGCCACATTCCTTAAAATTATTTAAATTTTTGTTATATTTTATGTGAGATATTTTATTTTGGCCAATCAGTTATTTCATTTCTATGTTCCTGCTGGCAAAATTCTTAAGCCTTACTTTTTACCGAGAATGCTAATTAATTACCTTCAAATCCTTAATTGTAGTTCCCAATACACAAATGCTAAATGGATATTTTTATTTTTGTAATTAATGCAACTTTACTGATGATTTGCATATAGTTTAACTAATAAGAATAAGAAAAATTCTCTAATTATTCCAGTGATATTCGCATTGCTTCACGCGAAAAAAAAAATCTGTTTTTATATTTTTATAAAATATAATTTTTCAAAAATGTGAAAAAGTAGAAGCAAAAATATCGCTCTTGTTTCAGAGAAGCTTATTTTGTATTTTAATAAATCATAATTAAGATTCTTTAATTTTAGTTTGCAATATTGCTTTTATTTAGTCTAAATTAAAAATAGAATATACGAACAATTTTTTTTAAAAAATTGGTCTCTAAATTAATGGTGTTTTTTTTTACTGAAAGCGATATAACCATGCTTTGATGAACAAATTAATAAAAATAACACAATCTGCTGTCATCTCCTCAATTTATTTTGCAAAGCAATTATGAAATTAGAAGAAAAACATCAAGATAAGACAACTGAAGGCTCTTATATGAGAAAAAAAGATACAAAATCCTTACTTTTTTAGCATTAAATTTTTCTTTAATTAAAAAAACTGCAACAGCAAATCAAATCTGATAAGCCATAGAAAAATTTGTTGTCGTTTACAATGGTACTTGTCATTAACAAATCCGCTGATCACTGTCAGCGATTTTAAGCCTAAATTAGTGTCCCTTGTTTTTCAGTAGCACCAACTACGGCCAAGAGTACGACTTAGCTACTTCATGATTCACACTGGCTTGCACAACCCCTTTTTACAGAGGGCACATTCACATTGCTCACAGATAGAGTACAGAATAACAACCATGCCCGAACTGGGACTCGAACCCAAGACGGCTAGAACACGAAAAAGACAAGCTACATCTAACCCATTAAGCCAGCCTGGAAACCATTTAAAGATCCATTAAACTAATTAAAGGTAACTCTGTTTTCAAGGGATTTTGAGTCATTTGGCAAGCTGTCTTATTTGAATAAAACATTCATCGTTTTTTTTTAAATCCAAAATATTTTATAAAGCCTGCAGAAGAGATGCATATTTGTATTAACTATCTTTGAATATTAATTATTTCCCCTATTTGAGTTTTATCCACTATCATAACAATCCTACTCTGTAAGAATACTTTAATACATAAGCATAAATAATCACTTTTGAATAACTAAAATTTAATTACCATATTCCTTGACTGAAATATTCCCCTTATAAAACTATTACACAATTTTTAACTATTATTGAACATATTCTGCAATGATCTTAACATTGATCTACTCTGGTGTTCCTGATAATAGCAATTTTTCATATAGTTTATAGGAAAAGACATATAAAGAAAGCATCCATCTTGATATCATGTATTTTATTTATATTACAAATTTTAGTCCCTTGACCAACGGGAAAAAGGTTTCTTTTTCAGATGAGTATCATTTTTTTCTATATCAGATCAATGGGCGCTGGAGTATTCGCCGAAATCCCTTATAAAACACACTTCCTGACAAGATTGTTGAAAACCAACAAAATTGTGATGATTTGGAGCACTTTCTAAGTACATTAATCCCGTGTAGCCTCAATAGCTGTGCATTCTTATCCATCATTTTTGATTCTTATATGGAAACTGGTCACGCTGTGAATGATAGCGTGAATGTGATGAGCAGGATAAAACTACATACCATATGTCCAAAATTTATTGCACATGTTTTAAGGAACATGAGGAAAAGAATTCCATTACTACTCGCCCTAAAAAATCCACAGATCTTAATCCCTGTGAAAATGTGGGAATTTATTGAACATCAGTTTCGGCATCTTCAAACAATACTGTTTTGGCTGCAAGTGAAAGCAATTACGGCTATTAGATAAGTGACCATGATAATGCGACTTGATTATATGATTTTATATTTCCTTATGTTTTAATCTAATCCTAATTTTCTGACTTTAGACTAAATATAGATATTATTCTGATTTTTTATTACTTTTAGATAATAGCTACATACCATGGTCAACACAATGATATTTTAATGAAGGGAAGAATTTATTGTTATTTGTAGGTATTGAAACTACTAACTAAACATTGTTTCCAGATGCCATTAATCAGTGTTGGGTGTTTTAAGTGCGATGATTCGGAATAGTAATAATATTGGTACAATGGAAACTATAGAATAAAGTTACTGATATTTCTTTTGAGACTTTATCTTTTGTTGGATAAATGGATTAAATTAATCAGCTATTTTCGATTTAATAGAATTAATTACAAATGAAAAACGAGAATCAATATTGTTGACATGATCAGAATATTTTTGAGACTCAGAATATATATTTTTTTATCATGAATATCTCTCCCCCTTATTAAAAATGAATTTTAATGTAGCCTTCCAGTAAATGCAGCTTACATATTTTAAACCAATTCCATTTTTCAACAAATGCAGTATACGCCATAATATATTATACGAATCTCGCGCGTTTATCGACGAGACAAAGTTACCGGCGTCTTGACATAGGATTAACGAGTCTTCCCCGTGATCTGGGCGTCCCGGTTCGAGTATGGTTGTTATCATGTGCTCTATGTGAGTAGTGTGAATCCCCCACTTTAAAAAGGGGTCTTGCAAGCGAATGTGAAGCATGAAGTAGTTAAGTGGCTACTCTTGGCCCTAGTTGGCACTACTGAAAAAACAGGGGACTCTAATTTAGGCTTAAATTGCTGGAGCTTTCTATCAGCAGACTTATAAAATGCCATAAGTAGCAACAGCACACGTGTTCGCAGTAGTAAATAGGAGGTTGTGTTATGAAGCTACGCTTGTGTTACGAAGGAAAAAAAGTATTTATAGTTGAGCATTACTTCCGCTCATATGGAAGCTGCCGTGAATGTAGAATGAGTCTAAAAAAGACAGCAGAACAATTCCAAGAGAAATTTAATAACATGGCACCAGGCATCCCAGTTATGCTGTCTATTGTTACAAAATTTCGTCGTTCTGGTGTGTTCGTCGTTTTTCTGACTGTCAACGGGAATGTTAAAGGAGAGTGTGTTCAACTGTGAAGACTTGTAAGAACTGTGTCTGCATTACATGAGAAAATCTTGTCTTTTTACAGTAGCCTACAGCATGCTCTGTTTCAGGTCAGGATTCGGAATCTGCGTGAACGATTTGAACGCTCTTTACATGGAGGACGCTCACACTTTGAACACTTGCACAATGGATACCATGATAAATCAACATGCTAGTAGTATATATGTAATTTATTTTGAGAGAAAAAACCCTCAGACGACATTATTGTAAATTTAATCATCTTTTCATTTCAGTACTCTTTAATTTTGTTCATCTTTTCATTTCAGTACTATTTAATTTTGTTCATCTTTTTATTTCAGTACTATGTAATTTTGTTCATCTTTTCATTTCAGTACTATGTAATTTTGTTCTTCTTTTCATTTCAACCACTTTATATTTCATCACATAACATATTTGTTTTAACCCATTGTTGCAAATCATAATTTAGATGAAATTATTACTTACAGGTACTGTTATTCCCAGGCATTTTATTCGTGGAATAATTCATCCCTTTCATTGGAGTAACTTACAGACTTTCAAAATAAATAACTATAGTCATTTAATGAACAATAATACAAATATAGTGCAAGACAAAGAACTGAAATAATACAGAATATCAAAGAATAATAATTTACTAAAATGAGACAATCTTTATATTTAATTGATTATTATTAAAGTGATTATTTCTTCTATAGTCACTTTCATATTAAGAAATGTTAGTTGAATTTTTTCAGTTTCAAAGATATAAGCCGAAATACAGCTTGCGTCAGAGAAACTTACTTATTTGAAAAAACTCCCGAAAGGTGAGTTGGGTGCGTAGAGGGGTGATGTAGCACTACTGGAGGGGAAAGTCCCCAAGTTTGTTTCTTCCTCTAGTCAGTTGCCATTATGCTCTGGTCTAGAGCACAGCGAGCCTTCGCAGTTGAGAGCTTCTTTTCTAACTGTCACTCATGTGTTGCTTTTCAGTGTGCCTTCCACGCTCACTTTGAAATTCCTCCTCCCAGACCCGTTATTCTGTTGTGGATTAACACATTTCGGGAGTGACTCTAAACCCAGAAGTGAACATCAATGGGCCACCAGAACTCCGGAAAATGTCGAAAGAGTGAGACAGTCAGTTCTGCTCTCTGCTCGCAAATATGCAGCTGCTCGGGGAATTTCTAACACCACTCTTCGATGAATTCCCCCGTTTTTTTTTTTTTGTTTTTTTTTACTTTAGAAAGGATATCGTTTTATTACTTTAAAAAGGATTTTTATAACTTGCAATTCATAAGAGGGTTAAAATATTCTAAAAATATTCACATCTTCCAATGAATTAAAAAACCATTTTGAATTATAATGCAAATTTATATAAATTAAAAATGTTAAATGCTAATTTTGTAAATTTATTTATATTATAATTATATTCAGCAGTATAAAAAGTTTCAATAAACATTTTTATAAAATGACACTTTTTTTAGATGTTATTACTTAACTGATATTTATCATGAAAACACTTTTTTTCAGGTTTAACTTCACAATCATTTTATTAAAAGGTATATGAATTTTAAAATATCATTTCTTAATAAAAAAATTACTTTATTTTGCTAAAAAGGTTCGTCTCAAAACTCTCATCTTGGCATAAAGTTATGCTCTAGATTAAAATATGGGATGGTACATTAAAGTTGCTACTTGGAAGTCGCTTGTTTTCTTTTATTGCGACAAATGACCAATTTTTTCTCCTCGTTTAAGAAACGAGCAAAAGTATCCTTTCAAAGTGTTCTTTTTTCTCATAAAGAACAAACAACAACTATATTTTGCCTTTAAGAATTGAGCCACAAAAGTGCCTAAAATGGATTGTTTTATGAAGCTGAAACACTAAAAGACTATTCTTTGTACAATATATTTTGAACAATGACCAAACTAGGAACATAAAATGTTTATTTCAAACTGTTAGCATAAAATATTCGATATTCTAGTAATCCATATATTTAAATTTGGATTTACCTTGCTAAACGTTTTTACGAAATAAATTAGATTTTGATAACAATTCTTGAAATTCATCATTATTCATTACATGTCGAAAACACTGACTTAATTTTTCTGTCGGGAAACAACATTTTTTTTCTTCTAAATTACGGTATACAGCGAATATATATTTGAAAACAATGCGTGTACTGTAGAGTTTGAGCAAGGCTTTGAAGGTATTGCAGATTCTATAAATTTTGTTTAATTTCTTTATCTCTTTAAGGGTGCTGCAAATTATAAGTTAACGTTCAGACATGCTAGTAGAAGAGAAGAATTCTTGCCTATCTGGAGTTAAGAAGGTCATTTAAAATGTGGGAACAGTAGAATATCCGACATAATTTGATTTACCAATCATCTTAGAATAGCCATGTCAGAAATTAATGGTGAAATAATTCTACGTTTGATTACATTATGTATCTAATACCAATTGAAGTCGAGATTTAAATGGAAGACTTGTGGGCTGTACATAAGTATATACCAGGGTATATATCTATCTGTGTATACTTTATACTTTATTTATGTATATACTTCTTTTCCATATTTACGCTGTAAGTCATATTGTGCTGTACCTAGTTATAAAGTTCATACATTTAATTAAGATTTGCTATTTTTTCAATAATTTCTATAAAAACTTAATACTTTGAACTTGATGAATATACATTCATCAAGTTCATTGATTCTATAAGATAACACAGATGTATGTTCATTCTATTTGTTAATGTGCATTTTCTATGTACTTCAGAATTGTTGTCAAGTATTTGAACACAAAGAATGTTTTAAAGTAATTGTTTGAAGAAAATTACTACAATTATAAGTAAAAAATCAGAAAGTAAATAAAGTGGATCAGAAGAGCTCTCCTTGACTATGAAAAATTTTGCCGAAATAAGAAGCATGCATGACATAAAGTGAGTTAATTTTGAAAATAAAAAGAAATGTAGGATAATTAGTAATCAAGGGCTCAAATAGTGGTAAAAAGTTAAGGACATACTGAAATTATTATTTTTTTATAAAAAATTAATCCGTATATGCCCAAAATTATAAAATTTGGTAGATACTCTATACTCATAATTTTAAAATTTAAAACATAAACGTATTTGTGTTACTTTACTATATTATTTAGTTCATTATTGCATAATAAATAAAAATATTTTATTCCAATATCATATAAGCATTCCTGTTAACATTTTGCATTAATTTAATTACTCCCCTCCCTCTCTGATTAACCAGTTATTAACTTCAATATTATTATTAAAATAAAATTAAAAAATTAAGTTTAGAACAGTAATTTCTAGTTAATTTTAGTAAAAATGTGGTTATTTAATAGTAAACAATTAATCTCTTTGGCCATAGCATAATCAAGGGATAGGTTTTGGTCAATGGTCAATAAACAATTATTGTGATTTTTAAAATTAAACTATTAATCATGTTAATCATTATAATATTCAAGAGTATGTTAGATCAATGATCATTAAACAATAAATTAAACAATTTATGTTAAACATTAAACCATTAATAGAGTCTTACGGCAATAAAAAGTTATTTTAACAAATATTATTGCATAATTAATAATGTTTTATGATAAGAATGATACAATTGCTGTTTTTTACAGATATTTGAGAAAACTGAACATTTCAGGACAAGCATTTTATATAACTTGATTCATATTCAAATACAGCGTTATGTTGTTAATGAATAGATTATTTTTGTTTCCCTTTAAATCCATTTATGGAATGCAGATTCATAAAAATTTAAGTTCATGCAAATTTGTTAATGTATATTTGGTAATAAAATAACAAAATGGAAATTTAATAAAAATAAATATATTATTCAATCTAAAAGTCTTTATATTCTATATAAGGTCACTAACATAAATTTGATGATCTGTCAGATGCCTTTCTACCGCCTAAGTCTTTTATCCAATATAGAGCTGAATAGAAGTACACTCAGGGGAAGTGCTTCATAAATACCTCGTGGAAAGGGGAAAAAATGCTGTATTGATAATGTAGGAAGTTGATGGTATCTACTGTCCCAATTATTTAGTATCTTCACACTTGAGGGGATTGTAAGCTCAGCAAGCTATTCCAGAAAATACTTCATAAAACCCTTCCTGGAATGAAAAAAAAAACAAAACAATTTACCTTGAGTAGAGTGGTAAATTGAGTGGAAAAGTAATTAGAGTAGAAGCAACACTCGAAAATTTGATGAGAAGAGTCCATTTA
Organism: Argiope trifasciata; assembly: GCA_026543055.1. Classification (NCBI taxonomy): domain Eukaryota; kingdom Metazoa; phylum Arthropoda; class Arachnida; order Araneae; family Araneidae; genus Argiope; species Argiope trifasciata. The sequence goes on along the minus strand of JAPMOQ010004550.1, from coordinate 2,289,110 downwards.
CTCACAAAGTATCAACTACTCAAAGATATAAATATTTAATTTAAAATCTTATAACTTTAAATGATCACTTCTTGTATGTGCATATATAAGTTTATTTCGTTAACTCGGAAACGGCTTCAAAGATTTGTATCAAGTTTTATGTTTAGATAAAGCTTTGCTTTTGAAGTTTGTCTATATAAGTGTCACTTCCAAAAAGGCAATTTTATGCAAAAAAGTGTTTATTTGTAATTAACAATCGGATCCTTTTTCTATTTACTCTTACGCAAACAATGGCATATTGCGCCATCTAGTAATTTTTGTGGTACTTGCAATGTTGCCACAAGATGATAACCTACAAGTACCACAAAATTTTGTAAAATGGTGTTTTATGATATTATCTGAATAAGAATACGTTCGAATCACATCGAGAAATAATAATCATTTATTGTATTAAGTTATTCAAATAACACGTCCAAATTGATTGATGATTTTTTTTATTTAAATGATCAGCTCAGATGTAGGTTAAAATTGTAAGATATTCATAGGCAAACAATATTTTCTTTCTCTCTAATATTAAGTCGTATGTTTTCGGCAAAAAAATATTATTAAATTATACTGCTAAATTTTTTCTATTAACAAATTAATTAACGAATTATGATGAGTTAAAAATTAACGAATTCTGATGAATTAACAATTAACGAATTCTGATGAATTAACAATTAACGAATTATGATGAATTCAGGGAAACCGAATATGATCAAAACTAGAACACAGAAATTATAGATCACGTAGAAATTATTCACAAAAATTGTTGTTGTTACAGTTTTGTTAAGGAAACAAACTTGGAACTAGTCATAATTGAAGAAAAAACTAATGAATCGATGACATCGTTCACGAAAATAAAATCCAATCGATAGCATGTTGTTAAGTTTTCGGAAAGCCATCATATAACCATTAACTTTACACTCCCTGTGGTTTACTTTATTACTCTCTTCTCATCGCAGTTCTGAAATTATTAATGCCTTTGGAGGTCAAACGTAAGATAAATATAAGCTCTGAATGTTATTTTTCCGAAGGCAGCTTTACTTCGACGATGAAAATTATCTTTTGTCGCCATTTTCTCCAGTATAATTGGTAATAAAATAGAAAGAGAATAAGATATTTTTGAAATATTTTTGATAAAATATCCCACCAAATTGATTTAATTAATGAGCTTTGCTTAATTATTGAGCATTCTATTTCCTTTCTAAAAAGTCAAGGTATTGAATGACTGATTCATCAAAAATTTTGTCAAACCACAACGCCTATAAAATTGGAATTAAGAAAATTGCTTCTTTGACTGTAGGTATTAAGTAAAAAAGAAATTTGTAACTAATTTTATTAAGATTTTAATTAATTAAAATTTAATATAAATCCTAGGATTTTTTCTCTGAAATTTAATTTATTTAATTTTAGATGATTCAAACTGTTTTAAAACATTTGAAAACTAATAAAAATGCCTTTAAAGGATATCAGTACTCAACTTTTCAAGATTATAAACATAATACATTACAATACATTTTAATACTGAACCAAACTGTGATGACCCAACCTCATTGCGATGAATAATTTTTACACTCGTCCTTAACTGGGGACATGTGGTCTGTGAGACAGCTATGAATGGAATTTCGGTCACCTCTATTCCATTTTTGGCTGAATTGAATGGATTGCCCAGTTGCTTTCTGTTTTGTGAACTTCAATTCACTGAAACATTTTCAGCCAGTTTCAGCTGGTACTTTTTAAAATAAATCAGGTATTTCCTTTTTTTATCCTAGTTTTTAAAGTCATGTTTAATGTGTCATTGTAAAACATGTTACAAAATGACACAAGCTGATAAGAAAAGGGACAAAATTTACCCATAATCATTTATTAAAAATTTTCTTATAATTGTTGAATTTTACATTATATTGCTTTCAACATACTTTCATATACTGGAAAAATAACTATTATTTAAAAAGTATAAATAATCTGTTTTTTTTTTCAAGAATATTATTTTTAGCAACATGTAATTCGAGAAGAAAATGCAGATTTCAAAGTATTTACATTTTTCAATGATAATAGATTTTGAAATTTTTTAAAGATATTTCTATATCAAGAAAAATATCTGAAAAATATATTGGCGATTTTTCATACTATTACATTTATTAAAAAAATTAATTTGAGTATAAAGAAAATGCGGTCTCGTATACAGTACTTCCCCAGTTAAGTCTTAAAATTTTACCTCCCCAGTTAAGGATTTAACTATACGAAATATGAAAGGAAATTGAAGATCTTATTAAATCTTTTTAAAAGAACATCTTAGTATTCTTGAACTATGCTTTCACAAAAATAAAAAAAATCACCGAAACAAATAAATTAAAAACATATCGAGCGAGATCTGAATTTTAGATTCTCACCACTAACTGTTTTATATATAAAGTAGATATTTGATAATATCGATCCTAAAGAGACTTTCAAGCAAGATAGATTCCATAGTAGAACACAAATATTGTACGACATTGATCAATATTCGCAATATTGTTTAATATCATAAAACATCGCACAATATAGTGCAACACACGTGCTACTTGAGTTAAGAATGGGTATAACTAGAAATCGCTTTCATGCTAGTTTTGCTTTAGGTGAAAGCGATGACTGAACTCGCAGCCTTAGGTTTTTGTGCCAGACAACATACCACAAGACAAAAGCAATCTCTTGATCTTGAGGATGTTATCTGGGTTATAACGCTTTCACTTCACTAGCATCGATTGGTTTACTTGGATTTTAAACAACTGTTTATTAAAAGGTTCTTTTATGTGTATCTAGAAATAATCTAGAGTCATATAGCTCCTCAAAACGTCTAGGCCATTATGGAATCTGTCTCTTTAAGGCATGCTGGCCTTTCTCTTATATGAAGTAAATTATTCAGCAGCATAATTGTGCAAAAAATAACTTCAAAATCAAAACGTAGAATTCTTCTATTGTATTATAAGAACGAATAACTATTTCCATGAAATATTCCCTCATAATTTCATGAATGAGGGAATATTGAAATTCATATACTGAAAGTAGAATAAATAAGAATCAGATTAAATATGAGGAAATATCGAAATTTCATGAATTGCTCGTGGAAGAGAGGTTAAACTGGGAGTACATCTTGATGAAGCGATAGGTAACATTAGAAAATTACAAAATAAACCGAAAAGCACCACTTTAGAGTGAAATCTGAAATATTAAAAGAAAATAATTTTATCAAAGATTTTTGCTATCTATGAATTTTTCTCATACATAATTAATAATACATTAATATAATGCACAAAAATTCCATTTAATTCCATAGAAGTTAGAGTGATTGTATATTATTGTAGAATGTTTAGATATCAGGTAATTAAATCCAATTCCTTAAACAATTATCAAGAGAGAAACGGACATAGAGCATGAGTAATTTCTGTGATGGATTATGGTGATTGATCGAGGTTAGTGATCTTTTCTTTAGCAGGTACCTTACTATTCCATCCAATTTCTTCATAAAAGAATTTTATTCCAAAAGTCTTCATGGATCTCGGATGGCAAGGCAAGACAAATTTTTAAGTTTCTACATCATCTTTAAGAATTAGATTATTTCGAGATCTTAAAAAGATATTAATTCTTAAATTTCTTACATCTTAACATTTTTTCAAAAAATCATCTGTATATAAACATAATTATTCGAAATTCAAGTCATTAAAGATTAGAAGTTCCACTTATGTTATTTACAGTAAATTGCAGATTATTATGAATTATATGTGAAAGATTATATGTTGCTGTAAAATTTATGTTGAGTATAAGAAGTCTCACATCTGCTTGCTTATGCGACCATGAAATTTCAAAAAACAAATATGTAGAAGGAATAAAATCTTAAGTATGCTTTTAATATCATAATTTCTGACGTATAATAAATTAGAATTCAAATGAATGACTAGCTGTATAATCGTACTTTCGTGAACAGAATTGCCCCAAAAAATGTAGTACCGTAAACACATACAATGAATAAAAATATTAACGGAATACTGCATAATATGCGGAACTTATCAGTTTCAATACCGGCTGACTAGGATGGAAATATATTTTTTTCTACGCAAGATTTTATGCATGTTGCTAAAATTATCCTAAAATAATAATTAAAAAATCTAAACTTAAACTAACCCCTCCCCTATTAATCAAATAACGGATGATCATTATTTCAGATTCTGTTGCAGTTATTTATGTGTCATTCCATATAGTACCTCATCCAGTTCCACTTATCAGAATTATAGAGGAGTGGAACTGGAGTACCATATCAGATAATACATTTTCTTTCATCATTTGCGAATGTTGGAGAGGTTTTTTTTAGATCAAGATAACTGCCATTTTCAGTTTTACAAGGAATTCAAATAAAGTCTTGCTAGTATTTTACTATGAATACTAATTTATTTACCAGTGGGATTAGTTTTACAGATATTTTTAATCTATGTATCACTGAAGATAGTTCATATTGATAATCTAGTAATTGTTTCAGGGTCAGCCTATTTCTGAAAAGAATTATGCTATATTTCTTGTTATAGTAAAAATTTTAAAGATTTGCATCTCTGTTTAATGAGCAAATTCAAACATATAATAATTTTGGTAATAATTGGAAAAAGTGTTATTTTGTTGTATCTTTTATAGCGTATTACTGGTCATATAAATAGCATATTTTTCCATGAAAAGAGCATGAAAGACATTAGTGGTGTTTTCAAATAAGGATAAACATTTCATCCCTAAATCAGGTTCAAATATTGAATTTTGCAAGGATGTGTTTTAACGAACGATATTGAAAATACTTTTTATATGAAATTTTACTCCTTGTAGCAAATAATGCATATTAAAGTCAAATTTGAAGTCTAATTAATGAAGACTAAATAGTTCAAAAGGCATTAATTAGTTTTTTTTTTATATACTAGTATAGAATTGCCTTAGCAAAACAGAAAAAATAGAGAAGAGAACATCCATCGCTGGTTTCACAAATTAAAAAAAAAAATAAAAAGCAAAGAAAAAAGTTTGATTTTTAATACTTCAAAGTAAAAAATTCTTGATTTCATATAGTTTTAATGATTGATCACCCATCTTGATCAATTGAAGTGTTTCACAGTTGGGAACAAACTTTCTATCTAGATGCTGATACTACTTAATTTTACATTGAAAAGTTCCATATCTGTAAAAGGAAATAAATTGAAGATAGTACTTTTAAGATAGATTGAAACTCAATTTGATAAATGTCAAATTTGTTTTAATACCTTAAAAATATAGTAGAATATTAATATTAATGAATAGCATAAAATTATATGTAATTCTGTTATACCTTCTTTTATATCTTATGAATATTTGTATTTCTACTGAGCACTAATTTACTTGAGGATTAAAAAATAAATCAATTTATATTAATTCATTGGTTTAGTTAAAAATAATTGCCAAATTATCTGAATAGTTCAATGTCTGATTGTAATTATAATAATTAGCAACACGGTTAAGCCAATTAATTATTAATTGATAATACTCATTAGAATTACTTTCAATGACATCAGTCTCCTTTTTATATGATAATATAAAACATATCAATTATGTAAAATATTTTTTATACATTATATTTATTAAACACATCTGGATGCAGATGACTATCTTGAGAGCCTCAAAAATGTTATCCATGTTACATAATCACTCAATTTACAGTATGTGCTTCAAAGTAACTTCGAACCATAACTATATTTTTGATATGCTACCCATTTTAGCTTCGTTACAGAATCAAATGACCCCTTCTATAATCCCTAGAAAGTTTAAAAAACACATAAAAAAGGGTACTGATCTGGCTAAAGAATAATAATAAAAATTGCGTTTGAACTTGCAACAATTAGTATCAGTTGCAATAAAAAGTACGAATAAACATTCGATACGGATTGATTCATTTTTTTTTTACCATCATGAAATTACTAACGTTTATTGTCTTGAATTAATAAACTGTCTCGACTGAAAATTGCAAATATGTGTGATTTCTATTTAATTCTGAACAAACATTTCAGAAAACATGTTACTCGCCATTTAATTCTATTCATGAAATAAATTTTACAGATTTCTCAAATTATGAAATTCTTTGACAAATAAATCTGAAATCATGACGTATGATAATGAAATCAGTCTATGAAATTTCTTACTTGAAAACATAACCTGATGAGGAAACCCATTTTTGTTAGCTTCCTCGTCAGGTTTTATTTTCTTCCCAGGAATAAAGCTCAAGAGTACAATATTAAAATGTTTTATTTACTTTTGACTGTTTGAAAATATGAAATTGCAATTACAGATACAGGAAAAGAAATCTTAATTTTTTAATTATTTTTTTATTAAAAAATTTCGCCACGTATTGATCATAAGGTTATATGCTTAAAAGTTGGTAAACTCTAATTATAAATGGATATTTATATAAAATATTTGCCTGTTACATACATCCGTTAATCATATATATGAATTGTTAATCAGTTCATGAGTTATTTTGTAACTGCATAAATGCATTTCTATTATGAACATTTAAATTTCTTCGGTGAGCTAGGATGACTCACTATCAGTTTGCACTCTGCAAATGTCGGCACAAGACACATATAATTAGTTTTATACAATGATAGTAAACTCAGCTTGTTGTAGGGTAACTTTTGGCACAGATATTTGATGGAATTTGAATTCGAAACATCGATCCTTCAATCCTGCAGTCAAGATTCTATCTCAAGGCTAGAACACTAGATGGAATGTTCGCATTTTGGCTTATTGATTCCGGCAAAGCTGCTATGTCTTAAGGAGAATTTAGTAAACGCATTATCTACCTCCCCTTTATCAGAAATAAACCAAATATGATAAATATTTTTTTAAAAAAATGTTTCTGACATTTTCACAATTAATTTAATTAATATATTTTCATCTTCTACTTTATACATTTTCGTCTTTTCATTAATCTGGGCTAACTCACAAGATAATTACAGAAAAGATTATCACATTAATCAAAACAATTGGCAAGCATTTAATTCTTTGAGACATCAAGGATTAAATGTCCACATACTTGACATGCATTAATAATTTTTCTCTTTTTTTCTCTCATTTTAACTCTTGTGTAAGTGAATTCGCTTGCATATGGATGGGCAGAATACATATTTCCTCTTAAATTTTTTTATCTTGAAGAATGTTCTTTCGATGAATATTCAACATGTTCTTGACTTTTTATTCTTCCATCTGGCGCCACCCTCATACCAACATGAAAGGTCGCACGTATTTCCCACATACGCTGTAGTAAAATGTAAATTTTCAAAGGCGTATCTATTAAAATTATATTGTAAATAGTTTAGGAACAATAACTGCAATAACTTTAAACATTTTTTATTTATTTCAAAGAAAGCAGAAACAACACAATACTGCAATAACAATATAAAATGACCACATGTTGACTGAATTGATTTAAAAATAATATAAATGAAATTGCTGGTATTTTGACAGAACAATTTGCATATAAAACATAGAAGTGCAAAAAATAATGCAGAATTTATGTATCAAAGGGAAAAAGTAATTGAAAGATAAATATAAAAAGGAAGAAAGCAGTTTCATTGTTATTTCATTGCAGCCTTGCAATTTGGGCAAATGTGTTTAGTGTGCTCTAAGCAGATAAAATTGGGACAAATCTCACAACTGAAGCTCGAGATTCTAGTCCACTTTTCTTTTGGCAGAGCTTGAATCTACTTTCCACTGCCTTCGTATCTTCCACATCTTCAGTACCTAGTTCGGCTTTTCTCCTTAGCACTTTTAATTTTAGCTCACTTTGTAGAGTGTGTGCTTTTATTCGACAGTTTTTTCCTAAGTGCATTTACCAACTGTCGCGCCTAAAACAACTCAGATTTATTTGTAAAATCATTCAAAATCAGATGTAACAAACGGTCGTGCATATCTCTAAAATATAAATATATGATCCCCAGAGACCTATTAACACCACAAACTTACAACGACAACTAAAAGTAGGTCAAATGGAGGTGAACAAATAGCCAAGGATAGGCTTTCCAAACACATCTAGATCTGAAGGTATAAAACGAAATCCATCTCTATTGTATCTCTCACATACGCGCGTCCGCTGGAAGATTAAGGATATGGTCATGAAAAGACATAAATGGTTGAGAGATAGCAAATTTTTAAAAGTTAATTTTTATTAATTTCTTCAGGTTTAATTAGTTATCAATTATAATTTTTACTCTTTGTATATTTTTGAAGTAAGAAAATAAAGCTGATAAAGGAAACGTTGAAAAAATTACACATTTCAATGAGACAAAAATTTAAATCAATGTAATTTAGAAATAAAAATACAAATAACATCAAAGTAAGAAATCTTCAAAGGAAGTATAAAATTAGTTATTTTATAATTGTTAGCCCTGAATTTATTTTCTGTTTTTTATTTTAAGAAATAACAACGGTTTAATATAAAAATATTTACATTTCAGCTAGTCTATACAATTAATATAGTATCTTATTTGTTTAAAATATCCGAAAACCTCATTAATGATCAAAGTTTTAGGACCCATAGAATATCTAGCACATTTTTTAGAAACAAGGCATGCTTGGCTTAATGTTATATATTATTATTTCATGCACATTAACATTTTTACATTTTTTATCATTCACTTTGGGGTCCTTTTTAAAACCAAGGTAGGGTTTTTTTACGGCTGTTATTCCAAACTTGTCATTAGATTGCGTTTGAGAGACCAATATTTTCTGTTATATCTGGAAAAACTAAGTAAATAAACTTACACTATTTTATAAGACGTAATTTATTTCTCAACTTTAGAAGATTTCATTTTATATTTTTGAAATTCATAAAAACCCAAGTAAATACTTAAAATACAAGATGGTAATAAAATACCTTTAACTTTTATGTGTTAATAATTTTTATAACCACGGATTATTTTATTTTCCTTATATTATAACCTCATCAAGAAAACATAGTCAGCAGGAAAACATTGTTTTACTTTTTATTTTAAAAAATTGAAGTAATTATTAAATTAATTAAATTTGTATTTTGAATTCTGTATAAAACCTTATTAAACAGACACTATCGCTTTGTATGCTATACATGTCAGATTTAAGGAATTTATTTATATAAGGAATGTATTTATAAATATAATTTTTATTATGAAGAAATGCGTTATATATGTTGTCATTTTTACGATATTTTGGCATAATATTTTTATAAAAAATATTAGCATTTTTAAGCTGAAATTGTATTATATATTTTCTGTGATATTAATCAATAGACTTCATATATTTTATTATTAATTTTTTTTAAATTAATACTTTCAAAATGATAAGAAACGAGAAATTTCTAAACATAGCAGTTCAGCAACATTACTGAGCTTCAACGATTTTAAAGGCTAATTCATGTCTTGAATATATTGGGCTTCATAACTTATTTAGTATATCTACCTTTGAAATAACGAAATTTTAAATCAAGATCACTCTAGAATCACTCTCATGAGATTGTAAAATTTCATTTCTAAAGTGTATATTATTAGGATGCCCTTCGATTAACACCAGCAAGGTGTTGTGTTTATTTATCTTAATGCCTTACAATACAAGTATTCTTCTTCCGTGTGGGCTCGTCATGGGATTTCTTAGATAATAAAGTAGAGTGTTTCCCTCAAGATAAATTGTTGATTGTTACGACATGGAAGACTCTATCAAGATTAAACGATAAGGCAAAGAAAATAAATTCAGTCATCATTACTAACACAAACAGTATACAGTAGTTTTTTTTAATTTAAAATTTCCCTATTTTATAAAATCAAAGTAAAAAACTTCAATTAACACATCAAATACTGCCATATAGTTACAGATAGTTCTTGCAATTTTAGAAGTTCCTGCTCCTCTGCTGAAGAATATATAAGAAAAGGTAAGAAAAAATGAGACTCAGTGGAAGATAGGCGTACAGTTCTCAGAACAAACATACTTCTACTTGTATAATAAAATAATTATATTTGCATATTTATGGATAATAAATTAGTACAAATATGGAAATGAAACTCACACCAAAAATTGTATAAAAAATAAAGCAATAAAGGTAGATTTTTACATGAATAATTTAAATACATTTACTTTTTTAACAAGAAGCAGTGTATTTCAATGATTAAATTTTACTCGCTATTTTCTTAACAGAGATAATTACATTTTGGAAACTTAAAATTAAAATTAAAACTAACCTTTTTTGAAGAAGAAACTGAAATCAATTATTTAACTTTAAACAAGACATGAAAATTTTAAAAATTAGCAATTATAATATTCATAAGAATATAACTGTTTAGATAAAATCATAATTATCTGGATGTATCCATCTCCATTTACAAAACAGTAGCACAGAAAGAATTAGTCTATATTGCTCACTATTTTATTTACCTCAGATATGCTGTACTAGTTTTAGAGATGTTATTGATGGTACAAATAGTATTAGTAAAAATAAAAATAAATTATGTTTAAAATTTTAACGATCTTTTTTTTTTTGATCAGAACTCTTTCAATCGAAAAAAATCGCATCTTCTATGTAGCATCATTTTTTCTTCTAAAGTGATATTTATTAAGAGCCGATAGATAGTTTTGCTTCACAACTTATTCCATTAATTTATTTTTTATGTATTAATAAATAGAATACACATAACAAATTTTAATACATTTGTTTCTTTTTTGTATTTCAGTAATTTAAAATAAACTCACTTGAAAATTATTATACTGAATAATCATATATAATTAAAGTCAATTTTGAAATCAAAAGTGTAATTCTAGAGAAAGCGATTTTTTGCTCATATCATTACTTTTGGAAACTCACAAGTTCATTTCTCGAATAATATTTCTGTTTGTAAATGAAACAATTGGGAAAATCTTTAAAAATCCCCGAGGTAAAAAAATAAATTTGTAATTGTTATTAATTTTAAATCATAGCGGTAACATTTTATATTTTCCCGAATAATTTTATTATAGCGTTGTAAAAATTTAAATATATTTTTGATTTGTTTTAAATTTTATTATATATTTTCATATTTCAGCAATTAATTAAAGAATAGCAAATAAAATATTAAACAATTTCTGTCTCTGCTGAGATCTTTGAAACATTTCTTTTATAGTTTATTAAATAACTTATCTTATAGAATATTGTATTTCTATAAACTATCTATTATTATTCTATAGCTTATCATAAAACTTATAATTAAGTATTATTATACTTCTTATCTTCTTTAGTTCAACCTATTATTAAAAGTAATAGGTTAAACTTAATTTAAAGAGGTCAAACTATACCGGTTAAAATGACAAATTTGCAGTGTAGTTTTAAACTTAATTGAAAGAGGTCGAATTATACTCATTAAAATGACAAATTAGCAGTCTAGTTTTAAACATTTATTTCTTGCTGCATGTAAAAATATTTTTATCCCTTAAAAAGTGTTAATTTCTAAATATGCAACAAAATTTTCCTAATACAATAAAATATCTAAACTAATAATAGTATGAAAATGCCTTTAAAATGGAATAAATATGCAAAAAAAAAATATTAATGAAAGATTATTTTGACTTCTACATCATTTTAAAGAGAAAAATAAAGAAATAGATACATCTGTACCCAAAATAATTAATATTAATTGGATTTTACCCTTCATAACTTTTCTCCAAGTTTTAAGTAATATCATTTCTCGTTTCTGATAGTCTTCTAGGAATTTCGAAAGTTCAATAAAATCGTTTAATCATCGGTGTTTAAGTTTTTCTTAATTAAGAGGATTTTTTGTAATAGAAAATCTTCGTAAATGAGGTCATTTCAAGATCGTTACTACAAAATACGGTTTCTAATGTAATGAATAAAGTTTTCCACTAAACTTCAAAATTCAAATTTCTCAACTATCTAGTTATTAAGGACGATTGAGGATAATCAATTTTTTCGCCGGTAATTTTTAATTTCATACATCGTTTATATCTTGGGATTTGAGCTATATTATTGATAGTCTTTCAAATGATGGAATTAAATACCATTTCTTTTTTTAAAAAAAAATTGGTAATAGATAAGTAATTATTTAAGAATAAGGTTTTCTAACAGGAAATATTATATGAAAACAGAGTATTCTTGTAACCATGAACATGTTTAAGAGGCAACAATTCTACATTAAAAATATTCTCAAAATTAAATTGTGAAATGGTATTGTGAAATGGTATTGTGAAAATAAAAGTAATTTTGTTATTTAATGTCCAAAGGGCTTCATACTTGTTTTCCACTTAAATATTCACGCTGTTAATGAACTTTTTGCCGACTATAAAATTTTTCGTTTATAGAAATAATATTAATGAAATTAATCGAAAACTATTCATTATATTTTATTTAGGAATTGCCTAAATTGTTAATAAAAAATAATTCCACATATGTAAGACAAGCTAATTTATATAATCAAGGGCTAAAAAGAACTGAAAAAGTATGCAAATTAAGATTCGTGTCAAAGAATTTTCTTTTAGAAAATCTGTTATTCTGTCTACAATTTTATATATATGTGCTACCATTATGCGAATAAAAAAGCTTATAATATTTCTTCAGGTATAAAAAATCCCCATAAATATTATCAACATTATAATTACACACAGGATAAAAACTCATTTTAAAGGTAAAATTGGATTTATGTTCATAATTATACATGGGAACAGAATAGAAACTTAATATAACATATTGAAATACCGAAATAATTTTTTTAATAGACAGTAATTGAACTGAAGTAGATTTAGTTATGGAGCTAATTTTTGATCATAATTTTTTAGTCACTTGTGGAAGACTAATATAGATTGAACTATTTTTCAGAAGCATTTTAAAATCACCAATCAGAACATTAGCAGTTGTAGAAATATATTATTTGTGTCTTTTACATAAACATAATATAGTTAATTTTTATCTACCGAATACCATTATTCGATACAATAAATAATCAAATGCTACATTGAGATTTGTATCAGATTTAAGTTCGTTAAATATATTCGTTAATATTGAGAGCCATAATCACATTTAGAAGAATTTATATTTGAATAAAATTAACTATGAGTTAATTTAATTCCAAAAGGGAAATTTAATTTTTTCCTGTCTTTCTCTTTCTTTATGTTTATATTTTTTCTGAATACATAGTTTCTTATATGTTTGAATTTTAAATATTTTTTGCTGATATGAAGCACTAGCTGGATATTAACGAATAAGAAAATTAATCTAATGAGATTTTTTCCTCTCTTCCCTGTTTAAAATTATAATGGTCGCTTTTAAGATTTAATTTGAACATCTAATATTAACTGTTGCAAACTTAACAATTCCTTGAAAAAACGCAAATGATAAGTTATGGATTTTTTTCTGAGGATTTTGTAATTCTTTTTTAAATTCAAAATTTGTTTTTCACAATTGAGAGCATTTTTTTATCCCAGAAACAAATTTGCCTAGCTCCATTTTAAGTTTAAGAATTAAAAGAAATTTATGTTCTTACATTTTGGTAATTAGAACTTTTATTTAAAATATTTTGTTGAAACTAAACACCGATGCAATAATAATATTATTTAATGTTCTATATTTGAATAATTTGTAAAGTATCTGAAATTAATAATTTTTCTAAGAATTTAAATAATTTTTTCATAAAACCTTCAGCAGTTTCTAGATAACTTTTTCGATCATTTTACATCAACAGAAACCAAAACATATAATGTTCCTTCTATCTTTCAACGTTTTATGGCTGACATTATATCTAGCAGAAAAGAATGAAGTGAAATTCCTGAGAGTTAAATTTTATTTAGCAAACATATATATAATGGCATTCAGTATTAATAAAGTTATTAATAAATCTGTCTGTTTTGTCACAGTCGGATGATATTTGAAAAGAATGTGAATGGATTTATTTCATTTTCCTTAGGATAAAGTATATTATTTACGTCTGGTTTGCTGTTTGCTAGTTATATAAAACATTATTCTTTGATCATAAAATGTTTGTGTTGCTTATTATTTGTGATTAGTAAGCGACTGTTCTCTATTTTTGATAGTTATGGGAAGAAAAAGACACTTATAATCAAAATGATTTTTACTGAGTAATTTTTATGGACAATAACTTTTTTCTATCAGAAACAATTCTTTTTATCTGTATTATTTTTAATGTAAAGGTTATTTTACGATATTATATTAGATTTTTCTTCGTTTCAGATAACTGTTTCTGCTTAACTTCTAAACACAATTAATAATGTAGACTTGTCTATTATGTTTGAAGAGCTTTTTGATTCTCTGACATTTTTTCATTGGATTTCCAGTTTTTTCTTTTTTACCTAATTGATTTATTTTTGAAAGTTTGTTGCTATCTGATTGATTTTATTTCTTTGAGTGTCTTTCGTATGATCAATGAAAACGAAACAGAGAGAGAAAATGGGAAATCAAATAATGAATCAGCAGACATAGGAAAAGCAGGTGGCAGCAAAAACTATGACAATCTTTGATCTCCCCAGCATGCCCAATTCGCCGGTTGGTTTGGAAACTGAAAGCAAACGTTTTTCACTTTGAACTTCGATATATCTTAGTCAGAATTCCATCAAATCCGATATGATATTCGGGTAAATTTTTTTTTTCATTTCAATCAAAAGTTTCCTTTTTCGTGTTCTAAAATATCTTTCTTTTTCTCTTATTAGCTGTTTATGAATTTTGAATTCCCCTTTTTTTTTTTATCTCGGCACAAACACATTGATATTCAAATATTAGTTATATTTCATTACCGATCATTTTTCAAAAATAAGGGTATGGTGGTAATTTTCTAAAATGTTATTCTGATAAAAAACAAATACATCCAGGTCATATCTTATAGAGTATTACACGCAAAAAACTCATAAAGGATGCAGGCTTTTAAAATGCATATTTTTGCAGTAGTCTGTGAAATAACGGGCATAAAAAATAGTTATATGCTAGATTTGAGAGTTTTGCAAAAAGTCTTTAAACGGGAAACCAAATATTGGCAAAATTTTCAACTCTAAATTCTTTACGAACATCGGTTATATTTCTGTAAAAAATAATTCGTTATTTTATTTCCAGTATTTGGAAGAAGGTGGAGTTGAAGCATGAATTGTTGGGAGAGTGAATGATCTACATTATCTTTCTAAAAAAATAAAATTGCACAAAATTTTTGAAAAAAATAATATTTGAGAAAATAAGAGATATCTATAGATAACACAGCAATGTCCATATACAGTTTTGAAATATAAAATTTCGGTTACTTATGGGTAAAGCAGCATTTTTAATAAACGCAAGTTCCTTATAAATACTTTTTGCATCGGTGTTATTCTTATTTTTCTTTAATTGTTAGTTATTGTTTTCTAATGAAGTATTACATTCTTATGGAAAATAGTTGAAACAAAAATTATTTTTTCATGATCTAAGTAAATTTACATATTATAATATCTTGAAAAAATGTTTCCTTTATTGTATTTTCATGAATTTCTCTTTTATTTTATATGTAGAAGGATACATAAAATTTTGTCACCGAATAGATATTAGTTGCATTGCTATGCATGATTTTTATTGAAATCGCAGGAGACGAAAATAAAAATTAAAATAGGAATATAATAAGCTCATTTATTACTTAATTAGAGTTAATTATTCATGATGATATTAGTTTCCTGTTCATATGAAACTAATGTGTATTAAATTAAATTAGACATTAGCTAGTTGGACAGATTTATTCCATTAAGAGAGATTAATTAATTGAATTTGTTATTAAATTATACACAAGCTACCTCTGCCAGCTGTCACCTATTAGATTGGAGTATCAAATATTATTGGAATTTATGATAATAATGAAATCCATTTGTTAATAATGCTAATCTAAATGTGAATATTTATATGGAATATAGATAGACCATCTTTAATTTCTATTAATCTAAATAAATTGCATTTATAAATTAAATAATTTTCCTTCCAAAAGATCCAAAAAGACCTTTAAATTTTAGAATAATCTGTTTCATATTCCATCATAGCATGCTTATTATCTATCATGATCAATTGGTTCTCCACAAATATTTGTTGTGTTTAATTTCAATTATATATTTTTCGCATAATTTAATGTTATGATTTCTTCAATAAAATATGTTTATGATGAATTTTAAAATGTTTATGAAACGTATACAGTTTTTCACAATCAAAATTACAAACAAGTTATAATTAACCATTTAATTTTTCAAAAACATGATAATTGCATTTTTTCATTCAAATTTTTTATTTGTTTTAATTAATAACACTGAAAGAACTTCTGTGCAATAGAATATATGCTCAGTTATTTTTTTTTTGTACAAAATAAATTAAACCTTGTTTCCAGACAGCAGAAATATTCAACAATGATTACAGTTCTAAATGCCAAAAAAACATATATACAGAAATATATTTCCTAGGTTTTCTTTTGAATGTAAAATAACCAGAATTATCTACCAGACAAATGATAAACGAATAATAAATCATTAATAAAGTAGAGAGACAAATGAGTTTCTATAAAAAAATTCATTTTTTGACAAAAATTTTCAGATTAATAGCATTCATTTCTTTGTGCGGTTTTTAAAATAAAAATAGTTGCAAAATGGTATTCTTAAAAAAGTGGCTGAAATAGGTAAATTATGTATGTTTGTTATGTCTGACATTTAATCAGATTCCAAATTAACTAAAAACTATAATAAGACTTAAACTACTTTTAATTAGCATCAAGAAATTTGAAGCTAATAAAATGACGAATAACTATGGAATTAAAAAATATTCTTTAATATTTTTTACTTGGAACAGTTTTTTTTTTGAAAATTGAATTAAGGAATTATTTCCATTTTGAAATTCTTTATTTTTGAGGAATGTCATTTAAAATAATCTTTCTTTTAAATTTTAATTAGTTAATTGCTTTTCATTCTGAGTCATTCGCTTAATTTTTTTTCAATGAATTAATATTCTTTTCAGGATTTGCAATGGCTAAAAGGAATTTTTCATAGAATGCAAATTACTGTTAGCATTATTCTTACTCATAAAAATGACTTGTAATTGACATTTTTTGGTTGAATTAAAGGATACAATTTTCTTTATCTTTTTCATGAAAAAGCTGCAGGCTTTTTCACCACATCTTGTTAATTGCTCAAGTTAAAGATATCACAGTAACCTTTTATTAATAAGAGGATTATGGAACGAGCTAAACACAAAGATTAATTTCCTGGTGGAGAAAATAATAAAACCGGAGCAAAAAAAAAATTCAAATTAAATCAATGAAAATAACTCTTGGCAAACGGGAAATCTAAGATAGATAGGGCAATTTACGAACTCATTAGAAATTCTAACATTTCTGTAAAAAAATTATATTTAATGTTCGGGGAATAAATCAAAAGAATACAATTAATTATTGATAATTGTTAATTATTTATTGATAATGCAGTAAGAGTACATTATGTATTTCTGACTTCAAAATGCAAAAAATTACAACCTTTCAAATAAGTTATGAGTAATTTTTATCTTTACATCATTTTATCTATACTTGAATGTATTTGTTTTCATCGTGTCATCATTTAATAGAATTCGACAATAAAACTTATGCAATAATTCCTCCCTCAATACATTTTTAGAAAAAATTATATTGGACCGGGAAATACTGCATTGTTAAGCTTTTCAAAACCAAATAGCCAATCTTTCTCAAAGGTTGTTTAAACGTTGTTACGCTATTGTCCATTCTATTGATGTTAAGATCATAAAGCATGTTGTCAATATGGATATATAATTCATCATTTTCTGGATGAAAAGTTTCTTGGCAAATAGATTAGAAAAGTTGGAATCGACACTCTCTTGATTTCATTTCTCTTGAACCTTTCCTAGGAGTTATGGCAAAGCGAGATGCTTCATCACACCAGATCTTGGTTTCATTTACTGAAATTACAACATTTTTTCTGTGAAATTATAAACATTATTGAATGAATAAAACTTTATGCTATTTCTGAAATATATACATCATTCTTTTCTACCTACATAATTTGCACAAATACCAAAAGTCAAATTTAGAGATTTATATATAATGTCTTAAACTAAGGTTTAAACACCATTATTATTGTATTGGTGTTTAATTAAAGAAAGTACAATAACTATTAAAAGGGTGTTTATTAGCTTTTATTTTCAGCATGATGATATGCATTAATTGAAATGTTTACAAATCTTGTTCATATTTTGTTAATTTTTCCATAACTGTCGGAAAATGTATGTTTTTTATAATATTTTTCACACACTTTCTTAATTATGATTACATACAATATAAACTGTCACAATTTGAAAATGTTTCTAGTCCTGAAATTTGCCATTTTTAAAGCAATTTATCACACACATCTTTCAAAGCAAATAATTTGTTTCATGTTAAGGGCTTTTAAAAAGAATTTCATTTTTTTTAAAAATAATAAAATTGTTTACTTGTAAAAAAATCTGGAACATTGATATGTGATAAACTAATAATTGCAATACAAAAAATTTTTATACAAATAATTTTTTATAAAGTTTATTAAATAAAGTAAAAAGTATAAAATGCTATGAAAAATTACAAAATTTCGAAAAAGAAATTATCTAGTCCCAACCAGAAAAATTTGAGATAAATATAAAATAATGTTAGAAAAATCAGTGATTTAAAACTAGAAGTGATGCTTACATAATTTTAATTTTAATTAAGATTCTTACTTTCCCCAAAGAACAAGATATTTAGCACACTGCTTTAGTTTCTTCTTTTCAAAAACCTTCAAGTATATATGGGGGAATAAAAAATAATATCGTACGAGCAGGAATATTAAAATGTTAAATATTATGCAGTGTTCTTTTTTTAATTTATACAGTAAAACCTTATGTAATAATTACTTTTATAGCTGTTTCACTTTAAATATATACAAGGAGAAAAAAGTGTTCAGGAAATTCATGATATAACACATTTTGAATTTAAAGGTAAAATATATTACATTACATTTTTTTAAACTTTAATTTAAAATATAATTCATCGTTTTTCCACATTTATATACTAATTTCTGAGTCTAATTTGACTTTTTTATATGAAGTAGAGACAGCGCTAGCAAGATATTTTATTTGAAACATGAATTTTTTTCACACAGGCACAAAAATTTTCAAAAAGGCATTTGTAATAATATAATAATATGTTGTACAATTTAATAATTTATTTGATAGTTTTTCTTAATTCTAAATACTGCACCATCACTTTGCAATATGAAAATTAATTAACTTACTCGTTTATCTCTATGGATCTTCTTTTAATGCTTCATAAGCCCACTATGCAATAATGAAGACGTATTGTCAGTATTGATTATTACTATTGCATCCTATGAAGCATTGAACAAAATAATAAACATTTATAGACGGCAGGCCGAATGTGCTTTATAGGCTGAGTGTTTTATGT
The DNA here is from genome assembly GCA_026543055.1 of Argiope trifasciata. Lineage (NCBI taxonomy): Eukaryota > Metazoa > Arthropoda > Arachnida > Araneae > Araneidae > Argiope > Argiope trifasciata. Next base: position 2,269,614 of record JAPMOQ010004550.1, on the reverse strand, counting down.
GTAAGTTCTAAGTACAAAATTTGCATTCAATATAGGCTTGCAATAAAAATAATATACTGCAATGGTAAGAATAGAGGATAAAAAATAAAAGTAAATTTGATTAAAAGATTAAATTGCACACTTTTATAAATAATTATATATTAATTAAAGTTTAAATCCAAGTATTAAAACTGAGGTCAAATAATTAATGTTTAATTCACAGAATTGAGAAATTTCATCAGGCAATGAGATAATGATAAAATTGTAATTTATAAACATTTGTAAATGACGAATACAATTTCCAGAAATAACTAATTCACAAAATTTTCAAGATAGGATTGCCAGAACATACTTACTCAAAGTTTTCAGAATGATATGACCATAAAGAAAAAAAACTGAAAATTCTTCATGAAAAGTAAAGGATCTTCATATTTAATTAATATTTCTTTTATTCAGATATTATTATTCCGAAAAATATGTCACAAGTGGGAAAAAAATTACTTGCATTTTCCATTATACATGATTTCAAAGTCTGCTTTCATAAATGATGTGTAATAGATAACCTAGAAAGACCCTTTTTCCGCTCAATAATACTATAACTTCAATATTTTAAAATATCATGATCAAAACTTGTAAATAATATTTATGACTAGCCGCCTTTGGCGACCAGCTGGTTCGCCATGTGTAAAGCGTTCTAAAATTTTCAATTAAATCACATATTCATTAGTCTTGAAGTAATTCCGGGCATTGATTGACCTGAAATTAATATTTTCTTTAAGATGATGGACGGAAAGTTCTAAAAGTACACCTTTTCCTAGTAATATTCTTTAATTTTATAAATCAGTCAGTTTTAACCATCGGTTATGCTTCCAAAATATTAAAAAAAAATTCGATGATGTTGCTAAAATATTAAATGTGTTTTTTAAAGAAAGCGAGAAAGGGAAAAAAAGTATTAAATTAATGATACAGATATTACAAACGATTACATAAATATGCCATTATGTCGGGATTTCAATGCATATCCTGTCTAAATTCAATCAGGTTTACTGTAAATAAAGATGATTTATGGAATAAATGATTTAGATATAGCAAACGATTAAAGAAACCTTTGCTTTGCATTTATTTTTTTTAGAAAATATCACATTTTATGTTTCTTTTATTTTATCCAGTCACGTGCTGAAAGTTGCATTTCTTTAGACTTAATTTACGATGATAGTTTTTTTTATTTGAACTTCCGGCATTCTTTTATTTTATCCAGTCACGTGATAAAAACATAGTTAAAATATTTCTTTAAAAATTTGTTAAAAATAGAAGCTTACGTTATAAATTAAAAAAACTGATACCGTTAGAAAGCTAATTTTTTTATCTTTAAATTGATATAAAAATCATGTTTGTGCAATAATATTTTCGGAAGTTATAGCGGAAAAACGTTGAAATTTCGCTTAAATTTTAATTAATTCAAATTCTAATTAAAAATTCGAAAAAAGGGCTCCGAGGTGCACATTCCGGACCTCCAAGGTATACATGTACCAAATTTGGTAGCTGTAGGTCCAACGGTTTGGCCTGTAGAGCGCCAACACACACACACACATTGAGCTTTATTATAAGTATAGATTACTCCTGACAAAGATGCAGATTTCATAAAAAAACCTTAATAAAGAGAAAAAAAATTAAATTATTAAAGTAGTAAATTTTACTAATATCCTCAAAATTGTAAATTTTCTGTAAAAGGTAGCTACTTAACTATCCCAATAAAAACACTTTCTTTTATTTCTATTGTATACATTTTACTCTCAAAATTAAAATTCCATTTATTAGTTGCTATGCACCCTGTATATAGTCCGAAATTTCTAGTGATTTAGTTATTTTCTTTTTCAAAAATTCTTACCTTACAAATTATCCGATTTTTAATGAAAATAATTTCGGATATAAAGGAAAGTTTACTTTATAGCAGTGATGAAGATTCAGAAACAGAGACGAATGTTTAAATCTAAGAAAGAAATATTTTGAAAGACGTATTAGAGTTCCTAAGTAAGTAATAGGCATACTATAAAGATATATTAAAAAGGTATGATGGAAGTACAGAGTAATTAAAGATTTTCATCAACTCTGAATTCCATTTTTATATGTTCATTAATTTTTGAAATAATAAGGTTATTGTAAAGTTATTTGTATATATATATGTATATATAACAAATATAGAGGCAGATAGATGATGGCCAATATTGAGGACATTTTTGAAATTTCAGTACGTAAATCTTTTTCATTGCAAAGATTTGAATTTCGCTTTTAGTACTGAAATTGGCTTTAAATTCTCTTTGCAACGATTGGTAAGAGTTTGCATTTTGTGAAACTTAAAATTCTCTGTAAGCATACAAATAAAACATTAGGAGTTTCAAAAGTGTCCACAATTTTGACCATATCTGTGTATGAAAAAAATGGAAATAATATATTTTTTTATTTATTTCAAGTATCTTAAGTCAAAATCATTATCAACATAGGCTTTATAGCAACTCAGTCTAGAAAGTGATGTATCTCCTACTTTTGAAGATGCCAGATGATGAAGAAAAAACTGCAACAGAGACTGAAAGTTTTGAGATTAAATTTTCAATCTTCATCAAAATCAAATGGAGTTTCATTGATGAATTACTTCAGATGTTCCATAGGAAAAAATGATATGTGCTAGATAAGGTGAACATTTTGGCCAAGCAACAGTCCTACCTCCTCAAATCCATACAATCCAAAGTTTGTATTGAAGTAATTAAGCACATTGTTGCAAAAGTGAATCGGAGACTCATCATACTGAACCTGCATAGCATTTCGAATAGCAATGGAACACTATTAAGTTATTCCGGTAATGCCTCCTCCAAAGCAATTTCACAGGTCTTACAATTGAGTAAATGTGTAGCATATGTGTTGGAGGTGACGAACACAAGGTAATTATTCAAATTAAAACCTGCATTATGTATGAATATTGTCTCATCCAAGAATATTACATTTGCAGAGAAGCTTAGGTGGGGAGGTTGCATTCTGCTACAAAAGCGAACAGAAATCTGTGCATTGTGGCTATTTAGCTGCATTGAGCGTTTCCGTTTACTGCAAGTGGTTTACAAAAAATCTTTCATTGTGTAAAATTTTCCATACAGTGTTTTTTCTTAAACCGTAATTCGTGCAATCGATCTTGTGATAGTTCTAGGTTCTCCTTCAAATTATCTCCCAAAATGTTCTTGCATTCTTTGAATTCTTACATGTCTCGAATGGCTCACATCTGGTCCCTTGACTTGAAATGAATTGCTCTCGGAAAAATGACGACGTAAATGCGAAAACATTTTGTGTTCAGGAACTCTTTTAAGGGAAAGCGTTAATGGAAGAAATTTAATACTTATCTTCAGTAACAACTCTCAAACTTATATATACGATGCATGTCTGATATCAGGGATTGTGTAAATTTTTCCATTACTCATAAAGTGTACTCTCAAACAACAAAGAATAATTTGAAGCTCTTATAACTACAATCAAATTAAATACAAGTTTTTTAGAGCGTTTGATTACATAAAATTAAAAAAAAACACTCATATATATTTAATTTCAATATATTGTTAAAATTAATTTTCCAAGCTACGTCACTAATCTTGAAAATTGTATGTTAATAATGATGAATAATAGTATGAAAATAGTATAGTACAAATACGTTTTTTTATTATTTTTTCACGATTTTTTTCGCTTATTTATTTTGCTCTTGCATATGAATAGATGACCTTCTCTGTGATCTGGGCTTGAGTCCCGGTCTGTGAGTCCCGGTTCGGCCATGGGTGTTCTTCATCTGTTCTATCCGTGAATTGTGTGAATGTGACGACCTGTAAAAAGGGATTGCACATGCGAATGTGATGCATGAGAAGCTGAGACATACTCTTGACTCTAGTTGGCGCTACTAAATACTAGAGACTCATTCCTGACTTCATTAGGAATGTCATTAGAAACAACAACACTACCATTTCTTAAAATATGAATTCATGAATTCGATACGATATATACAGATAGAGAGAGAAACGCATGTATATATATAGAGAACTATTTCCATAACATGAACAGTTTTAACAATTAGAACGTAAAATACGGGGTAAAATTTTCATTCTCATTTTATACATTGTTTGTTTTTGAAGTATTTTTATTGCAGATATTCGTCTGATAAGGAATAAGATTAGTTACAAAATAATATTAAGTACAGGGTGCTCCAGAGCAACTTAATTATTTGAATTTAACTTTAATTAATTTTAATTTTTTAATTTGCAACTTAATTATTAGGGTAGGTAGAGGAGCGATAAGTAGTGCTACTGGTGGGAAATGCTCCAAGTTTGTTTTTCAATCTAGTCAATTGTCATCATGCTCTGGTTTAGAAAGCAGCAGGCCTCACCGTTGATAGCTTCTTTTCAAACGGTCGCTTACTTATTGTGACGCAACATGCCTTCCGCGCTCGATTTGAAATTCCTCCTCACAGAACCTTTCCTGGCCGTAATTCGATTCTGTCTTGGCTTAACTCATTTTGGAAGTGTCACTAAACCCAGAAATGGACATCAACGGGTCACAAGAACTCCAGAAAATCTCAAATGAGTGAGGCAGTCAGTTCTGCGTATGGTTCGCAAACGCGGAGATGCTCTGGGAATTTCTGACACCACTCTTCGAAGAATTCCCCTTCAAGGCATTCAATTTCATCCCTATAAATTGGCTGTTCTGCAAAAATTAACTGAAAGCGATTTTATTGCCCGTCAAAATGCATGTGAAATGCTGCTTGGCAACTTGCCTGGTGACGCTGTCTTTTTTTACAGTGACGAGGCTCACTTTGAAATCCCTGATTTATGTCGATCGACCAGGCACTACCTCAAGAACAACATTCGCTACGCCATTGCCAACCTACTGATTGATATATTGCAAAGAGTGGACACGAACGTCACAAATGAACTTAATCAATGTATGCGCAATGGGGGTCGCCATTTGACCAATGTCATTTCTAATACTGCGTGAAAAAAATGAGCTTGAATGTTTCAATTAACTAAAATTTTGATTAAAATTTAGAAACTTCAATCAAATGGTACAATTTATTCTACTGAAAGCATATTTGAACCATATTTGCTTGTTTTAGACTTAGCAATAACATTTATATGTACAATACACTCACATTTATTTATTATTAGTCGATAATTGTGTTTTTATTAGAAAAAATAACAATAGACTCAAAAAAATTTTCGAAAGAAAATTTCAAAATAAAACTGTGAAAAAGTAATAATAATAATTTTTTTCTAGATATTCATTAAATCTTTAATTTATCCATAAAAAATTAGCACAAGATAAATGCAATCTTCTTTTGAAAGAATATATATTTAATATAAAGATAATTTATAACATAAAAGAAAGTTGCCTGTCAATCAAGATTCAGTGAAATCTGTATATATCAATAATATAATATATTTTCATAAATCAATATATTCTTTGATTTCTGAAAGGTTCATATTTGTAAATCTGGATGCAATGGTAATCACTTTCATTTTTTTGCAGATTTTTTTTTATTTGCAGATTTGGTATGAAACAATTCTTTTTTTTCATACAAAACTGTATCCTTTATCCAGATTGCGAGATAACGAAAATGAAAAAAAAAATCAGTAATCAGAGTTTGTGATAACGTTATAAACTGATATCTTATGATTGGTGTCTGCACAATTAGTTAGTTTCTTTGTTTTCAAGTGTCCATACTGTTTCAAGTTTCCTTTGTCCGAATTATTAATTGCATTACAATAGGTATTTCATATTTAATAAATATCTTTGAATTTATTTTTGACGTTCTAAATCGTTATAAAATGATATAGCATGAAACAATGGTATTTAAAAAGCTATAATATCGGAAAATGGTGTAAATCTAAAGTAAGTTATTACTTATAAAAATAATAGACCTAATCTATAAGAGCTGATTTTCTCAAAGAAATTCGACAATATTGCTGAAGCCAAGCAAAAATGGCTATCACCTTGAGATGAGATCCCCAATAAGTTGTAAATGGCTTCTGAAAAAATTAAGAAAATTCTCATCCTTGCTAACTAGCAACAATTTGAAAGCGCGTAATAAATAATATTTTTCAATAAATCAATAACACCTATCTTTTAGCCTTCATTTAATTTTCTTGAAAACATTTTAATTAAAATATTTGTATTGGTAACATTGTGATGGAAAATTTTTAATCCAATGAATCACGTAATGTGAAAAAAAGAAACCAAGAGACTGAGTAACAGTTGTTAACGACACTTTACTCCTCTTAAAAGCATGATACAAGTTACAAACCAGATAGAGCGTTTGCAAACCACCACCAGCAGTAACTAGTATTACACAAGAAAAAAACTGGTGGCACAAGATACTCAGAAAAAACTCGCTGGACATATCGTCCCAAAATCAGATTTCGTTCAACTACTCGAATCTATCAACCCGCCTGATACACTTCTCATTTGTCTTAGTTTTTTTATAGCATCAGTGACAAGATAAAATGTTGAAGAACAAACGTGCATCTCGAGAATTAATCGAAAAATTGCTGAGGTTCTCAAATATTCTGAATCTTTCATTTATGTCAAATTTAAAACAATGTTCTTGTTCATAAATTGTAATTTTATCATCTTGAGTGTATACAGAGTGTTGCCGAATTCGACAGACAAATTCAGAAGGGTGATGGTAGGAATCAAGAGGATAAAGAACCACCATACAACACGGGGTCCTAAACGACGTTTATTAGGGGAAGATAGGAAAAATAAAGGGACTCGAAGAATTGTTAGAAACTGTAAAAAATTAATTAAAAAAAATCGATTTTCAACTAGGAACTATTTTAAGTGAACGAATATTCTTAAAAGTTTATTTTCATGTCGGTAACATGCCGATTTGATGATCTAGGGATCGTAAATTACTGAAATCGATATACATGTATCAAAAAATATCAAAAGGTAGAGAAAAATAAAAGCTTGAATATATAAGGAATTTAATTAAGGAACTTAAATTAATATAAGCTTGTAGTGTTAGAACTGGAGAGTTTTAAAGATATTCAAGAAAACTAAAACCGTGGCTACAACATCAGTACTGATGCTCGCAGAGAGCGTTGGAAAATTCGAAAGGTAAATTCAGAGAAAAGAAAATAGGCGTAAAATAAATTTAAAAAAGTACCAAAAAACATAGCGTTGCTAGAAATGTTTATTAATTGAAAATCACAAAAACAGACATCGGAAACACAATGAGTCTGTCAAAGAGAATGGACTTATGAATGCGAGGGTTGAGAAAACAAGGTAGTTGAGAAAAAACCTTCTAGTATATAGATCTTTCATGCGTTCAAGAAAATAAAAGTATTGATTAATGAACATTTCAGAATTGATGGTCGGTAAATTTTATTCATAAACAACAAGCCATATTTCCCGAATGCAACTAAAATATGCTGATGCTCCATCATGCATTAACGAAATGCTTTGTCGTGTAATTGCCCGTGGTCACTGCAGTAAATCCGGAGGAACGTGTTGGAAGAAAAAAAAATGGTATTTTGTGCCGCTGAGGCATTCGAGTAGAAGACATGGTCCCCATAGATGACTATCAGTGACTTAATGTCAATCTTGTATTTTACTTTTGATGAGATATTCTGTGAGGACTTTCAAAGAAACAAATATTCACACAGTGCATGTTGAAGACAATTTCTGCCGTAAGGCAGATTTCATCTGAGAATAAATCTCAAAAAATTATGCACGTTCATGTAAGGTATCAAGCATCCAGTGTGCGAACTCTAGTGAATTTGAGATTTTCATTTAATAAACGTTATCTGCGATTCCATGTTTTCTGGAAATGTTTCATCCACTTAAAGCCGTTTTTCCTTCATCTGTATTTATCTTCCGAATTTGTCAATGTTCTCTGCAAACATCGGTACTGATGTTGCTGCGCTGTTTTTTGGTTTCCATTTTAGTTTTTCTTGAATATCTTTAAAACTCTCCAGTTCTCCAGTCCAGTTCCATTGCAAGATTATATCAAATTATAGAATATAAAATTATTTACATTTGCAAGCTTTTATTTGTCTTCCAGTTTTAATACTTTTGAAAATATGTATTCTAAACAAGTCTTTCGTTTTCAGAAATTTGAGAACCCCTAGATCATCGAATCCACAGGTAACCTACGTGAAAATAGACATTTAACAATGGGCTTTCACCTAAAAAGTTCATAGTTGTAAAATCATTTTTTAATTCATTTTTTACAGTTTCTAACATTTGTTCGAGTCTCTTTATTTTTCCTACCTTCCTCTAATAAACGTCGTTTAGGACCCCGTGTTGTAAGGTGATTCTTTATCCTCTTAATGCCTACTATTACACCTCTCAATTCGTCGACCAAATTCGGAAACACCCTATATAAATCAAAATTATAATAATTATATATTCAATGTATACGACACTATATATATCTAAGTTTAAACACATTGAAATATAAAAAATTCAAGTTTTTGAACTATATATGATATATAGCATATATGATATATATCTAGTAATTGTTAGATTCATTGCTGTAATATTTCTTCATGACGGCTATATTAACAATTTCATTTCAATGATTCGTATAGAAAAAGATCACATTAATGATAAGTTTAAAATTTAATTAACATAATAATGAAATTAAGCAATTTCTTTTCTCAGAACTTTTTGAGTTAAGTTTGAATGACTTTTAGCGTAAAATGTTATCGAAAAAAAAAAAAAGGTTTTTCCAACGAAATGGAACACTGCTCTACCTAAAATTACTTTGTGATATATTCTTCAAAAATAAAGAGACAATAATTGTAATTCAAGCTTTCATATTCTTAAAACAACATTTTCACTGTTTTATCATATATAAAAAAAGAATTATTCTTATTTCAAGCAGAGGCTTAATAAAAATAAACACATTTCTCGGACTGTCTGAAGTAACCACTGGTACATCAGATCGAATATTTACTAAAAAAAGGAACAAAAGCATTATCATTGTTATTCCAATGTATGTTTTTTAATGCAATGTGAATTCTGTGATCATAAAAGAAGAGTATTCAAATTTACTTTCCATCTATTAAGCTTCTCTTAAGAATAGCACAGATAAAACATGCAAAGAAGTTAAGAAGGAAGCCATATTGTTTATTGGAAATAATAACTATCTTTTGTAATTTTTAACAGACATTACGCAAGTGGAAAAAATAATAAAAGTATACGAAAGTCAAGTGAAAGTAAATGAAACGAAATTTAAAAATGATTCTAAATTATGTGAAAAATACTTCCGAGGAATAGTTAAAAAGAAATTGTGTGTTCTAGAAGGAGATGAAATAAATCGTAACTAGTAATCGAAGTTCCATTTAAATAGTTATAAGTGGAATAGTAATTTTCAATATTTTGTTGTAAAACAATAGAAAACTATTCCTTTTTGCATTAATGAAGCAAAGCATGGCATTGCGACTTCAAATTTAATTCACTAATGCTATCTAAGCGAAACTGAAATGCATGATTTTTTAATAACCTTTTAGTGTCCATGTTCTTAACATTTAAAATTGAAAAAAAATGTATTTTTTATATTATGTATCGTATTTATCATGTGAATATTATCATAAAGATTTGCATCTTATAAACATTAATTAAGGGTCTTTCTCTAGCATGGTCGAATTTTCACACTATATTATTATGCGTGTACTTATATAAGATTTTGAAGCCAAATACATGGCTTTAAAACTATGCAAAATCTGCAGAAGATAAATGCAAGAAATGAGCATTAATCGATAAAGAAAAACATTCCTTTGATACCCTATGCATTATAATTGAAGAAAACATTCATAATTTTGCAATATAATGATAATGAACGCTCTGATATTTAACGTTATGTTATAGAATTGAGTTAATTAGATAAGAAATGGCTAGTTACATACACAAAAAAGATATTTCCACAGTTAATATATGATGAAGTATAGATATGTAATTTAATATATTGCATTTTTAAAATATCTGATTGCATTTCTTCGAATGATAATATAATATGTGCCAAAATATACAGTACTGAAATTCGGAAATCTCGAACAAGTGGTTGCATTTGTCGAAGAGACATAGCTCTAGCTACACATGTTCGCAGTAGTGAAAAAGAAATTGTGTTGTGCAGTTGTTGTTGGACATGGATCTCTCGAAGGAAGAAAAACTATTTATTGTTGGGCATTATTTTCACTCATACAGAAGCAGCCGAGAAAGTGACCACGGTTTCTAAAAGGTGGCAGTATATTGAGTTTGCAGCAACCATTGTTTCAGAACATATTTAAGAATCTGCGTGAATGATATTAACAATGCCTACACTTTGAACATTTACATTACGTATACCGTGGTAAATCTACACGCTCGTAATGCGTTTGTATATATGTTAAGGTATCCGCCTACCTTTGAAGGGAGAATTTGGAAAAATTGAAAAACTATTTATGGTATTTAGATGTATTGCTTATAATAAACATTTTAAGTTAAGAAAATATTTGAAAGTATAATATATTTTGAAAAATAGGAAAATTTGTTAAAAATTTGTTGTTTGTAAATTTTAATGAAATTATACTAAAACGGTTAACACTTTACACGAAATTTTAATGCAGCAATCCTATTTTTCTTTGTACACAGGTTATAGAATATAATTATGAAAGAAATGAACCGAAATCTAAGAAAGATTTTGAGATAAAATAAAGTTATGTGTAAAAATAACCATATACATGCATTTTTTATAAATTTAATTTTAATTTTTCTAAAAACACCTATAAATGAAAAAAATATTTCATCAACAATAAAACTTTTGGTTCATTTCATATTATTTAAAATCATTGCCCATATTGTTTAAAACACATTCTGAAATATTTATGTAAATACTTCTATTAGGTTTTAAGATATCATGTTAACGTCGAGGAATTTTTATAAAAATTAAAGGTTTGAGAAAATCTTATACAAAGTTTAGCTGAAAAATATGTTTTGCTTAAAATTGTCTTGGATGATAGTTCCGACAATCCTTTTCCTAGAATAGATAATTTTTTTTGCAAAGAAAGAAATCTGAACTTCAAGAAATAACAAAAAAAAAATCGCCAATGTGGTCAATAACCAGTGTTTTTAATGTGGTCATATACCTTAATTTATTTTGTGGAAAATTAAACTCACTAATGACGATAATGTAATTTTGTTCAGCCTTTCATTTCAGGGGTATGCGATTTTGTTCATCTTTTCATTTTAATACTATTTGCTTTTGTTCATCTTTTTATTTCAGTACTATGTGATTTTGTTCATATTTTCATTTCCGCATTACATATGTTCATGCAAACTGTAATTTCGAATCCGGCTGTTTAATATATCAGCATCAAGAACAGATATAAATTCTTTGAGTAGTTATTTATTCCACTAAGTCTGAAAAATATTGTTGTTTCAGATGTGTTCCCTGAGAAACTTCCCAACATATGATTGACATAAAATTTTTTGCAAGTTCATTAAGCCAAATATAATTATTTTAATCTACATTGTTTCCTTTCTTTCAGTTTATAATCAATATTAATGAAATAAAATAAATCCACTGAAGGTTTTCAAAGCAATTACTATTGCTATTCAAATCCCAATTTCATGAGAAATTTTTAATTCCGAGTTAAGACAATACAAAGAGTTAGAGAAAGAAACTAAAAACGAAAAGGATAAATTCCATTTATTGAATCTGATATACGTAATGATTTATTAAATTTGCGATCCTTAAAGAATTTATGTCAGCGTATTGGCTTTCACCGCTTTTGTTTCGATTTTTTTGATTTTTGGTAAAATTAAGATATCGGAAATCCGGAAATATAGGAAAACATATAATTTAATATATCGTAAATTAGGATTACTAAACTAAAAATTCGATGTTCAAAGTTGATCACGATTCTGTTAGATTTCTGATTTCCTCCAACAGCAAATATCCTTCCCATGGGTAATTTGCCAATTCGATCTGTTGACAAACGCAACTGCGAGGTTTCTGTCCAATGGGATTTCCAAGTAACGGAATTAGCATGTTTTCTCTAAACACCAATTGGTGTATCCATACGGATTTAGAGACTTAAATGCAATGCATTTAATTATCCTATCATATAACTGTTACCAGAGTGTATTTAGTTTATTGAAATATTTAGCAGCTTCTGTCTCAGCCTGTAGTTTTGATTAAATTACTTGATGTTTCCTGGTAATAATGAAGTATTCATTTTAACATTACTTCTAACTTTGCTGTTGGAATATCGTAATATTTTCTAAGGAGTTACATCTTTATTTTTAAATTTATTTTTTCGTTCTTTAAACTTTACTAGTGTTGAAACTTTAGGAGTTTTAAAAATAATTTAAGAAATAATTCCAAATAATTTCGATTATTCATTCACATCAATAGGATTTTAAAAAAAATTCATATTACTTTATATTATTTTTTTACATAAGTTTTTTTCGACAAGTTTCGAATAAAAAATAACATTATTTTAATATTATTTTTGATTTATAATTTATTTTAATGTCATTTTTTTAATATTATTTTTGATCCTTTAATTGGAACTTTCAGTTAAAGTATTTTAGGTGATAATAGTGATATAACTTTTTATTTGTTTTTATTCATTTTTTATGATAAATTATAACTGATGTTCTGAAATTAATTGAAAATGCATTAGTAAGCTTTAGAAAATTTTTAATATTATATAATTGGAAAAACCTTAAATTATTATTTTATTAATTAATTATTAATTTTATTAAATAATAATTATTATTTTAAAGTTCATTTTCAATTATTCCTTTTACATTTCATTAAGATATATAGTATATTTTTAATTGCAATTCAATTGTTTCTCCTTTTTTTTACCGACAATACTTTAAAGTATCATTAAAATATAGCTGACACCTTCACTATATGAATGCTTTTTTTCATACAGTGTTTGATAGAAAAAGAAGAAATTTTTCCAATAGAAAGTAATATATATTATCAAGGCAATGGGATTAAAAATTCTTAATTATTCATTTAATTAATCAAATTATTTTATATAATTTTTTTTCTTCCTTTTGTGTTTATTCTTTATCAAAACGTGACTCAAAAATAAATGTGAAAAATTGAGTGTAAAACATTTCGGTAAATAAAAGGTTAAATTAATTAAATAACAATATAATCTAAATCTCTCGGAATTAATTTTGCTTGGTAATCAGAAATGCAAATATATTTTCAAGAATTTCAGCAAATTTCTTAATTCAACTCAAGAAACTGAAGTATTCATTTTAATGCGTTTTTGAACACCTGCAGCTGGAATACGAATTTAGAAACTCCAGCTATGCTCGCTTAGTTAGAATTTTAAATTTGTTCTCTTAACGTATCGAAAACTTTTTGAATAATTCGTATTCTTGAACCTATGATTTTAAGTCAAGTGGCTACAAAAAGGTGAAAATTTATTATCTTGGTTTTGACAAAGTTCTAACATTAGATATTTAATAAAATTGAAGCAAAATTACTCCTTCATCATTTAGTCTCTATTTATTACAGATCATCTCTAGCTTTTCCTCAAACCATGTCTTTAGTAGCCATTTTTGTCATTTATCTTTTTGATTTATTATTTCTCATTTATATGTCCTGTTTTAGTCATTTATCTTCTTAGTTCCATTACATCATTTATAATCCATGTACTTTCGTTCCTTTTTAGAAAATAGTGTCATGATAAAATACCAGGGTCTCATTTATTTTCTTGTTGTATCTTCACAATTTTTTTCTTTCATTTTCATCAAGGACTATTACTTTAAAAATTCGAAAACCTTTCATTGGATGTTTTTGTTATATATAATTTCAATTACTCTTATTCATATTTTGGTTCTTTTATTGAACTTTTTTTATCATGAATGTAGAGAAAAGTAGAGATTGAGATACATTTTCAAATTTTTCTTGTAAACATATTATTATAATATATATATAATATGATAATATATTTTTCTTTTTTTGTCTTCGTTAATCGAAAGGTCAAATCATTAACCACATAGCTGCATGAAAAATACATAAAAAGTTAATACAATAATCTCAACTAGTTAAAGTTACAATAATAAATAAAGTTACAATAATCTCAAACTAATGAGTACTTTTAAAGGAACATTAAGCTCAGTACGTCGATTTTAGCAAATATTTTCGAAGAAAAGATAGATACACCAAGACTATTACTTGAATTTACAAGTCAATTATATGCTTCATATTATTGAATATTTTCAAGTTATAATAGAAAGGTTAAATTATAAAACAGAAGGACAGAAAAAAACAAGATTTTTACCTTACCTATTTGAAATATCCTTGCATTACATATTCTCCCAAATTCAGAAGTAACAGGATGAAATTTTTTAGAATGCACTGGCTGAAAAGTTTGCAAAGTATTTGGCAACAGGTCGATAATTGTTACAATGCACGGAAGTAATCTTCTGGTTTTGCATACACTATTTAATGCCATCAAAAGAAGAAGAAAAAAGAAATTTCGATTTATTTTATGTTTCAGAAATATACATTTTTCATTTCTTATATATTAGTTCAAATTTTACCAGTCTGGTGAAATAGCAAAATAAAATCTTATGTGGAGATGAAAATACTCAGCATGAAAATCGTGGTGAATATTTTTAGTGTTAAATTTTCAGCAGTGAAAAGAAGAATGAATAAACATTTGAGTGAATATCTAAGGAAACGGATGTTTCGATTCCAAGAAATATGAATTTCCTTTAATAAGAAGGAATGATAAATTGATTAAATTGCTAAGTATTTAAGAATAGGAAAAAATAAACAAATCTGTTACCTTAAGGAGATGTAATTTAAGCATCTAATATATTTGACCAACTCTATGATAAATGTACTCATATTTTTGTTAGTTCATAAAAATATAACTCGCAAATATAAACTCTCATATTCTTCAAGAATTTAAAATTTCTTCTCTAAATAAAGAGCAACAAATTTCTTCTATAAAAGAAAGAACAAGGCTAAAACAGAAAATACTACTTAAAAAAGTACAAGTATAAAAATAATCAGGTGATATTTTTAATTTTAGCAATAGACTTAATAGATAATTTCAAACTCATTTTGGTTCATCTGAAAAAGTAAATAAGTTGATTGCAATCATTTCCTCAGGACAACATTAAAACAATATCAACAAAGAAAATTATATTTTCCGGCCTAAGAAAAAAAATCTATTTGACATTTAAGTTATGAATAATTTGTAATAACTCTTGGTAATGCAAAAATATCAAGATTCTAATACAGAAAGCATCCCAAAGTTATGGTGAAGTAATTAACTATATGAAGTATAAAATAAAAAAGATTGTATTTTAGATTTGTGTATCGCATTTATTATTTGTATAAATTATTACTATAATACAGAATAAAAGGAAGTTCCTACTATAATATCTGATCATAACTTGCTTATAATTGTGATTCTTCAACATATACGGGAATCTGCATTTATAACTGTTCTTTTAGGTGACCACTAATTTTACATGAATTAAAGTAGAAAAGTAGTAATAAATCAGCAATAATAATTATCAAACAGTAGTAATCACATCGGATTCCCAGTTCTGACTCATGTTTGGATACGCCAGTAGACATTAAATGCTTTCTTCTAAAATTTGATTATACTGATAATAGCCGGTTGTAGAAAACACCTGCATTCAATGTTACAATGTTTCTTACAATAGTTTACTTTCCGCCGGCAAGAACTTACCGAAGATTTCAATGGCAATTATGATTCATCATACCTAAGAGAATCAAAAGATTAGTCACTAGTGGTAATCATCAGATGCAGCTTTCTCCAATTTAAATTGATTTCTTATAAAGAAAGTTAGATTTTATTTCTAAATCTCAATTTTGTTGAATTTTGTATGGAAAATCTACGGGATTAATTAAATTTTAATTATAATATGAATAATATAGATTTTCAAATTGTTGTTATCTCTTAGAATATCAACTTTCCTTTTTTCAGACTACTTTTTCATTCTATTTATGAATAATATTATTTTTAGAACTACTATGTAAACTTCACAGTATGGGTAAAACATACTGTGTACTACTTCAGTCAAAAAGCAGTCAGGCTGGACATAAACTATAAATATCAATTAGATAAACAGATATTTTTTTATCATACTAAAAGAATTTCAAATTTGGAAAGTAATAGAATGACATGAATAAAAATTGAAGTTTAAACTACTCTAAGCTAATATTCAGAAATAAGACGAATTCATTTCCTCAGAAAAGCTCATCGACATAAACTATTTCAGTTTGTTCAGTATGGTCCATCCCTCAGATCAAAGAATTTCATTTATAAGAAATTTCAATGAATACATATCCCCCCATTTGAAAGCATAACATTCTTGAATTTGAACAAAGTTGATTAGTTTTTGAAAGAAGAAACTTTAGGTGGAGTTTTCGATGAATCATCTTAATGCTGAGTCAGTGACCATGAAAACATTTCAAAGGTAGCTATTCCAAGTTTAATGCAATGGGGAAAACCTTTCGAATATATATACTCTATTTAACCCAATACTTCTTTCAGTTTGCTGTTCTGAAAGAAACAAATCTTAAGTAAAATTTTTAAGCAATCTTCGAACCATCTAAAAATCCAGAAAAAAAGTGTTAAATTGCATCGTAACTTTATATAGACGTAAATAGGTAATATAAAAAATTATCTAGATTTTTTTTAAAAATATTCTTAAAAAATCAATATATCTATTATAATTTTTACAACGTCATCACAAACGAAAGTGTGTAAAAGATAATTGTTTACAACAAAAATAATTTATATTTCTGAAAACACATACATTTAAATAAATCCATAAAATAGACGTTACACTTTATTGAAAAAAGGTTCTTCAAAATTTATATTTTTTAGCATTTAAGAAAGTATGTATATTTTCTAATATTTAAAAAAATTGCTATGATTATGCATTACATAGAGCCAGTTTTTCAAACTGTTGTTTAAATAAATACTTTTTACACTATAAAAAATATGAAAATCTTAATTTAGGCATTTAGTTTTTTTTTGTGTGTGTTTACTGACTGACTTATTTTACCTTTTTTAAATGTTTAGTAATGTTGAGGGAAAAATATTTTTATCCTTTTCTCATTCATTTTCTTTTTACAACAAGACTTTCATCAGGTATTTTAATTAGTTAGCATTTGGCAAAAACTAATGTTAAGGATCATGCTCAATAAACAATTTCGCTGTAATATGTCCTTTTAATAAGTGTATATAAGATGATATAAAACTGGACACTTTTAAATATATGCGGAAGATAAAATAGAAAATGAGTTTCATTTTGTTTTAACTTAATAAAAGTTGTTTTATTCATAACAATCCTTATAAAAATTTTAAGGAAATTTAGAAAGGTGTAGTTTAATATTTTTAATAAATACAATACATTATGAAAAATATAAAACGGTGTGAATAGAAGTTTCAAAATAATTGAACTTAGTGTTACAAATTCGCAATTTTATTCAGTAGTACAGTGCATTTCCTCTACAGAAGATAGAGCAACAAATATGTCTGAAGGATGTGACATCAATTATTCCTGGACCTAGAGACAGGTTTCGCAACTTATGTGACAAAATGAAATTATCTGAGATTTTTGGAATTTTCATGACATACCGATTACGATGGAAATTGCTTTATATTTCTAGAGATTTCTTAACTCTTTCTCAAAAATTATTAAACGCTCAGAGTCAGTCATTATTTAGTAAAGCAAGTATTTGAGACACTTCTCTCTGAACGTTTTGAGCTGCCTTTATGTAAGTGATTATTACAGATTTGCTGTCTTTCAGCTGTTATTCATTGCAAGTGACGTTTTGGGCAATTTTCATTTCGCTTCACAACAATAAATCGGCATTTTCACTAAGCATCTTATCATTATTGAACCTGTTGGACATTTAAGTGCGCATACTTCCAATCCGATTTTGGATATCTTCCATAATATTCTGTATAAATAAAAATAAATATTTGTCTGTATGTCACTTATGCCTTCCTAAACCGTTCATCTGATTGAGATGAAACTTGGTCAGCTGATTATTTACACCTACGGAATGGTTATAAGGATGAAACAGTTACCTAAAATTTAAAAAAAAGTTTCGAATCTCAACCTCATTTATTTACCAGTTATTAGTTTCCAAATAACTCGCCGAGGAGACAAAAGATTCTGTAGAAATGTTAAATCCAAGTTAAAGTTTAATATTTTATAGCTATATTACGCAAGTGTAATGCAAGTTACTATCAGAGGTAACGACTTTATTATTGAGTATGCGAGAAAGATTTGGAGAGACAAACCCTGGGGATTTCAAATTCTAATTACATTTTAATGGTTTTCGCCTTAACTACTAAAAATACAGTTGTACAAACATTTATGCACCATCTTAATTTTCGAAAGATATCTTTTCAACTGTATTAACGATGTCATGGTATAAATATATTTTCTATGTTGAATCAATTTCAAAAAATATTTTAATCACATTTTCTAAAATTAAATTTGAAAATTCTGAGTTAATATTAAACAAATCACGAGATACAATAAATAATTCCTTTCAGTACCTTTCTGAAAGAACTCCAAGCATACAATTCTAAAGGAATACAAAATTTAATGTATAAAAATAAATATTTCTTTCTTCGTATTTTATATAATGTTGTACTGCCTATCTTATTTCTATAACACATTACCAAATTATTGAGTGATTGCACTTAATATTATTTTTTTGGCTGCAGAAACTCTCCTGGTATCAGCTAATAAAATATATAACATAATATTTAGTAAATAACTTCAAATAAAAAAATGATTAAAAACTCTTAAGAAATAATCAAATGTATTTTGATAAAATTTATGTTGAAGATTAAGTGCATACCTGCTGAAATGTTCGAATTTATTGTCCAATTCTTCAGATTTTGTAATCGAAATTATGGATAATAAATTCCCAATGAGATCGGAAATTCGATTTTTTATGTTAAAGTATTCCAATATTCAAATTCATTCTTCAATATTTACTTTACTGAATTCTGTTGTCTATTTTATGTAACTCTAAATGTTAACCAAGAAGCAATTATTTTGGTTTCTAAAAATAAAATAAAAAATAAATGACTTTTAAATTGAAGCAAATGCGCTTGCTTACTGACGCTGTCGTTCAAACTGGAATAGGATTAATGAAAAACGAGTAAAAATATTAAGAATTAAAATAAATTTTTCAATCATATTTGAAATAAAATATCTTCTAAGCTAGCCTTTGTCACATACTTTTACTTTCAGTTTGAAAATCTAAAACTAATATAGTCAAACTTACTTTCTCAATCGTCATAAATTCCAAATGTTCTTTTGTTTCTTTTGCATCCTGAATATTTAGCCAGACGAAGTAATTATATTCATGGAATCATGAACTTTATAAAAATAAACAATTTTCATATTATTCTCACTTAATATGCCTCATCATTTTAAATTATAAGGCAACGCCAGTGAGCCACCATAAAAACTTATAATTTTTATTCTTAACACATCACAAGAACAAACCCTTTCAATAAATGAAGACAAAATACAGATACTTATAAATATTATTTGTGAAATAATTTGGGCAAAACATGCAACGGGAATAAATCCTTATGGCGGGTTGTCACACTACAACTGTTTTCTTGACTCTCTATTTCTCAGAAAGAGTGGCCTCAATTTTTCATTTTGCCAGTTGACGCTCTTGTTATAATATATTGACATTTACTAGCAACTAAAATAAATATCATATTTTTTTCTTACTACTATCCCAAAATATTTTTAAAAAAATATAAACTGTTAATTTGCTTCTTTTACTATAATTAATAAAAAGATGATGAAATCAAACTCTAACAAATGTTTTTAAGTTAACTGAAATGCAGTCGACAGGAAAAATTATTGAAATTTGCTTTTTAACTAACTCAAATGCGGATTTTCTTTTTACAAAAGGAAGACGAAAAATTAGAAGAAAAAAAAAATTCGTCATAAAGCAACATAAAATTTACGTCTTAAATTACTTTTTATGCTAAAACTGAAATATTTGGTAATTCAATAATATTGAATTATATGCCAAAAATCGATAAAATAGAACTTTTCTGATAAAATATTTATGGTAGAAAGAATAATTTGTGGATACATATTAAATAATTTAGTAAAAACATAATTTCTGAATGCTTGTTAAAAATAATTTGCAAATGCAGTTTAAAAAATTTAGTTAACTTTAACTATTTAAATGTGAAGAAAGAGTAGCTATAAATGAGAAATTAGCTGAATAATAGTTTATACTTCAAATTAGTCGTTCACTAACACTTTATTTTTCAGGCATTTTTGAGAGTTTTCAGCATAAAAGATTTCCGAAACATAAAATATGTACAAGAGATGAATTTAAAATATATATATAAGTACAATCTAGACAATATTCTTTATGGATCAATGAAACCTGGTTTAAATTTGTCTTGGAAGCTAATCGAAAATGCCCATTAATCATATAATTTCTTCACGGATTAACTATACAAACTCATTTTGTAAGTTCAAAGTAATGCATTTCAAAAATAACGGCCTAATGTAAAATAAAGTTTTGTAAAATAACGAATTTGATATTATTTAATTTGCATTTTTAAAATTACGTTTATAAGTTTCTGGAAGTACGTATAGACAAATGGTCAACAAGTAGTTGGACTTGGCCAAAATTATATATAAATTATTTAATAGAAATCTGTAGATTTGGTGATTTTAACTATCTAACTCAAAATATTTTGAATAATCTTTGTCACAGAAAAATGAACAAATATTCAGCCATATTTTAACATGATAACTTTTTACTAAGAAAACGTAGAGATTCTTCAAAATCTCGAGTTCGACTTTAATTTTTTGGAGATTATTACACTTGGTATATACACTACCGGAAAATAAATAGGACTTTCCACAGCATTTCAAGAGATTATTTAAAAAAAAAAGAAATCTTGAAAGGATTTTTTGTAAAATGTTCCTTCTATATACAAATTATTTTAGCACTTCTGTATACTAATTCTATCACTAAATACAGAAATACTACATACTTGACATTGATCCATCAAGAAATAAGAAATCATTCTTTTGAACATTTATCAACTTTACCATTTTGAGAATTGATATTCCATTAATACAACCAAAAAATAATATCACAAAGACAGAAGTTTTCGCTTTATCAGTCTATAGACAACTATTTCATTTTAGTTGTTGAACTTGAGTAGATAAATCGATAAAAATGCAGCTTTAACTTGTCGTCGGATATCGAGAGTGAATCGGGAAGAAACTTCTCTAAGACATTTTGACAGCTTGATCGATGACACCGGAAGATGGTAAGAGTTGAAAAATAGAATTATTTCCCAAAGGATATTTAATTTCAAGTTATTTTTAACCTATACAACTTGTTCAACATTTATAAAAACCATAGTAAAGGAATAGTGTTGGATTAAATTATCTGAGTAACAGAAGTGATTAAGAGCAAGTGATTTCCACTTTTCGAAAACATTAAAGTTTCTGAATGGGAGGCAGTCGAAAGAACTATGGAGAGGCTTTATAAATTATGTCACAATTTTTCTGTTTTTGAAAGATTAATATTTAGAAAACATTAAAAAAAGAATTTATAGTCAATGATGCGGTTATTAAAGTAATTTCTATATTATTTTCTACTTTATTAATTATAAATTAATAAGTATTAAAATTAGTTTCATTTTTTATCCATGTGTCTCCAGTCTTTATTCTTTAGTATAAAAATTTTCTTATTATTATAAATTATAGTAAATATTTTTTTTCTGCTGGCATGAACATGTCAAGGGAAAAAGCAAGAAACTCGTCAGGGAGGGAATTTAAATTAAAACAACCTTAATTTGTGTATTTACAGCACTATTGTAACATTCTTCTTTACATCAATTTTCACAATAATTACTCCGAATAGCCTCTATTAACTATACTATGATAAATACTTTAAAGCATGGGCAAAATGCTATGTAGGACATTACTTAATTGTCTTTCTTTTGCTTTTCAGAAATTACCTTTTAAGGCTGATTTGAGCAAGAAATATAAAGTATAAATGAAATTGATAATTTTTGTACACAAACCGGTCAAGTGTATTTCATGAATAATATTTCTCCTAATGTAATCCCAATAAAAGTTTTATCTCTCTTCTCTCTGCAGAAATGTTCGTGGGCCTTAGGGAAGGAAATCAAAACTTAGCACATGTGAATAAATTTCAAATTTAGTAATGACAAGTGAAAATTTCTTTTATCTAGATCATTATGGTTTTGAATTATTGCATTCACTCGCGTTCATGGAATGCAACAAATGATTAACGCTTTAATAGGTTTGGTTCAAATTTTATACAAATCTATAACATCAGATGCTAAAATTAAGTAATGATTTTTGTTAATATAGCTCTTAATATTTGTAACTATCCTACTCATTTTTGCACGGCCATTCAAACAAATGTTTTTCATTTTAAATTTGACAAATACTCAGACATTTGGTGTAAATCCATGTATCAAATTGAAACCGCTTATTCCAAAATGTTAATGAGCTTGAAACGTTTAAATTAAGAAGCATTAATATTCCCAGACAGGTAGACATAATTCTAGAAATATATATTTCGTATTTGGGCTGTCTGAAATATGATTTGTTTTTGTATATTTCGTCTACTAGAAAGCAAAAGTCTCCCTTCTTTTAACTAAACGGTTAATTTTATCGAGAGCCAATCGACTATCCACTAAATAGTATGAATTGGATGAATGAAGACAAAAGTACATGTATAGGTCAAACCATGGAGTGGCCTAAACATTTGAATACAGAAATTTCTTAATTATATATACATATTCACAATGAATAAAGATAAAATCAGTTTTAAGTTTACAACTTTTAAGCATATCTTAAACTCAAGGTGCACTATCGGTTCACAATATTTTAGACTACATTTCATCTACTAATTATAGATTGGAAAAATAAGGAAAAGCGAAAAAATATCATATTGAATACGACAGTAAAAAAATATTTAGAATATTCATAATTCGCATCTTGAAAACGCCATCATATATAGGGGTTGTCATCTACAACTGCTAAACAAAATGAACAATACAAGATGTAAACCAAAATGTTTATTTGGATATTTCTGAAAAAATATTATTCTTAGTAACATTTCAGCTAAATATTTCTCTGGAGTTAGAATTTAATACATTTATGGAAATCTGGAATGTTGAACATAGCTGATTTACCATTTCAAAACTTGATATTAATAGCCTGTTTTGTAGAATATATTCTCTTGAAATGCACATTGAATTTGAAATAAATTTCAGTTCACAAATGAAACATTCCAGGATTTGAACTCTCGAGTTATTTCTAATATCATTCAATTTATGTTGAGCCACAAGAAAGCAGTTACATTATCTGAAAACTCAATTAAATCTTTAAAAATCTAGGCTCAACATATTTGATAATTAAGCAATTAAAAAAAAATTCCTGTATTCAAAAGGGTTATTGAACTGCTTCATTACTTAATAATGTTTAATTTTTTATAGTTTTGTTGTTAAATTAATCTATCTGCTGTCTTATAGTGTTTAATGTTCTCGGATTTTTTCTATGCGTCATCAGTCATCTTAATAATCTAATTAATCAGTCATCTAATTAATCATTATCAGTCATTTTTTTTCTATGCATAATCGGTCATCTTAATGCCAATAAAAATTCTAATGTGTTATTAGAACTTTTTTTTTATTCAATGGAACATCAACATAATATTTATAAGTCGCAAAATTAAATTTCCTGAAATCAGACGTTTGAACAAGGAAATAATTGCTGAACAATATAATAGTTGCATAAAATGCTGAGCATAATAAGGCTGTTGGATTTTATACCAATATATTTAAATTTTAGCTAAAATTTGCGAGATATGCATCTTAGTATCAATTCATAGGAATCATTATTTTTAAAATTGACTTCTTCATAAGCATTTGAACATTCTAATATTTACACTCTCATTATTGTAGTTTAAGTTTTATATGGTTTCTGAAACGCTTGTTGAATAGTCAGCTGAAATAATCCTATGTTTAACCTTAACTTCGGAAATTATAAATTTCCTTCACTTATACATATTTTAAAGGAAAATTTAGTTACACAGAAATTACATTGATACTATTTGAATGGGAAACCTTCTTGAAAAATTCATTTCCACATGTTTACTTCCTAAGCAGTGTTTAATTTTATTTCAAAAAGACCTATAAGTTATGTTTTATTTATTTGTACAGTTTGGAATGAAATAAAATTCAAATGATTATTCACCTGTCAAACATAGTAAGCAAATAAATATGGATTAAACGCTTTAGTGTTGATAGATAAATGGACATTAGGGATCGCGACTTCTTATAGTCAATATTTTGCAGCGGATGCACCCCTTGATGGGGCGTACAAGATACCACTTCTTGGGTATCTTGTAAGTCATACCATTGTGCCTTTTTTCCTTGACTATTTTTTCTCTGAATAATTTAAAGTCATTTAAACGGATAAGAGCTAATATAAATACTGCGTATGCTTTGTTTTAATGGGAAAAATTGAAATAAAATTGGAAATGGTGCTAGTTAGTTTAAAAAAATTTCATCCGAAGCACAAGTTTCCATTTGTCTATCCTATGCGTAATTTAGAATAACCTTATACAAAATTTTGCCAACTTTGTTTCTGTTAAACAAGTTTATGCCTACTTTAATATCAAGAAGGTACGAACTTTTCAATTTTATCATATTATTCAGCATGATGAAGGAGCCCATTAAACTAACATGACTCTTTTTAATAAACACTGCTGCACGTCTTGAAACTATACAGAAAATCTTACCTTTCTAATTGCCGTTAGAGTTTCTTCTGAAAGCAATGCTGCAAAGTTTGGCTTCAAATTTTCACAATGCATAGCAAGAAGATGAGCCAAAATTAAGTTTTGCAGTTTCTCCCAAAAATGAATTACCCATTATGAATGCAATGGATAGAAGTCAACTCATTCTAACATTTTAAAATGCACTAATTCAAACATCAAAATTATTAAAAGCTAATTGATCAAGTGCATAGCTTATATTTCAACCAAGGGATAAACCAAAGGAAATCATAACTTAAAGCACCTATAATCATTTCCTTCAAACTATGGCCATATTTCTATTGTGGATTATAACTGGACATTAAATGTCATTCTTTAACTGTTCAAATGTATCACATAAATTAAAAGGCTAATCTTCAATCAACTATGTAAGTAGAAAATCTTTATGAAAAATTTTTGGGACCCAATATGATGAATTTCAGGTTTGAAATGTTAGGTGCAGCACTTATTTTTTCTTGATTCAGATTCAGTCTTCTAAATGGTTTTTATACTGATTTTTAATGAAAAACTAGAACTGTAAATGTTCTTCTAAATAAGGTGTAAAAGTCGAGGTTTCAGTCTGTTGGGGGTGACGCGATATATGCTAGTTGAAGAGGGGAATCCATTGCTAAAATCCATATTTTATTCACTGGTGTAAAAGAGTTTGTTTTTAGTTTTACCTCTTCTGAAGTTGTTTTTTTTGTAAATTATTATATGGCTTTCTAGAGATCTGAAGGTTAAGGTATACAAGTCGCCACAAATAGATAAATTTCTGAATTCACACAGAAGCGTATGATACCTTTTGATTTTTATATAGTTAAACTCATTAACATGTTTTCCTGAAGTTTATAATAGTAAAATGAATTTTACCTAATTTTATTATTTGAGAATAGGAAAAAGATAGATGAGACACTGCTATAATTTAACGTATCAATTAGGATCCTCTCTAGATGCTCTTAAAGCTCACAGAGCATCTTTTAAAGTCTCTCTAGATACTTTTGAAGTCACAGCTTTTAAAGCACATTTCTCTCTGGCAATCTATATCTTGGAATGTTTACCAAAATGGCTGGATAATTTTAATAGTTCCAGTATCTGTTCAAAGATTTTGTTGCACCTTCATTAGATTAGTCCTATGTATCCCGATACTTTATTAATATCCATAAATGAGATTATATAAGTTATATCGCTGACTCTCCGACCCGCTTCAAAGTCACATGGATAAAATCTGAATTACCGGACCCCAGCTCCAGCAGCCTGGAGGGAAATGCGATTGAGTCCTAAGGGTCATCGCCAGGCACAACACACCACTTCCCTAAATATATATATATATCGTCATTGGAGGGGAACCAGACGTCCACCTTTTTGTATACCTCATGAGTGGCGAGAATGAACCACCAGATAAGACGCTTCTCATCCTCATTTCAAGTTGCCCCCCTGGAGATGAAAATCTATATAAATTATCTTTTAAAAAATCCAGCAAACATTTTTTCAAGCTTATTTTCAAATATTTTGTAAAAATGGAACAATGGTATCTGAAGCAATCTTCATATTCTGGTACCAAATTGCTCTTCAAGTCTTCTTTGATATATTGTGGTGCTAATTGAAACTTTTCTTCAGAAATTAATTTTTTGCTAACAAAATTAATTTTTTCACTGGTATGAAATGTGTAACAATTTTAAATTTATGGGCTGTTGAAGATCAGTATAACCATTAAAATTAAGCTCTATTGTCTTATCAACAAAGAAAAGAATATTTCATAAAGCCGATTGTTGATTAAAAAAATTGTTAAAATTTTGATTTATCCACATGACATCCGATGGTATTCATCAGATTTCCTTTTCTGCAGAATTCGTAATAGATATTTTTAATTTGCACCAGGATGTTAGGAATTTGAAATAAGAATTAAGATCGTCTGTTGCGAGAGTACTGCAAATTTTCAGTTTCCGGTTATAAAATTAATGCCTATGAAATTCATAAACACAAAACATTCATCTCTATTGTTTTCTAATCCTGAATAATCTGTTATCATAGATAGGCAAGCATGATTAAGCAAGATTCCTTTCTTTGAAACAGTTGAATAAATTATCTCTCATCCCGAAACTGATAATTTAACTTACAATTTTTAAAAAATATTTACAATATATTTTAACACAAAGCATATTGAAAATTATTCATTTGTAATAAATAAATAAAAACAGATATGAGAAAAATCTGAATTATTTGTCTCTGTTTTTAAAATTTGGATATACTGGGAAAAAATTTAAATTTTTTTTTTGCAATTGTTAGATTTTAATTAACAAAACGTGTTTGTTATTATATGAATTTTTATTCAGATATGATATCACTTAATGTAATAATCTATTGGATCATTTTGTTGCTTGAATACCTTCTCTTAAGCATTTACTCACCATGTGTTACTAAACAAAGATTATGCCCAAATAAATGAGTTCACACAGTGGCAGGACTCGGATTTATCATTAGTTTGACAAAAAATATTAACAACACCGAGAAGGGAAAGTTTTTTTAAAATCTAGAAAAATGCCTTTGTTTTTGTTCTTTCTCAGAAAACTTCTCCACATAAAAGAATGTGATGGATGAGAAGAATTTTCAAACAAAAGAAACTGTTAATATTTTTTGCAGAGACATTGTGAATTCATTGTTCTTTTCTTACCCTGGTAGATACCGTCGATTTTGTAGTGTCAAATTAACGCTTTCAAGGCAGTTTTTTTTCTAGATGTGAGTTTAAAGGGTTACAATGGATTTAAACAAATGCAAGAGGAAATTTTATATAATGCATTAGTCAATGTTGTAATTTTCAGAAATCTCATAGGTAAATAATATAAATTTTTAATCGAAAATGAAAGAGGTAAAATTTATTTCTTTCGGTGGTCATGAGAGGTTCCATCAAACAAAATATAGGATATTACAGCTAGAATGATTGAACATTTTGTAATTTTTATCAAATCTAATTACCAAGCTCACAAAAAAATTTTTCTAGAAAAATGACAGTAATTTTGCCTTGAATATATATATATATATATATATATATATATATATATATATATATATA
>JAPMOQ010004550.1:2185592-2196165 GCA_026543055.1 Argiope trifasciata | reverse complement strand
TTGAACATACTGGGAGATCGCCTTAAGTCAGATGTATACATTACACACACTTTCATAAAACAGAGCAATGCTTGATTGAAATAGAAGCTAATTCATCGTTATGAATTATGGATTTTTTTATCATACAAAAAATGATTTGTTACGATTTAAGAACTATTGCTTTTAATTAAGAATTTCAGTTTTTGCTTATTATTTAGCTACATCTTAATTAGCGTACTAAATTAAAGGTTCTGTGTAAAATAATTGAATAATGATTTGGATAGAAAAACTCCTGAAACATTGCTTTCCAAGAATTGTTTTGATGCCTTAAGCAAATCATTATTTAACAAACAATACCATATATTTAAGTTTTTCAAGTTTTACGAAAGAAAGAAAAAAAGGAGGAATTCTTAGAAGGAAATTAGGTATATTTCTTATTTTTTTTCTCTGATATGAGCATGAGACTGTATGTTGTTAGAAAATAATATAAAAAATAGAAATATTCATTACTGTTTGAAAAATTAGGAAAATTTTAAACTGAGAAATTTCTGATAACATTCCTTGTTAAACGGAAATACTTTTTTATGCAGTTAGCATGAAAGAATACTTTATGCATATATATACTAAAAAGTGGAGAACATTATCAACAAAATTATAAGTAAATCCGATATTGACTATCGTTTTTTTATTACATTCATTTTCTTTTATTTATGAAGAATTGTAATTTTGAATGAATGTAAGTACATTAATATTAATACCCAGTAAGTAAATGTATATTATATTTTATACTTATGCGACACTTTTGATGAACTATACCATTAGCCATCTTCTGATGATGCCATTTAGCCATGAAGCCATGAAGATATTTTATTAGCAATGATGAAATATATTCTGAAATGTTTAACATTTTTTTTCCGTTTATTGTTATTTTTAGAACTTTCAAGTTACATTCAATAAAAAAGTCATTTGCCAAACAATTGAATTTCCAGAAACAGATTTTTCAGTTTGTAAAAAAAGTAAATTATTTTGTAAATTTGAAATTATATATGTTTTAAAAAATAAAATAGCAATTTAGTTTAATCTTTTAATATTGCAACAAAAACATACGAATTGTTGTAATAATAACATGTTTCTATATTTCATTCAAAATATGTTGTAAGTTTTAATTTTTCTTTGCATTTCGGCTTTAGATGTTAATTTTAGTTCTTTTTATTAATACTATTAGCATAAAATTACGCAAAATTTGTATTTTTTAAAATTTTAAATTAATCTAACTTATTATGACTGTGACCTTTCAGTGAAGATTACTTGAAATCACTGTGACTATAGACACTTTGTTTACAGGATTTAAAAAATAGATTTGATCTTTGCAATTTCAGACTAGGTGCAGTTATTAATCTCATATAGAGAGCACATATTAAATTACTTTAATACATTAATTATGTTCAAAATTAAATTGATGATCAAAAACTATAAGATTTAAGGAGAATCAGTCCTTTAAAGTGATAATCAATAAATTTATTTTTCTTTCCAGCAGATAATTTTAAAATTTCCCATCAGCAAGGATTAGGAATAAAGTATGTGATCCTTGGTTCACCAGACTTTCGTTTAACAATCAATCTTAAATCTGAGTCAGTGGGAATTTCCGATTGTCGCCATAGTTATCCGTTGGGATAGACGGAAGATAAATCTTAAGCAACATCATCTATCCCTAAAGATACACATTTTCTAATAAATCTAGATCTAGTGTCCAATTATTTCTGGTGACCACTGTCCACACAGACGGAAAATAGATGAACCAGAAAAGCCCTGAGCTCCATAATGGTGTGTGAAGCCAAATAAGGAATTTTCTTTTTCAGATTCCAAGTGATCATAGGGATCAGATGATGCTGTATATAATGGGGGAAAACAGACAATTTCACAGAAAATTGTCCTGCTGTTTTTGAAGAATAAAAAACCGAAATATACAAGTGCTATTTTATAGAAAAATCTCAATTCAAGTTACACTTATACATAAGTTAGAAAAAAATAATTCAAAGTTTCGAAAATTCTTTTTGGCAATACCGATAGTTGAAATTGCCCTTGTGGAATGACTTCATGACAATTCTTTTACTCATGATATGGTCAGTGTTACTAGCTGACAATACGTATTTAACGATAAATATCATTATTATCATTTATAACAATCATTTTGCCAAGTTAATGATTGTTATAAAATTTGAGACAGGATTTTAATCTCTTGCTCAATAAACTGTTTCTCAGCTCTAAATTATTCTCATACCAAATTAATATGGAAAAATGACTGAATCTTTAAATCTTGATTGTTAATAATTGTTAAAAATCCAAAATGAAAAATTTGTTATAAACATCATAAATTATAAGATATTTGCTTAAATAATAAATAATTTTACTGTAAAATATGTTTAAAATAATTTTTAATTAATTAAAAATAGATATTTCATTCCCAGTTTTTTGTAATATTCGATTTCAATGGAATTGAATTCTTATTCAAAAGTTAAGCGAAAGCTTAAAAGTAAATTTTTAATACCAGAATTATATTCCACTGCCGGTGTAAATGTACAAATATGAACAAATTTATAATTCCTCAATTTTTATAAAGTGATTAATACTTTCAATATATTTGTTAATGCATACGTTTACAAGTTCTAAAGTAATTTTAAATTCTTTTTTTTTGCATATCTAATGTATATTCACAGTTTTTCGTTGAAAATTCTGTTCCAAGAAATTTAATTTAAAGGTGTAGGCCAAGAACATCATATTTTTGCATATAAATTATTGAGTATAATTTGTGATTCTCTTCAATATGAAAATATTTTTATAATAACGACATTTTAATAGATTTTAATTATTTTTTGTGCCATAAATAAAAAGCATTTCATAAATTTTTTTGAAGTATTCTTAAAAATTTATTGATTTCGATAAACTTGAAACTTGAAGTAAAGCTTTGCTTAGTTATATTTACGATTTCCTATTGATACTATTCCTCTGTCTTTCGAAAATTGCATTAAAAATAAATATCAAACATTTTATTTTAAATGGTTACATTTTTTAAAGAAATGCCTTCTTGAAATATATTCTTTAATTAAATAACAAATATGTATTTAAGTACAAGCATTTAAGGCATTCATAAAGATGCAAACAACTATTTTAAATTCATGTGCGTGTGATATAAATAAATAAGTAATTCCAAGAGAAGAATAGCTCAGTCCTAATAGGATATGAAGCAAAATATTTAATTTTAAAATCTAAATTGTCGAAATAAAATGCATGATATATAAAAGCAAATTTCTGTTTGAAGAAAATATCAGAGACAAAAAAATATGCTAAAACTGCAGACAATATACAACAGTAAGAAGAAAGCAAAATTTTGCTCTTTTACTTTTGATTTCTTTTAAAACTTCTCAAAAAATATATCTAAAGTTTTAAATACATTAATATAGCTTAGGAATAAAATTCAAGGCTTTCTAAAACATATTTTTTTCAAAAGTATTTTAGATATATGACAAAGATTCTAAAATGAATTTTGAAGTACTCATCAGCTGAAAAAGTATACAAAAATTAGAATAATTTTTGGTCACAGCATAGAAAAATGGTATAAAATAAATTGACTTAGTATAAATATTATTTTGCAATGGAATTAAAAATTTTAAATACCAATAAATATATTCCTTCCATAACCATTCCCATTTAGTCAATTCAAGCCAATTTTATCTTTATGTTTAACAACAGTTAAAGGAAAATGCCATCTCTTTCTTTCATATGACATGGGGATATATATAAATTCTTCACTTTTTTTACTTCATATAGATCAAGAATAAAGCAATACATAGCAACATTAAAAAATGAATTAATGATTATTGATTTTATTTATTATGAGAATGCATACGTACGCATTCCAGTTTTTCTCCTAATTGATAATTTTTGATTCCAGTTGATAATTTTAAAAGTCATTATAATTAAAATGACTTCTTAAATATCATGAAAGTCACCAATTTCTGAAAACTTTCCTTTCACTAACTTTTAGACTTGAAAAAGGAATTTCAAAAAAAAGAATGTTTTATAAATGTGGGTTTTTTTTGTAATCGTAACTTAATGATTAGTGAACAGCTTCTAGTATTTTAAATAAATTATGATTACCCTAGCTTTTTTGGATATTATTTTTTATTTTCTTCACATGTCATGCATGCATTTTAAACTATATTGTAAAAAATAATATTTCGTACAGAATTAGTTACTAATTATAATGATGAAATAATTTCACTTGAAAGAGTTTATCATAAGTAGTTTGGATATAAATATCTAATCAAAACATTATTCCAGCCAAAATCAGAATTATATTCATAACAACAATTTGATATTGAGTTGGCAATTCTAAACAGGTCTCTTAACTTTGCTCTAGATAAATGGGGGGGGGGCATATAAGCAGCAATTTTCAGCTATTTGTTCTTAGTACAAATGTTTAAATAGACAGTTATAAATATTTAAATGATATACAGAAGTATGTCTCAAATTTTAAGTTTGAGTTCCACGAGGAGTAAAACTTTATAAAAAGGCAATTTTGAAAGAGCAATGTTTAATAAAAATAAATTCAAGAAATTCCACTATGTATCACGATGATGAAAATGAGTTGCGAATAAGTAGCAATTTTTATATATAAGCCAAAATTTTAAGAGTAGTTTTATTCTAAAAGTGTCGTTCCTTAATTTCATATTACGCAATAAAGTATATTAAAAACATCCCCCCCCCTATAAATTAAATTAGAAAGACGAAAATATACTTACTTTCTAGCAAATTTGTTTGCTTGAACAATAAATAATAGAGTTAGGAAGTACAATGGGCAGCAAATAGTTGTTTTTAGATTTTGGAATTGAGACAAATTTCTAACTTCCAATTTGCATTGTTTTTCTTTGAAAATCGGTAATAACACCTGCAAAAGTAAAAAAAGAGAGAGAGAGATTATTATTTGTGAGAATTTGGACCAATAGAACAACATTTTTTAACAAAGACGAATACTTTACAAAACTGCTGATATCCATCTAGAAATTTTACTGGTTGCCTTCCTGTAAATAACATATATACAATTATATATGTAGCTGAATTCCAACAATTTCTCACAATTAAAAAATTAATATTGTCAAATTTTTCATTTAAAAAATTTGCAGGCTTCATTAAACTATCATGAAATTTGACATCGTATTTCATAGGTACTTATTTATTTCTATATCTTTTTAAATTTTTTCTACTCAGATGAATAGTATTTAATTTAATAGTATTTAGTAAAAACCTATAATTGCATTTACTGCCCCTCCTGTCCACCTTCTATGGTGGCTACCGAAAGTCTAACTTAAAGACATATTTTAGGAATTTATTTTTGAAATTTAGATGCTGTTAAAACTTTTTTATGTTAAAACATCAATCCATAAAAATAAATATAAAACGCTTTTCATACTTTGTATAAAAATCCGAGTTATAACTATTTTAGCTGATAATAAATTATTGCAGTTCATTTTCTGTAATGAAATGAGTAAATTATACTCTCATATTTTATGTTCTATTGAAACGTTTACCTTAGAGGTATGAATATTTTCTCTTGCTATAGTAAATATTGTTTCTTACCATTTTATATCAGATGATTCAAAAATCCTCTTGCTTAGAATAATAAACCTTATCTAATAGCTATTCAAAACCATTATCTAATCAGCTATTCAAAACCATTATTTTGTAATATAATGCATTTTATTATGAATAAAATGTTTTAAGGTAGCTCCTCCATGCAAAAAATATCTCATCTACAAATTTAATGAAATTTAGAAAAATCTAAAACATGTTTTTATATTTTAAGAGTATTAAATATCATCTATACTTATAATAAAGCTCAATGTGTGTGTGTGTGTGTGTGTGTGTTGGCGCTCTACAGGCCAGACCGTTGGACCTACAGCTACCAAATTTGGTACATGTATACCTTGGCGGTCGGGAATGTGCACCTCGGAGCCCTTTTTTCGAATTTTTAATTAGAATTTGAATTAATTAAAATTTAAGCGAAATTTCGACGTTTATCCACTATAACTTCCGAAAATATTATTGCACAAACATGATTTTTACATCAATTTAAAGATTAAAAAATTAGCTTTCTAATGGCATCTTTGTTTTAATGTATAACTTAAGTTCCTATTTTTAACGAATTTTTAAAGAAATTTTTTAACCATGTTTTACAACAATATATTTCGGACAAAACAATAAAATTTAATCTGCACGTGCACTTCAAGGGGGAAAAATTAGGTTTTAGCAGCGTGTTGCCATCCTATTGACGGAAGTTCAAACTAAAAAAAAAACTATCATTACAAATTAAATCTAAAGAAATACAACTTTTAGCACGTGACTGGATAAAATAAAAGAAATATAATATGTGACATTTTCTAAAATAAATAATGAACGAGCAAAGGGAAAAAAATAGCTTTTATTAAACTGTTGAAATCATACTGACAGAAGTTCAAATTAAAAAACAAATTAATTATGACTGCAAATTAAATCGAAAAAAAATGTAACATTCACCACGTGATTGGATGAAATTAAATAAATATTAAATGTTATGTTTTTTAAAAAAGAAATACAATACAAAGGTTTCTATGATCGTTTGCAACATCTATATCATTAATTTAGTGAATCAGTGTTACGTGACTTTCGAAGATTAAGTATATCTGGCAGAGAAATTATAAAGAGAGCAAAGCACATAAGTATTTAATTGAAAATCTTAGACCCCATTACTCTTGGCGAACCAGCTGGTCGCCAAAGGCGTCTAGTATACAATAAAATAAGACGTTAGGTAAATAAAACTTCATTTCATTAAAAATTTTTCAAAAAACGTAATATTTAAACTGTCAAAATACCTCAAAATTCAAACTAACAACATAAATATAAATTTAATGGTTTTCATCTATTTATTATTCACATTAATTAAAAAATTACATACTTTTATGCAATTCCAATCAAACATGCTTTAAGATCGAATTTGAAAATTAAATTTAAAGATAAAATAAATTAAAAAATACTACAAATTTAAATTCATTAAAATTCTAGATCTTTATTTTCTATTATTTACTTTTGATTTAATTTCCTCAAGCAATATAATTCTCATTATAAGGAAATTATGCACTATAATATATTTTCCGTTTCAGCTAAATGGCAAATCTCTATTATTTCTTTTCCATTAGTTTAGCAAATAATTGTATTTCTTAGTGCACGGCGTCGAAATTGATTATGTTTTAAGCCCTGATTGTTTTAACGTATTTTAGCAAAGTAATTTTTCCCAGTTTTCTGAAAAGAAACGGAAAAGCGTCGTATTAAAATTACATCTGTTTAGAATATATTAGTTAGGTTTCTCTAAAGTTTATCTGTTTAGAGTATCTTTTTTCAGTCATTTGTCTTACCTGTTTTTGTAATTTTCTATTTTGAAAAAAGGCAACTCGTTTGCATTTAGGAAAAAAAGTTAAATTGAAGGAATTTGTTCTAATGTTCAGATTCTTATTTAAGGTTTTCAAATATTTCAAATATTCATCAAATATTTAAGAAAATATGATTTCAACGCTGCTGTCATTTTTTTAAAAAAAATATAGTCATTTTCGGTGACCAGCTGACTTTTTGAGAATATAGATTAAATTTAAATTTAATTTAAATCCACTAGATTGCTCGTTTTTCATTCCAATATTCGCTGCTTCATGTTTATGGTTCCACCAGCTGTCAGACATTAAAGTTGCGTTATTTTAATTGTCCTGTATATATTTTATTGATTCTACATATGTTCATTTCTAATGGAGATTAATTCTTAGACATCATAGAGCTATTAAAACATAAGTCCAGTTTACCTTTCTTCTACTTTTGCGGTATTGTAACATTATTTTTGTTCGTCTTCGAAACTACCCAGGTATTAAACAGAATTATACTATACGAACTTTCAATAATACAGAAAGAAAAAAATCAGGTATTAAATTGATGAAACAATGAAAATGTTTCAATTTCAGAACACTATGCAATGTAATGTTAATTTATTGTTGAATGTAGGGGTACAAATATAAAAAAAAATGCCAAAATTTTTGAAACATATTGTTGACAATGTCATTGGTTTCAATATAAAGATTTAAGCATATGCATTTCTTTTTTGATTATTAATTCATAAGGTAAGAATTATCTTGAATTAATCTAAAATTAAAATAACTTCTTGGAACTTCATATATTCTTTTCTAAAAATCTGCTAAAATTTAAATATTTTGCCCATATAAACATGTTTTTTAATAATAAATAAAACTTTATTTTTAACATCTATTGTTCTTTTTTCATGAATAAAAACAATTTTAGAGTTGTTTTAGTTTTAGTTTTATTAACGTCCCGTTTTCAAAGCAACACGAGGGCTATTTTGGGACGGATCTCGTAATTGTGAACCACGGTCAGATGATGAGGACGACACCTGAATTGGCACCCCCCTCTCCACACCACGCCACACTAGCGGGAGGACGTTTGACCTGACAGATTTAACGTGCAACAAACCCCCTCACACGACTGATCTTCGATGGAATCAAGTCTCGAACCTGAGACCCTTCGGTTCCGAAGCCGAGATTTTACCACCAGGCCACCGTGGCCCGCCAAAAAATTTTAGAATTCTCTCAAAACTAATGAAAAGAAAAGAAAACGACTGAAATCGCAAAGTATGAATATATATTTATAAATAAAAACAAATATTCTTCCTGAAGGTAGGAAATACAACAACGGAAATTAATCATTTTTGGTGAAGACGAGCATCTTTTTAAACATCTGATTCTGCCATTGATTTGAACATTGTTTTCAAATATTTGATAAATAGAAATATTTCTTATTATTTACCATCCATTTTCTATTTTATTATGTGTTTTTCTTATTATTTTATTCTACGACAAACAAGTATTCTCTACCAAAACTAACTATAAAAATGTTAGATATACTAAAAAACAAAATGAAACAACAGCACGAACATTTCCTTATGACGTCAATAATTTTTGTTCCAGGTATAAGAAACATAATAAACCATTTCTTTTCTTTTCATCATAAAAATTATTCAAACCAAGCTGTTGCCGTGCTAACTGGTGGTGAAAAATCAAAACCTTTTCTCCGTAAATCGATTGCCACATATTTCAAAA
Source organism: Argiope trifasciata (assembly GCA_026543055.1). Lineage (NCBI taxonomy): Eukaryota > Metazoa > Arthropoda > Arachnida > Araneae > Araneidae > Argiope > Argiope trifasciata. The sequence continues at coordinate 2,186,998 of JAPMOQ010004550.1, read as the reverse complement.
AGTTTATCATCCATTTTTGTCAGATTTTCAGTTACAAGCATTTCAAAGAGAATATTTTTACTAAGCTGTTTTTAAACTTAATATATCTTTATGAGAAACAGTTTCTTCTCAAAATTATGTCATCATATTTCGATTAATTATTTAAAAGAAGAAATATTGTAAAGGAATACATTTCGAAAATATATAAAAATATATAAATAATATATAATATAAAGTATCATATTTAAACTAGGCAATTGTTAGTAAATATAAAAAAAAAGAAATTCATGATTATTATTACTTACATTTTCTTTTGTCTTTTTTTCCTTTGTTTTTTAATTTCTTTTATAATAGACAAAAAAAACTGTATTAACTTCACAAAATCCTCACAAAGTGACTCGCAATAAATATCCTTTAATGAATCCTTTTTATAATACTTATTCCTGTCAAAAATGTCTTCCAAGAATCAAGTGCTGGTGCGGGAAAAAAATTTGTATATAGTAAAACTTTGTATAAAATAAAAATTTTATATACTTCCTATGCTTTCTTAAATTTTATTATTTTTGAAAAAATAATTATAAATTTATATTTTACTAGCTTTTATAAAATTTATATTGTTTCAATTTATTAATTATGATTGTTTGTAAATTTATATTGATTCACCGATATTTTATCAATATTTTCACTTATTGAGAAAATGTTCTTAAATTTTTGACTGTGTTTAATTTTAATAACTGAATTGAAAATTCGTGTAGACTTCTGAAAGTACTTTATGCCAAATTAGAACAATTTCATGTATTTCTTTCAAGAATCCATTATGTAACTTCCCGCATTTATCCCAACAATCATCTGAAGCAATTAAACTTGATGGATGACCCATAATTAATACCAATGAAGTTATCTGTACACAGTAACTAAAGTTCTGAATATCTTGTTCTAAGATGGAGCTTAAGAACTAATAATATAAACAGGCCTTCTCCTTTTAATAAATTTGAGAATCAATTGCATCCCATCTGATTATTTCCTATACCCTTAGATATTGATCATTTAGAAAGAATATTATCATAGAGAATTGAATTAATATTTTAAAAAAAACTGATGCTTTATGATTGAAGTGCTTGACTTTTATTTTTTGGAATGCAAATAAATGTTTAAAGTGTTTTATTTTTGAACAAAAGTTATGAAAATAGATATATAATATATATTTAGCAGCAGCATAAAATTGTTTATTTTAGATTACATGAATAGTAAATTTCAGATTGCATTTCCAAAATATCTGTAATTTGACGATATTTAGGTGGTAAGATTTTAATAAATTCTAATTTCATTTTAATAAATTTATTAATTTTGCTATTGTATGTATGAATATTTATTTAAGACAATGTAATTATCATTTAATGTTTTATTTGAATTTTAAACGTTTTTCT
>JAPMOQ010004550.1:2174383-2185582 GCA_026543055.1 Argiope trifasciata | reverse complement strand
AATGTAATTATCATTTAATGTTTTATTTGAATTTTAAACGTTTTTCTTTTAATGTAATTATCATTTAATGTTTTATTTGAATTTTAAATGTTTTTCTTTCAATCTGAAATCTCTGTGTGTTTGAACAACTATATGCACTGTGTAGATAAAATTTTCAATTACAGTTTCGTGAAAATGCGATATATGTTTTTATTTAATTAATAGAAATTTACCATAATTATAACTGTGTATTTTATTCCTGAACGAGCTTGTAAAAATTTATTGATTTTTAAAATCCTTTTATAAAATAGCTAACCTTGTATTTAGTAACATTGTACATATAGTGACACTGCAAAACAAGCAAAAAAAAATATTGGTTCAATTTCTTTAAAATGTTAGATTTAATTTCTGCAGGAAAAAAAAGCTTTTAGAATAGCGGAATTTTTATTTATTTGCAGGAAGTTTATCTCAAGTATATCACAATTTTACAAAGCAGCAAGAAACGGATAAAAATTTAAATGCTTATAATAAAATGGCACTTATTAAGAGGAAACATGCATATAACTGTCTTCAATATTGTCAGAGCTCAGCCTAGCATACCTCTAAATAGACACACTGCGATGAAATTAAGCCATAGAATACGTCCTAATTATGTGTCGAACCTCCTTTTAATTTACGAAGAGTAGCATCTCGATGTGTCTTGAATTCAACAAATCTTTGAAATCTTCTATAGTTGTCCACCATTTCGAAAATTTTACTCATACAGGATTTTGTGAGTAAATTAACTTCGTGATTATGCCTCATAAATGTGCGATGAGACTACTTTCGGGATCAAATCATTCAATGGAATTATCCAGAATGTTTATCAAACCAATAACGGGAGCCTGGTGACATGCTGCATTGTCATTCATAAAAATTGCATTGTTGATTGGGTATATGGTCAACGAATGGTTGTAAATGGTTTCGAAGACACAACAATTTACAGTCAATGATTGGTGCAGTTGAACCAGGGTACCCAACCATTCAATGTAAAAACAATCCATACTATTATGGAGGAATCAAAAGCATACACATTGCCTTATCGTCAACTAAGTCCTTCCCCAGTTGATTCAGCACCGTACTCGAGCACTGCATTTAACTTTTGATATTTGAAATCATAACTCAACTGACCAGGCCACGTTTTACCGGTTCTCTCGAGTCCAGTTGATATAGTCACAAGCCAGAAGAAGGCCAGGATCCGGATCACTCACAATTGTTTCTAAATAAGCAGCTGATTCATTTTCATTTTTTTCGCTAGTGCTTTCATTTTAATTATAGAAACAATTCCATTTCAAATATCCTTTTTAGTTTTGGAACGAAGCTTGCATGATGAATATTGCTTATTATTATGCGTCTGGACGAAAAGGTTATCAATTGTTTGATGACATTTTGTGCATCGCTCAAAATGGCGTCAAAAGTATCACGGGATGCATGCAACGTTCATTGCTATATTCCTTTAAACACATTGAATGGGTAGCCGAAGTGAAAGATTAGATTTTGTTTCTTTTCTGAAGAGCATCAATTTCTTCAGTAAACATCTTGCTAGTTTGATCGTTTCGTCGTCTATAATCCCTTCTCCGATTTTCTCAAATGTACACTTTTTCCATAAGCTGATTTATTTCACTTTTTTGCGTCACTAGCACTAGTGCTGTTATTTTTTTCTACTTGTTCCTCTGCATTTGAGTTTGTCAAAACATCTCTGGAATGGAAAAGATGTTATAAAACCTACTTTTGATTTAAGCAATAAATAGTTTTATATGGCATTTTAGAATTTTTATATCGAAAATATATTTCATACTTACCCGGTTTGGCAAATGGCATTCTATAAAACTCTTAGGAAATGTATGAAATAATACTTAAATAAACTCTGCATGGAGCTTAGATCCCTGAAAGAAAAATATAGATTGATGCACTATAATTTTGAAATTATATAATTTCTTTTATAGCACTGCATTTTTAATTGTGAACTTTTAATTAATGATATTTTATTGAATTTTTGATACGTATAAATTTCTTGTGGCCGTTACTATTGTTATGGACAGACGAGTCACGTTCATTCTGAAGTGAAAACATAAACTTCAAGAATTGAATTCACTGGAATGCTGAAAATCATCAAGATTTGATACGCAATTTTACACAAAGCTTTATTTTTCATCGTAATCATATCCTTTCTTTAACTTCTTTGAGGCAGTAACTTCTATATGTAGTTTAACGTGCTTCGTCAGAAGACTTCGATATAAAACAGGGCTGTAGAATTATTTTATTCCAACTGTGCAGCAGCAGAATACCAGATGATATAAATCTATAAGACGAAACCTATGTTCGAGATGTATTTTTATTAATAGTATGATCTCCTTTAAATTTACAATTTCGGGGCTTGAGAGAGTTTTGGAAATTTGGAAATTTTTTGCAACAATTTCCCGAGATATTTTTGGCTCTGCAATTATGTAAAATCTAAGGTTTATACCTTAAATCCATAAGATGTCATAACAGAAAATACCATAAGACATGAAATTACGGAGTTTCTTCTTTTGATATTATGCTCGTTAATGCGGTAATGGAAATATAAATTTAGCTAAATTTAAAAATAGATTTGTAAGTCATGTAAAAATAAATTTTGGAATAAAAGTAGAACGAAAAGGACGTTTTTGTAAAAAAAAGTATATTTGTTTATTTTTATAAGAGTTTAAGACATAATTATATTGAGATACTAATTTTAACAAGTTATTTATTTTCTGATATCGAACATTTATTTAGAAGCATTTTTCTGATTTACTTGTATGTGAAGCAGTTAATGTATTAAATTTTCAAGAATATCTAAATCATATCAAGCACTTTTCTCTTAAATGTTAGATTTTTTTATGCTCGTAATAAACAAAGATGTACTGTCATTTTTCTTTACAAGCATTCCTCGAATGAATTGTGTGATTTTCCATCATTCGGTTGAGAGCGTCGTTTAGAATTTTTTTAAAAAGAGCAACTCTTCTTGAGAATATTTCATTCGCTTTGTAGGAAATGCAATTGGTTTTAGAAAAAGAAAAAGGAGTTTAAAAAGAAAAGCAAAAAACAAAATCTAACTTCAACATTGTTAGTCTTGAAAAGAAAACTGAGTAATAAAGTGAAGCGAGTTGAAATAAGCAGATATCAGTGCCATATCGTCAGCAGAAGCCGGATTCTGACCCTAATCATGAAAAAGCTCAATGCAGCCAGATCCTCTCATTGAGTATTGTCCTTGTGATTCTAGGGATACATAACGTGGGAAGATATTTTGCTTTCTTGCTATCGATCTCATGTTGTGTGTAATCTTATTTCTCATCCAGTTCTTTTCCCCCCTGGTTTGCGCGTTTTATTGACGCCTCTATTGAACAGCGCGTACAGAGCAGATGAAAACAGACATCGAATTTTCAGCCAAGAGATCCTTTTGGAATTTTGTTATAACTTATGTTGTGGGATAAAAGAAATAATACTTTTTTTCATTGCTGGATCAGTCACTTTAAATATATATATATAATTTCGAGCCTTTTAGTTAACTAAAAAACACACCATGGTACCACTACTAATTGCCGAAATATTTGAATTGAATCTATCGGAACCTGGATATCATATTAAAGTAATCAATTATTAAAAGTGCATATTAAGCTTCAATTTCAAAAAATAAATAAAAAGGATTTAAAAAAATAATTAATCCGGCCCTAAAAATTTTTCTGAGGTCACCCTCAGGCTAGGATTCAAACTAATATTTTTTTCATTGAGAAATCTGACTTTCCTTAAAGTATTGACACCCAATAGTTCCAAGAAATTAAAGATTTTGGAAAGCAAAAGTTAATATCAATAAAGCAGTTTCATTAAAATTAGAAAATGATAAGCAAAACATTTTTTTCAGAATTCACGTCTAAGACAAACAACTGTAAAATTGAATCAAACCAAATTCTGTAAGACAAATATCAAAGTATGGAATCAAAATACATCAGATTGTTCAACTTACAGGTGCCAAACATGTTCTAAACATAGTTTATTAGGTGTGAAAGTTTATTTTGGAGTGATATTTTTGAAGTTTTAATTAGAATATTAGTTTAATAAAAACTTAAACTGTAATTTGACATTTTCAGTGATAAATTCGTAAAATTTAAAGCACAAAAATTGTTTTCATATATACTTTAAATTTTTTTTATATTATTTCAATGCTATCAATTTTTTAACATATAAATAAAGTTTATATTTTATATAAAAGTTTTAACACTATTGTAAATCACCTGATAATATTGCATGTTTTGTAACAATTTATTTCTCATAAAATAAAATAATATGTAACCTACTTGAGCACTTTCAACATGCACGATAAATCAACTTTTATCAACTTATGTCAACATTTTGACAAAAGAAATTAAAAGAATAAATGAAATCTTACTACTAAATAATTCTGAAAAACTATGATTATCAGTACGTGACTGCATGAAATGAAATATATAAGAAGATATGATATAAAATGATGCATAAGAAATGTGATATTTTCTAAAAAACATAAATGCCATCTTTTAATTCAGTGTATTATTAACTTAATAATTCATTTTTTAAGGTAAACACCGTTGAATAGATACGAAATATCTGTTCTAAGCAGTTAATTGCTAAAAAAATTGTAATATGTATTGAAAATACTCTAAACGATGTAAATAATTATTATGTAATTTGAAATCAATGAATGAATGCTAATGTTTGATGCAATTGAGAACTTTAAGCTAATTTACATATTACCCATCCAATGTGTCGTATTTAATAAATTACTCATGGAAAAAAATATTAAAAAAATATTCCACTCGTTTATTATTAAAACTGATTAAGTTACAGCAGTTAATAAGTTATTAAGTTACTCTGTTTGAGACTGGATGTTTTGTAAAGATCTATTAACCGTTTTGCAAAAATACGTATATAAATATTTGAAGATTCCTCAGGTTGATTTGTATGAAAGAAGGAAAACTTAATTGCATTAAAGTAATGATATTAAAATCTTTCTGACTCTGTCAGATTTGGGAGCAAAATATTCAAACAATTTGTTCAATAAATATGTTAATATGTTCGAAGGCCTGTATGAAATTTCTATTTTACAATTCTTTTTCGAAATTCAACAATTGGCTGAATAAAAATTAAATATTGCTTACTTTTGTTATAGAAAAAAAAATAGAACTGAATTTTATGGTTCATAAATTTTTTTTTTTCTTTTCTTTAGATATTGCGCAAATTCTCTTTTTTAAGATATTGCATAAATTATTTTTTTTTAAATCTACTTCAAACAAGATTTTAGTAAGAAGGATACAATATTTTTTGTGATTATTTGAAAAAGGGTGTTTCGGTTTAGCCAAATAAATATTTTTATTTATTGAAGTTTTATCACTTCTTAAATATAAAATTCAATTTTGGGAAGGGTTTGCCACAAAATTGGAACAAAAGTTACGACTATCGAAATTTGAAACTGAATAAATATATTGCTCAAAAAGCTGTTTAGAGATCAAGTTGCATAAAATACTTAATTGATAGTTTTAGTATTCATTAATCCTGACTATCTAGCTCTTTGAGAATAGTGGGGGGTGATTAATAAAAAGGAATTAAAATTACCTTATAGCTCAATAAGTTAAAATCGTATCGCATAATAATTATATTATCTGAGGACTCTGGATTACATAACAGCATTTGTTATTATTTTTTATGCTGAAGCATCAACATGAGTTAATTTTTAGCGCATGAAAAATGCATTACTGCTTAGACTATTTAAATTTTGAAATTTAAATTTACAAAAATTTAAGATGTCTTATTTTTTTAAAAGTGGAACTGCTTGTAACAACTTGCTGTCTATTTGCCACAAATTCAAAGAAAAATTGCATGTTTTACACATGAGAATCTTTTCTGTTTCAAATTGCCTTATTCATGCTATAAAGAAAGATAAACTAAAGATAACAGTGCCCCATTATACGGGCAACATCTGGAAAAAATTTTAATAATTCTGAAAGGAATTTGAATTTTACAAAAAAATTGTCTCAAGGAAATTATAGAAATCTGATCAATTGATTTCCTTAAAATTGTATTCCTTAAAAATAAAAATAATAAAAAATTAAGTGTTTTAATTGTGAAATTAATTCTTCAAATTTAGCTCTGTTCAAACGTGTTGAAAATCAATGATTACAAAAAGAAAACAAAATACATTTTTTCAGTCATTTTTGATGTTTCAGAATGGAGAGATTCTTTTAAGAAATTTTTTTTTAATTTATAAATTTTTTGTGACCACCCCGTCAAAAATCACAAATCATTTCATCAGAATTTTACGATTTTGATTCTTTATCTTTTAAAGCTTCATCCAACAATTTGAAAGCCAAATTGTTGGGGCTATATCCGTTATGACCCAAACATCTTTTTTGGTCTTTTCTGAAGGTACATGTTTAAAGTCCTCATAACGTGCCCATGACATGGCAAGACAAGCTTGGTAAAGTAAAATAGTGAACGGGATGAAAGATTGAGCGGAATACAAATATTGAATCGAATTATAAAGTTTAAAAAGAAAACAGTAGTAACCAAGTGAAGGCAGCGTCAGGTTTCTCCTGCATCAATAGTTAGAATTAACACGCATCTTTATAAACAGAGCAATTACAATAGGATAATCAATTTTTAATGTTATACGTCATCTGCAGTGGTGCCATAATTACAAAATATTGATGATTAATAGATGGAAGAATTAATTGAGTAAGATGGTAACATATTTTGCCCTTTCTCCGCAACAAGAATTATACACCCTGGAAAGTTTATCATTCTCGCCTGGAATGATAAACCATATGGTGTGAATGCATCCTTCCAAATATCAAGCAATGGGTACGATCTGTTACGATATTGGCAACCGTGTCGTAGTTTTCTACAAGCCCAGTTGAAACCTTGAGAGGAAGAAACATTAAGGAGAAGTGTAAAAAAGTTTTAGCCTTTCATTCATTTGCCCCACCCTATGATGAAAACTTCTTGCCTCAGTGGGTGCATTTCCAGGATGTTTTAACATCTTGGGAAACAAGATATTTTCCAGAATGATAATGCAATATTAGGGCTTGTTCAGTCATGATCTACATGAACACGATGGTGAAGTGATACATCTTTCTTTATTTACACTGTTCATTAATCTCAGTATAATCGAATCCTTAAGCTTCCTAAATCGATATTCATCATTGGCATCCATCCCGTAACTTCTGTAATATCTCCATGATACAATATTCTTCTAAAAATTGTGTACTTGTATGGCTCGATGTTCAGGTGATCTAAGCTTTGTTACATGCCAAATATGACCGTACACCTTATTCATAAAGACTCATGTATTCATCTCTGATGTTTACAATATTTTGATAGCCGTCTGTATGTATATTGAATAAAAAATCATGTTCCACTGAAGCAAAATTATTTTATATGGGTTTTTCTAAAGCATTTATTTTCTTTCAAAAACATTGAAATTAAATTATGTGATTGATTAAATCGTAATTAACTAGATTTGATCATGTATATTATCTTGTTATTTTATTAAATTGCCCTACAAAATTAATAATAAAATACAAACTACTAATACAAATACTAAAACTTCTACAAAAGTTAATAATAAAATATAAAGATAAAATTGCAGTAATTTGTTATAAATAAATAGCAGATATTCTTCGAATATTTTATTAATGTTAGTTAAATAAATAAAAGGAAGGAAATGAAAATTATAAAATGTTCAATCAATTATATCTTTAAATCGATGTTGGATCGTAACAACTAAATTAAAATTTGATATAACCATGTCTTTCAAATGTAAATGATGGATATTTCTCAACACTGACTGATCACAGTACTTTGTTCATTTCTTATATTTAACTGTTACAAAATGCAGAAAAGATGAGAGATTCTTCATTTTAGTAGAAAAAAAAATCCAATATTTTATTGTTTATTTTCAATCCAATATAAAGAATGCAATAACAAGAGCCTCAGAAGTATTCAATTAAGATCGGGAGCATCTTTTGCTTGATGAAACGGAAACTAATCAAAACTAAGGAAAACTGCGTGAGCGAGAAAAGAATGAATCGATAGCCGCAAAAGAAACTAATTATAATTAATACCAGTCTTCGTATATTTTGAAATAGTGCTTGTAATTAGAAGTAGATAGTTCATTGTAAAGATTAAAAACATTAACAATAAAATGAACGACAATATATTGTTACATTGCTATCATTATACTAGTTAAGCTATCGGAAGCTTCTCATGCACTTTAATTGCCTTTGGAATCTTTACAGAGATTGGGAAAGTTTTCTTACTTATAGAATCTGGACTAAAATAAGTGCAATTATGCTTATCGGGTTAACCAAATTGGCATAGATATACAGTGGAGCTGTGGAGAAAGGAGATGCAAAATGTATTACAAAAAGAAATGGATTTTTGTATCATTAATATTTCAAAATATAAATATTCAAATAATAGGATATTCCGATTTTTCTTCTAATTCGAACAATTTATTAAAACTATTTTAAGTATCATTTGCAAAAGCATTGTTTCATTACTTTAATGAAATGTAAACAATTTCAATTTCAATCTAGTATTTTTGAGGAAATTTAAAATATGATAAAATTTCTGGCGATCTTATCTTTTCCTGTTAAGTAATTTTCTAAAAAGGGGAAAGTTCATTAATTTTTAATTTTTCAATAATTACCCTTACGATAGTATTTAGGAAATAAAAATTATAGAAATATTTTCATAGTAGATTTATTGCGAAATCTTTCAATTTCTTCCATAAAAAATCTTTAATATTCTTTGTCATTGTTTTCAGTTTTACAAATTATTTTTAAATCAAAATTCATTTAAATTTTCTTTGCAAATTAAAAAAAATATTTGGGATATTAAGTAATCAAACAACATATTCAATATAAAAAGTGATAAAATATTCATGATTGGGTTTAAATGAATTGAATTAATTGCAACTCATTGAATTACTTTTACTTTCACAATCAACACTTATTTCACTCTGAAACTTTTGAAGAAATAATAAAAATTAAAATCGAGATGGGCAAGACGACAAGAATATACATTCACACGGTTCATATAAAATTGGAGGTCAATAACAGTTTCAAATATTTAATGTCTTTATAAACTGAATTTAAATAACAAGAAAAATGAAAGAAAAGGGGACAATTTACTTATTTACTCAACAACATTACTAATCAATTCTATGAAAAAAAGTGAATTGAACATATTTGTCCATTGATGCTCTACAGGTCAAACTGTTTGACCTAAATTCATGAGCCTTGAGTCAGATAAAACTTAGGAGAGTCAGAATATACAATTTGGAATGTTTTTAAATGGTTAATAATAATAGTAACATTAAGAATTATTTTTATTATTATTAATATTAATATTAATAATAAATTAAATATATTTTTTATCAAAATATACAGTTTCTCATCTTTTACAGTAACTTCAGAAAAGGTTTTAACGTAAAATTGCATTTATATCATATTAAAATTTTAAAAAATTTATGTTTAGAGAAACCAGTAGAGGTATCAATTATTATATAGCATATTCCATTAGTTTTCAAAAAATTTAAAAAACGCCACATTTTCAAAGACTCATTATTGCAGCATTGAAATTCAAAACGATTTCTGTTTAAATATTTTTAATGTTTGAATTTATTAATTAAAAATTTATGTTTAGTATTTATTTGCTTGGTTTTCTTCCATTCTTGCAAGCTCATTAAAGAAAGTTTTACTCATTATTTTGCATTTAAAAGCCAGAAACGAACATAAACCTGCTACAATGTAAGACAGCTTAAAATTTAGAAATGAATCACCTACCCAGGTATGTTTAATGCGGGAATGTATTCAAATTTTATATGTATAATAAATAAAAGAAGTGTAAGGTTATTTAAATACCATAGTTTTAAACTCTCTGGAGTTGATGTTATAAATAATGTGTTAAAAGAATCATGATAGTCAAATAATTCAAAAAGTATTTAATAGAATTTCAAAACAGTGAATATTCAATGAATAAGTTCATCACCAAAAGCGTCAGGAAATAAATTTTTGAGTTGCACGAAATTCAGAACTATTGAAGAACAGACGTCATAAATACAGGCAATATCCATAGGATATAACATCATGAATTTAATTAAGAACTTTGTATATCCATAACATCATGAATTTAATCAGAAACTTTTAAGTTCTTTTATTACAGGGATAACAGAATAAATACTATGATCAATGAATTGTAAATTTAAACCATCTTGGGACGAAATATATGTTAAAAACTACGTTACATGCATGAAAATTAGAATTATTGTTTTACCATATTTAATTTAATTTACTATTATTTCAAATATAATCAAAACATTGCTATAGTAGTTTTTAATAATAATTTGTTTTCTATTAAATTTAATGGGAAATAATAATTTCCGTTTATCATTTCCGATAAAAGATGCCTTCTGTGTAAGTAATCATAATATATAGATAAATTATCTAGCAGGAATAATTAGAAAATATTAAGAAAAATTAGCCTGGATTTTAAAGATGTTTATTTTATAAAATTTGCATTCAATACTTATATTCATAATGATAAAAGTTGCATATATAAGCTTACTAATTTTCCCTTTGACTTAAAAGTTTTAATTAAAGCATAATTAGGTTTATTAGCAAAATGAACTGAACTTTTTTGTGCTATTTTTAAACAGATTTCCTCTTCCTTTCTTCATGAATGTTAATTTAAAAGAAGAATCTTATTTTTATGCAGCATGCAGAAACATTTAGATTATTTTAGCTTTTAATGACTTTGATAATAAAAAAAGTAAACCCTAAGCAGAAATTTTATTTTTCAAAGGAATTTCGGCAAATTGTTATTTTCAATAGATTCCACGTTTACTGAAAGTTTTTAGCGACAACGGCCTGCAGGAGAATTTTAGAAAAATGTTAGAATATGTGAATTTTATCATAGGAAAAATGGCTTTTCATGCTGTAATTTTATTCTTGAATAAGATATGCCCCAGAAGAAAGATTTGTTTCCAGAATATCATAAATTCTTTAAAACAAAATGCAATGAAATGTTGAATTGTGCTCAGGTAAATATATCTATATCACACACACACACACACACACACACACACACACACACACACACACACACACACACACACCGAAGAGC
>JAPMOQ010004550.1:2153601-2174283 GCA_026543055.1 Argiope trifasciata | reverse complement strand
CACACACACACACACACATATATATATATATATGAAATTTTCATATTTGTGAAGGACTTTCAATAAATAACAGTTAATGAATTTGAAATAGTAAAAACTGAATTCCTTGGAACTGAATCGCCTCATTTTTTGAAATTTATTTTTAAAAATTGCCTTTCGTATTACTTATAAACGTACTATAATATGGTAATGGTTATATACGTCTCATTGATTTTCCCTAAATATAAAAATGTAAGGCTATTTAACCGATCTGCAGAGTTTTTATTTGATTTAATAATCTTTTATAAATTGGATTCTTTGATAAATTGGATTCAAGTGTTTGGAATTCTATATCCGATAATTTTATTCTTATAGCTGCGTTTCAAACTTCAAGAAATTACCTGATAAAATCTAAGTAGGTGCAATTTTTGAGATCTGATAATAAATATAAATACGTCTATAGCATTTCTACTATAACGTTTTGTCATAAGTGAATTGAAATATTAAAGATTGGGTGTTTGAATGATGATTTTGCAAATCTCTAAAATTATAAATAAAAGAATTCGATTATCAGTTTTACAAGTTTTTCTCAACGTATAATCACATCAGTTTTATTGAATATTTTTTAATAATATGCTATTTGAAACTGAATTGAGAAGTATTTATTACTCATTTTTTTTAAATATCCAGATAGGTAGTAGAAATATGTTGCTTTTTTCCCATAAATATCCAACAAAAAATCTATTTTAGAACTTACAGCGTTTTAAATAATTTTTTTCTAGAAGTAGAATGATAGCATTTCCATACTGTTTGCTCCCAAGTGTGCTGAACTTTACTTGATAGATTTTTATGGGTATATATCAGCTCAATATTCACTTCTGCCCACATGTATGCCTCAGAGGATGAAGCTAAATGGAACAGGCTGTGGCTTTTTATTGATTTTATACACCACTGCTCTTACCCGGATCTGTTTACTGAAGCAAAACCACCGACAGAGCTAATCTACCAACACGATTTCATCTTCTTCGTTTCTCTGAAAAATGATTTTTCACATTTAACTAGGAATATAAATAACTTTAAAAATTTCTTCTCTTCCCAAGGGAGGAAAGGAGAAAAAGTATTTGGATTTTAACAGAGTATAGATTTTCTTGGTCTTGTCAACAGAAATATTTTCTGTTCCAATGGGCCTAGTCTTTTTTCTGCTGTTTGTGATAATACTCGAAACTATACCTAATATTTTATGATAGTAAGAAATAATTTTGTAATTCAATTGAAAAGCTTTAATTCATTTTTTCTCTTTTTTTACATGCAAGTTTTATAGTTCGTTCGTTAACAATATCAAATATTTCATAAATCCGGATGCGGTTAATAAATCTGAGAAAACGAAGTAAAAGTAACGAAACTCAAATATAAATACATTTTTTCCTTAGATTTCATAAAAGTTAATCATAATACAAGAGAATATCATGAATGATTTCTTAATGTATAATGCATAAAAATTTTGTTTCGATTTTTTACATAATTTTTTGTTATTAAACTGAAACTGAAGAGTTTAATTAATAATGAGAAAAACAATGTATTAAGTTGCTATTAAATCACAGTTGCGTAATGCTTATTATTAATTCTTCTAAAGATTTAAATATATATATAAATTAAATGGAAAACAAAAACTGCCATAGACGAAATTTAATTTGAAAATTTAAATGCACTTATCATGTTGGTACTTACTATATTCAAAAGAGGATACTTGTTTTATCAAAATTCTACAATAAATATCTAAATTCATGAATTTACTATATTTTTTTTATTATAAAGTAATTAATTCTAACATATGTATAAAATGGTGAACATCATTCTTAAAGGGGATCATTCTAATAATAGTTTATCCAGAATTAAATGTCAAACTTTTATTTAACCTTTTATTATCTAAAATTTTAATTATATTTTAAGAAATAATGCGCATTGAGTTAAATATGCTTTTTTATTTTCTTATAGAATATAACCTTCAAAATATTTGGAAATCCAGGCATTATTATGTTTTATGTAAGGTACTGACATTCATATATGTTTCTGTATTCCCTTTTCTAAATATAGAAACACAATTATGATAATTGTTTCAACAAGGACAGTTTCCATTCCATGGGTAATGAAAATACGCATTAAATGTTTTTCCATACGAAAATCTTTCGTTTTACTTGCTTGTAATTGTTTCATTTCCAGAAAAGGGCTTATTAACTATTCCCTTTTATGAAAATTTTACGTTTTATCCTTTTCTTTTCTTTTTTTCTCTTATTGTAATACTTTTCTATCATATGAATTGAACATAAAAAAAATTTCCGAGTAACCGATTTTTATTTCATTGCGTTTGATCACATCTTTTTCAATTAAGTTAAAATTTTATTAAATTATTTTTACTTGTCACCAAGCGATTCGGTTTGAATTTATCTTTTTAAATATATCTAATGGAAATATCAAATATATCTGATTTCTGCAAACTAATAGATTTCTTTTTTTTATAACAAATTGTGGATTGGGAAGTTGCTAAAAATTTGAATTGCTAAAAATATATTAACGAAACAAACAAACAAAAAACTTGGATCAAGTCAAAACAAATCAAATAAGAGCCTAAAGTTACAAACATTAGTATTCTTGGAAGTATTTTTTCATGACTATAAACAAAAAGTTCTATACTGCTATTTCAGCACCTTAATGGTAAATTGTATTAACCTGTTATGAATACAGAGTAATTGTAAATAACATATAATTATAATAACCTGTAACTTATAATAAATTGCAATAGTCTGTTATTAATAAAATTATTCAATATTTACTAAATTAATTAGTGTATATTCTGTACAGTCTCTTTTCTGGTTCATATATTGGCGGCTATAGAGAAAACACTTTATGAAAATTAATTTAAATATTTTGATAAGTAATTAATAGGATAAAAATGATTTTGAATAACATTTGTTTAAGTGGTTTCGAGCGAATTATATTTCCCTTTTAAATTAGTAATTGCTCTTGAAAGATAAAGGGAAATTAACTGAGTGATGAAATTCTGCTATCATATATGTTTTCTTTCTGCTAATTATACGAAATATTTCATTTCAAAAAATTATTTTGTTTCATCAATAATTTAGTCAAGCAACAAAAAATATTTCGATTAAATTTTAAAATTATCAATATTTGTTTTTTTTTTTCTTCATCTAAATGAAACTGATTTTTTATATTTCAAGTTTTAATTACAAACAGTGTTCTTTACAAAATAGTTTCATTAAAATCTTGCATCAAACAAAGTTGTAAGTGAGTTACAAGACGTATTTATTTTCAAAACGTTATTACACGTGCAACTTTTTAAATTCTAAATAAGTGCTAGAGGTAATAACAAAACATAATATATTTTTGTTACTTTAATGTATTGATTCTCATTTTAATTCATTGTCTTAAAATACAAAGTGTCATAATGGATTTCACATTTCAATGAACATCAATACAATATAGTGACATATAATGGGTTATTTGATATTTACATGGTTAATTTGAACATTTCCTGTTTGCAGGAATTAGAGTATCTCCCCTAGATCCTTAGTGTAAAAGCTTTGGATAATAATCAATCTCAAATATGAATCTTTAGAAGGGTTTTAAGCGTAGCCAAGTTTATCCATAGAAGCAGAAAGAAGATAAATCACAAACCACATCGTCTGTCCTTAAGATACTCTCCCCTTAATAAGTCTCGAAGCAGTATTCTGTTATTAATAGCTTCAGCTAGTCAAGATAGACAGAAAGTAAATACAGAGATTTCTTTATAGGGGACATCGTGGATTCCGCAATGGGGTTGGGAATCCAAAGGGATTTTTCTGGTCCCTGCTATTTATTCAGGGTGGGTAATGCACCGTACATTTGATAGAGAATAGACACCATCAATGGGAATTTCGTGCTCTTTAAGAAACGGTGATAAGAAATAGAAATCCTTTTGAGAAATATTTATTGATTAAAGTTACATTTGTATAGAATTAACAAATGAAATAATTTAAATGTAGGGTAATATTTATAATTTTATGCCTCTTTATGTAAAGTGAAATTGTTACAGAAGAAATAAAATATTATTCTTTATAATTATGATAAGTATAAGTTGATTTGGAGAAGGAAACTATAATTTAGTTTTTACAGTTGTTTCCCTAGTAGAAATAATCTCTGAAGTTATACAGTTTCGCCAATGATTAAATTTTCACGTGGACTCGAGTTACTAAATAAGAGAAAGCTATGTTCATTATTTGAGAGCAAATGAAAAAATCAGTCTTTGCTTACGTTTTTATTTAATTTTAGTTATAGTAAATAAACGAAATTGTATGTGTCCTAATAAGTTGTTACATATCAAACAATGCGTGTTACCGACTCAATAATTAGTTGACGATAAAATTTGACACACTTGTTCAAAAATTTTAGTTTTAAAAATTTTGAAAGTGCCTTAAATTCAAAGAAAAGTAAAAATAAATATGCAAAACTAAAACTTTCAAATAATCTTATTTATTGTTGAATTTGTTTTTGTTATGCACTTAATTAAAAAACAATTAGGGTCAAAAATATGAATAATGTGTTGGGACTTAGGGCACTTTATTAGCCCACTTACAGTTACTTACATAATCCTTCTCTAACAGTAATTTAAGCCATCTTAGCGTCTTTTTTTTTCTGTAGCTCCACCTAAGATCAAGAAAACGATTTTGCTACTTCATGCATCTTTTTTTAGCTATTTCATGCGTCCATAGCTGCTCCATGCACCGCCTTTTTCCCTATTGCAAAAAGGGGCTTGCACAGCCCCTTTTTGCATAAGGTCACATTCACACATATCACAAACAGGACGCCCAGATCATGGGGTTGACGCGCTACCCATATGTAAAGACGCCGGCATTAATAATATTATATATATAATAGACTATATAGAATATAAGACTATAGAATAGAATATACACTGAAGTGACAAAAGTCATGGGATAGCAATATGCAAATATACAGATGGCAGTAGTATCGCAGCGCAAAAATATAAATGTGCAGTTCGTTTTCCAGAGCTTTAATTTGTGTTCAAGTTATTCATGAGAACATGTTTTTCGTGATTTATGGCGGCACGACGAGAATTAACAGACTTTGAACGTGGAATGTTAGTTGGAGCTAGACGCATGGGTCATTCCATTACGGATATCGTTAGTGAATTCAACATTCCGAGATCCACAGTATCAAGAGTGTGCCAAGAGTATAAAATTTCTGGCATCACATCCCATCATGGACAGCGCAGTGGTTGACCACCTGCACTTAACGACCGAGACCGCCGATGTCTGTGTAGAATGGTCAATGTTAATAGACACGCAACACTTCGTCAAATAACTGCAGGAATCAATGTGGGACGTACGAGGGACGTGCCCGATAGGACTGTGCGGCGAAATTTGTCTTCCTTGGGCTATGACAGCAGAAGACCGGCTCGAGTGCCTTTACTGACAGCACGACATCGCCTGCAGCGACTCTCTTGGGCTCGTGAGCATATCAACTGGTCCCTAGACCAGTGGAAAACCGTGGCGTGGTCAAATGAGTCACGATTTCAGTTGTTACGAGCTGATGGTAGAGTTCGAGTGTGGCGCAGACCCCACGAAGCCATGGACCCAAACTGTCAGCAAGGCACTGTTCAAGCTGGTAGTGGCTGCATAATGGTGTGGGCTGTTTTTACATGGCATGGACTCGGTCCTCTGGTGCAACTGAACCGATCATTGACTGGAAATGGTTATGTTCAGCTGCTTGCAGATCACTTGCAGCCATTCATGGACTTCACGTACCCACACAACGATCGGATTTTTATGGATGACAATGCGCCATGTCACCGGGCCAGAACTGTTTGTGATTGGTTTGAAGAACATTCCGGACAATTCCAGCGCATGATCTGGCCACCTAGATCTCCCGATATGAATCCGAACGAGCATTTTTGGGACATCATCGAAAGGTCCGTTCATGCCCAAACTCCTGCACCATCCACACTTTCACAATTATGGATGTCTATACAGACAGCATCGCTCAATATTCCTGCAGAGGACTTCCAACGACTTGTGGACTCCATGACACGTCGAGTTGTTGCAATTCTCCGGGCAAAAGGAGGACCGACATGATATTAACAGTCATCCAATGACTTTTGTCACTTCAGTGTATATAAGACTATATAGAATAGAATACATATATAAGACGCACATTAATAATATTGCAATATATAAATATGAATGATGTATATACTTAAATCTTACTGATTTGTATTTATTTTCTATTAGAAAACAATTGGTCAAAAGTTTGATGTGATTTAATAATTCAATATTTCAATAAAGATTATCTGTTACAGATTATAGTGGTTGTTCTGAGCATAATTTTATCTGATTTTAAAAGTTATTTCGTTCTGGATTATCTTATTTTTATACTTAAAATTAAAAAGTCCTGCACTTTAATGATGTCAATATTAATAAAGTTTCATAACCATTAAACATATATTTTACATAAGTTTCAATTCATACACGTGTGAAGACCCATTTGCTTTAATTGAAAGCACTAATTATTGTGTTTTAAATCTTGAATTTATTTATGAATTTTTTTGAAAATTATTTATTGTTTTCTTCAACAACTTTTACGAATATTTCTTAACATGTGTTAATATCAAACTTTCTTTATTAGATCACAAAGATGCTTTTTTTTAGATTGCAAAAAATACAGTTTAAAAGGACAAGCAGCAAGAACATTATACAAGAACTAGGTGCCATTTAGCCTCCTATGTTCAGGATGAGTGGGTGTGAGTAATTTAATAAAGAAACAGCGATTAAAATAAAACATACATATGTATATAAGTGAAATGTGAAAGAATCCAGGAACATTCATGCTCTTCTTGCATATTAATGTATATTTAAAAATATAGCACTAAAGAGTTAATTGGAAATTGAAATATAATTAACACCACCATATAAACAAAATATAAAACATATTTTTTATGGAAGATTCCAGATGCACACCATATTTTATATGAGAAGTGAAATTGTATTAGATTTTTCATTGAAAATATAATACTCATTTTTATTACTCCTCTCTTTTTCCACTTATTACTTTATTTCTAAAAACATTAGCATATTAATTTGTATTAGATTGTTTCAAAAATCAGTTGGGTTTTTGGTGTTTAAAAAAGTGTGTGTCTGGAATATCAAATAAAATATGAGATATTAATAGGTGCAATAAGTGGGATTTTTTTGTTGAATATTCAAGAAAGTAATGCAAGAAATACATAAAGTGAAAAAATTGGATTCTAAATATTACTTGATTTAACAATATGTAATCTCGTTCTTTTTGTAAGAAATAAAACCATTATAATAATATGGACATAAATAATCTATTTAGAATTTACTAAAAATGTCTAAATTTTTGTTTCCCTTTTAAAAATTAATAAATACATTTTTCAATAAAGTGCAAAATAATTATTCTTAAAAATACTTATTTTGTATCTTAAAGCATAATATTATAAATATAAGTAATTAAAGAATAAAATTCTTCCAAAACATGGAAAATATCTCAAAAGAATATAATGGTCGGAAAAGTTTTTCTCTTACTGATGAATATTATCTTATGTCTCCTTGTCCTTCCTGATTCATAAATTATATTAAGTGCTCAGATTAACGACTCATCTTATGCTTGCATTACTGTTCCTTTCACTTTCAGGCATTGAGAAAGTTCCAATCCCGAAACCTGATTTCACCAAAGGAGGAATATATTTACATCGAGATTGTATTCCCTCGTAACAGTGTGGTGCAAGATTTTCAAAAGAAGGTGGAATTTAGGTGTCATTTTCTCAATCTGACCATGGATCAAAAGGCTAAATCCACCTCCAAAGTGTCACGATGCTGTTTCAAAACGGTTTCAAAAAATAAGATAAACATATTGAGATATAACATATTATATCTCTATATGTTTATCTTAATCTTGTTTTATTTATTGCTTTTGATAACCGTTTCAAAAATTTAAAAATTTCTTAATTCCTTACAATAATGAAGCATAAAATTCAGTATGTAATTGAGGGATATAAAGTCTACATTTATCAGTGCGTTGGTTTATATAAAAATATTTCTTATTATATTCTTTATAAGATTTTATAATTTATTACTTCCATTTTTTGGGAAAATTAAGAAGTCATTTTACCAAAATTGCATTGCCATTTATTTAAAATTAAAGGTTTCCTCTGATTTGATTGATTTAGTTTATAAATTTTTGCAAGTTCCGTTTTGTTTATATTTATCTGTGAGTGCAATATTAAAATTGAGATTGCTTCCTTTTGAAAGTACTTTAAGCTGCCATAAAGGCGTAAACTGCTTTAATATTTTTAAAACGTAAAGAGTCCTCTAATACAGTGTTTCTCAACTTTTTAGTATTCACGGCCCAATTTTCAGTCATAATTTTCATCATGCCTCCTCCTCCCCACCGCATACAATAAAATGTATAAAATAATAATGTATTTTGAGTATTTTGGCGCTAAACGTAAATTACAATCTTAATTTTAAACTTTACAAATTACCAAGAACACGGAAATCTATTGACATTTTGCAACACCGATCCTCAGCGTTGAAAAAACAAGAATCCTATGCCTTTTTAGTGCTCTTTTATTGCGCCATGTCGGGCATTCTCACGGTTTCGCGAGATTTCGGTTTGTCTGGAATTTGTCTATTCAGCTTAAAAGTTAAGTCAGAAGCGAGCGCAGATGTGAACAAATGTTTTCTCATAGGGAGAGGGAGAAAGTTCTATGACGTCAATTTCAATTCCAGACAATCTCATTTGACTCGATCCTTCTATCACTATTGAATCTATTCTGAATGTGTATGTTATATATATTTTCGTGTAATTGAAATTCGCCGTGTTAAATATTCACGGCAGCAGACTTAGGCAGAATCATGGATAAATTTTTAAGCGGGCGTAAGCGAGCATTAGACGATAGACAAGCATCAACAAGTACACAGACGAGCGTGATTCCGAAAATAAAATCAAGAAAATATTCTCAAGAATACTTAAATTGTGGGTTCACAAGTGCTGAAGTAAATAAAGAAGAAAGGCCCCAGAGTATCATTTGCTCAAAAATGTTGGCAGCAGACAACATGAAACCTAATAAACTTAAACGACATTTGGAAACGCTTCATAGCGAGTACGTAAACAAACCCAGAGAATTCTTCGAATTAAAATTAAAATAATATGAAAAGCAAAAATCATTTAAAAAAACTTTGTCTGGGAATGAAAAAGCTTTAATTGCCCCTTACAAAGTTTGATATAAAATAGCCAGATGTATAAAGCATCACACCATTGGTGAGGAGTGTATTTTGCCAGCCGCAATTGAGATTTTAGAAATTATGTTTTTGGATAATTTTGTAAAACGATTGCAGACTATACCTCTTTCAAATGATACTGTTGTCCGTCGAATTGCTGATATAGCTGAAGATGTAGAGTGTCAGCTGTTGTCGAAGTTACGTGACAAATTGTTTTCAATACAACTCGCTGAGGCAACATATAGTACTAAAGATTCTCATTTCATTGCATATGTTAGATTTTGGGATGATTTGTAGTAGAAGAATTACTTTTCTGCAAACCATTAGAACTCAAAGCAACAGCACTCGCATTATTTGCTATCTTAAATGATTTTATGAACGAGACAGACATATAATGGAAAAATTGCGTCGGAATAATCACCGATGGTGCTCGTTCTATGTCCGGAAAATTCCAAAATATTCAAGTGAACTTGTGAAACAAAAATCGCTACAGAGCGTCTGGACACATTGCATGATCCGCAGAGAAGCTTTGGCCTCCAAAGAAATGAGTCCTGGTTTGAATATTGTGTTAACTACGGTTGTAACCGTAGTAAATTATATAAAAATGAGAGCCTGAAATCAAGAATCTTTTACGCACTATGTAAAGACATGGGTGCAGTACATTCAGTGTTACTATTTTATTGCGAGGCAAGATGATTATCACGAGGGAAATTTTTGGAACGTGTTTATGAATTAAGAGAAGAAATCGACATTTTCCTAGAAGAGGAAAACAGACCTGAAGCTGAGAATTTTCGCGATAGTTTAATTGTGATGAAATTGAGCTACATGGTTGACATATACGAGACATTAAATAACTTGAATCTTCAACTGCAAGGAGAAAATACACATATATTGGATACGAGTGATAAAAGTTATGCTTTTTGTAGGAAATTGGAATTGGGGAGCCGACATTTAAAGCAAGAAAACTTAACAATGTTTGCAAATTTGAATGATTTATTAAAACTTACAAGGCTGAAGAACAACATGTAAATTAGTTTTTGTAACCATTGAAAATCATTTAGCAATGCTAGTTAAGATTTTTAAAAAGTGATTTCTTGCTGAGGACAAACTGATATCAACTTACAAGTGGGTGAGGGATCTATTTTAAAATACTCCCGAAGGACCCTCAATTAGAGAGGAAGAAACCTTCATAGACTTCAAGGCAAGTGACGAAACCAAAAAACAATTAAAGAATAAATTACTCTTTGAATTTTGGGCAGCAGTGGATGATGAGTTTTCTGTACTACAAACAAGGGCATTTCGCATTCTACTACCATTTTCAACATCTTACCTTTGTGAAACTGGATTTTCTGCGTGACTTCTTTGGTAACAAAATATAGATCTCAGATAAATATACAAAAAGAACTGAGAGCGTCTATTTCTAATATAGTTAATTTCTAATATTAAACCCTCCTTCGAAAAACTTTGCTCTGCGAGATAAGCCAAAGGAAGTCACTAATAATTATTAAATTTGTTTTTAATTTAGTAAGTTGTTTTAATTTAACAAATAATTATTAAATATTTCGAAATGTATTTTGTTTTGTATGTGTGTGTGTGTTCTTTCCTTTCAGTCAATTAATCAATTTTTTAAAATCACATTTTCTCTTATATATGCTCGTGCCCTCCGTAGGGGGGCTCTCCCCACAGGTTAAGAATCACTGCTCTAATATAAAGAAGTTTTTTTCTTTTATTTCTTTTTATTTGTTATTCGGAAGGAATTTAAATAAAAATAGAATGAAATGTAAAGAAAATGTGTTGATGTGTGTAGAAAAAAAAGAAATTCAATGAAAGCTTAAGTTAGCCATGTTTGAAGTAATGAACCCTTTAAGATTATTATTCATAAAAAGAGAAAAATTATTGATATAAGAAATATTCTTAAAGAAACTCTTTTCTCCTATTTTTTATCATTTTATCATTAATTTAATATTATTCCATGAAAGTGTATAGTATTAGATACCAATTCTCATTGATTTGAAAAATAGTGCATTATGTTTATTGAAATTGATTGACTTTTTAAAATTTGGTCTTTAGTTTTTTTATTTAGACTCTATTTTCTTATATAGAGATAATTAGTACGTTTAAGTTGTTATAGAATAATAAAATATCACCATTTGCTTATAAACAATCATTTTTTAACTTTTTATGAAGTGATTGATAGAAACCATGTAGTCATATGTAATCTGTAAATAATATAGAACGTGATTATAACTACTCATTTTTGTACAAAAAGCGTCTATAATAATATAAAAATAGCTAAAATCATATTCTTGGGAATAGGACAATTCAATATAGCACTAATATAAAAAAAATTGGGCGAAATTCCTTCTTATTGTCTATAAACGCATTATTCTAACAGCGAACGATTCAGAATGACAAAATAGAAATTTGTTCATACAAATATTCTGAAGTTACTACATTTATTAATCAAAATATCTAAATAAATGTGACCTATCAATTTTAAATAAACAGCTAATCTTTAAAACTGAAATGTTGTTTGAAATTTGTTACTTCATTGACTAATTTAAGAATCCATTAAAATATCTTAACATAAAATAATCTGTCATTTATAAAGTAAAATAAATCCTTATATTTTAATAAAGAATTACTAAATTGATTTAAACACCAGCTTAGATAGTTAGCAATTTTCCAAACAACTTTTCAAATAATCGACTTTTCAGAAATCATCAGACTTGATTAATGACTTAGGATTAGTTCCCTAGGAGTTATTAAATCCCTGCTGTTGAAGATTTTGAGTAAATGTCATTGGAATGGAAAATTTACAGCCAATAAATTAGGAATTTTGTCACTGAAGATATTTTTTTTATTTAAATAAATTCCCTAATTGATTACAGTTCATTCATTTTAACTTGTATCCCTTCCAAAATAATGCATTCTTGAAGAATTAAAGACTGTAAAGATTGCTCATTATTGAATAATATGTGCAATCTTAATTTTAATCAAATTAAGATTCAATCACTTTAATTACATTGCTTTCATTTCAGTTTCATTATAAAATATATTTTGTTTTAAAAAATTAGCCCCGACTTCAAAACTGATACATTTTTAACCAAGTAAAGTTTCATTAACACTTTGTAACTGTCACTATTTAACACCTAGCAACACACCACACCTCAGTTTCTAGATCTCATGTGACCCCTTTTTAGTTTGAAATAGATGTGGTTGGACTTTTAGAAGAAATATAAGCATCAAAGGAAAGATACAATCATGTGACAAAACATATAAACATACAACATAACAAGAAATGTTAAAATTAGAATAAAAAATATCTGGATCAATAAAACTGGACAATGTTAATTATCAAGTTCATTGAACGCTATACAGTATGAGGAAAAATATAAAGGAATTACAAAAATTATTCACTGGAAGAGATTAAAGACTGAATTATAAATAAAATATGAAATGTATTAAATGCTGCCTTAAATATTAATAGGGTTAATCTAATTGAAGCAGTTCTACATGAGTAATTAGGAATCTAATCATGTTTCTAATTCTCCTTTTTTAGAAGATGAATTATTTAGGATTCTTTTGGACCAAAGACTTTCTAGCTAAGATGAGGATTTTCGGATTTGCCATGAAATAGTGAAAGGACAAGAAATCGCAAACATGATTGGATCACAGAGAACGGTGTATAACTATCGCTATTAGTAATATCATGAAAAAGTTACAGTATTAATTGTAATAAACTCATTTTAAAAATAATTTTGATAAGGGATATGATATTTCTTTGATATGAAGATAAAATACAAAAAGATATATAAAACTAACTTAAGCTATTTAACTTGAGGCGATTAGTTTCTTTACCCAGATCATTGAATTTTACGAATTTCAATAATTCGTATGGAATGCATTTTAAATTCACTTTAGAGTTTAATAGAATTGAATGATATGAAATGAAATGAATCAAATTTTTTGAATTCCAAAGTATTATATTAAGAAATAGAAGTGAAAGCCATGTTCTTACTATGGTGTTAAAACGTGGCAAACACTGTTAACAATGTTTTGATTTATGAGTTTGAATTTCAGATTTAAAATAATACTATTTAAAAACTGAAATAAAACAACCTGTAACATTTAAAAACTGTTATAGATTGGTTTCAAATTAAATTAAAAATATTATCAAAACTCATAAAAATGAATGAGATAGCTCTAAAATGAAACTCATAAAATAAAACTCATGACTCATAAAATGGAAAAAAATAATTTCTTTTAAATTTTAAGAAACAATTGTATTTTAAACAACGATGGTTTTTGTTCTTTTTATTTTGGAAAATAAGGTTATCTTCCAAACAATGTCCCATGGTTAAATGACATCTGTTGTCCTTCTGGTGACGATTACCCCAATTTCGTTCTTGATTATATTTTCGATTTTAGTCCCATTTCTTTTATATCTTCTGTCCTTTGATTGAAGTATCTTTTTAGTAAATCAGAAAATTTTCTCCAAAACTATTAAAATATATTTATCATATACCTTAATTAACTATGTTAATTGTTAGAAGTGATTTAAACAACAAATTGGGACTTTTATTTATTAAAATACAAGTGATATTTATATTCTAATTTCTGGGACGATAAAAAATAAGTAAATTGTTTCTATAAAATAACATATTCAAAAATCTCATAACTATAATTCTTGAACGACTTTTATCATGTGAGGTTGTTGGAGCCTCAAAATGTGAAAACAACAACCTGTTTAAGCCTCAAAAAGCGTAGAAAATAAATTGGCAATATATCCTTTTTTTTATTTTGGAGTCAGCATTCACAGTAATTTTTACCATTATCTATCACTGCTAGTGTAGTCTTATTTTTGGGTTGGCTTTCACTGTATAGTTTCGGAATTATCTGTCGTTTAATTCTGTAATTTTGACCTTGGAAATCAAAGTATTATTGCCTTCACTTACTGTTCAATGGATGAACATACCAACATATCGGAACTGAACATTACATAGCTGCTATCGATGTTAAATGGCACTCAAACTGCTGGATAAGATTTCTGTTGTATTTCAATGCATGAAAGATTATTTCGACTTTATTAACGAATCATTGAGTCTTCGCTCTTTAGTAGTATACGCAAAAATTTGAAGTTCTTTAAACATCAGAATGAAAATTTTTACTTGTGTATGTATCAGATAATCGTATGCCATTAGGGATACGTGCCAATTATAGGATATATTGGCAGAAAGAAGATCAAAATGGCACATTGCAATGTTAATATGACAGACTTCAACATAGTAGGAAAAATAGAGAACGTTATTTTGACTATTATATTCATTATTATATCGAAATACCATTTAAACACAAGATATAACAAGCTTGTTGATAAACGATAAAACGAATCAGTGGAACTTATTATCATATCACATAGTTCTCTCACATTTCTATATCATCGACTCTGTTAATTTTCGGGAGAGTATCAATAAGTCTCGAAATGCAGAGATTGGGAATGAATTGCTTTGAAATCATTATTAAATAATTAAAATTAATTAAAACTTAAGTCCCGATGACAAAAGTAGCAAGGAAATTTCTCGAGTGACATGAGAACCTGTTCTCATTAACATAGACAACATAAATTCAAAAACTGTGATTGTATTTTGAGATTTATGATGTATGTCAATTACTGAAGGATTTTTCAAATCCTTCTGGTAAATTTAACAAGCACTTATTTGTATAAATTAAATTATGTCTTTATTAAATTTACAATTCAAATTTTATTCTGAAGGTAAATTGTTCAATACTTTCTTTATTCAGAAACAGACTTTGCTGTCACTGAAATTCAGTGAATTACATCATTAAAACATTTTCAACCATAGAAATTTTAAGCAACGTACTTTATGAGATATTAAAAATTATACTTTACAAATTACAACTTATTTAAAAATATTTAAGAACTGCCGTAATATTATGTCTTTAAATAAACAAAATTCCGTTCCTTGAAAACAATTGAGAAATTTCTATTCCTTTTTCTCCATAAAAAATTTGCTATTCATGGATTTCGCATTACGTATTAAGAAAAAAAATATTAAAAAGCACATTTTGATAAGAAATGTAATGAAGAATTACATATAGGATTCAAATTTTACGCATTATATTTTAAGGTATTTTTCATTTATTTTCTGCTAAAAAATGCGTTTAGCTTCGAATTTTATCATTTTTTTTCTTATATAATATACGAGAATTCCAATTATAATGTGTTGATAATTATGTTCAGAAACTCAAAAATCAAACCACTGAAACAACTGCATATATATATTTCTTTTTTACGTTCTCCTAGGAACATTTATGAGTTTGAAATTGTAAATATCACTATATATGACGATGCCTCTTCAGATTACAACCTATGGAAACTGAATCGGAAATAGATAGACCCATAAAAGTTTATGGATGGGTAAAATGAGTTTAGTTTATTAGTTTTAGATTGGACTAATACCCTGAAAGGAAAAGGGAAATGTGGAATTTGGTTTCCTTTTCAGAAGCATTAGGCTGGAAAGGAGCATTGCAACATGACTTGTGGGAGCAGTGACTTAATAAACCTGTTTCAATGGATGTGAGTTAAATCATTATTATTGCAGTAGATGATGGCTAAATCGAAACATTATTTTTTCAAATTCGTAAATGACTTAAAGTTTTGGTTGGTCTAAAGAATATCTTATGGTTCATTTAAATTAAATTGTGATTGTGAATAAATATATTTTTAAAGTCATTAATTTGAACTGCTAGTCGAAATATTCAATAAAAACAACAATAACAGCTTTCAAGTAGTCAAACTGCACTAATTTTCATTTCTTTACAAAATTTTCATTGCATCTTTTAAAAAATTAATACATTTCTTATAAAATCAATTTGTATATTACTCTTAAATACTGTTTTCGGTTTTATGATCTTTTTTTATAGCAAATGTTTAGATATGAAGATTCGTTTTTATAGTAAATGACTAGCAGAACCTCATATTTCATAAAAATTATATTCCGTGATTTTTCAGCATTAGCACTATTGTTTCAACCAATATAAAATATAATTCTTTACTTAATTTTATATATATTTTCATTTGTAAGCTTATACTTATGTGTTTTAGTTTAAAAATTAACAACTATATTAACATTATTAGCTACACGATGTATAAACAAGTTCTTATAAATAATTTTAAAAATATTTTTAACCTGATTGATCAAATTTTTTATAACTGTGTTAATGATTTAAATTTTATATTTTGACAGATAATGCTAGCATAATTTTGTTTGATTCACATGTTTCTTTCTCGCTTTTATCATAAAAATCTACAAATACTGGTTTTTGGGTTTAAAAACTTGAAAAGTAAATTCATAAAAAATAAAAGGAAATGCTTTTGATTTCTTCTCTAAAACTTTGATTTCCATTTTTGGGTTTGACGGAATGTGCCTGTGATAGAGAGATGGAAAGTCGTATCAAGAGATTATATTCGGTTTATATTCAAATAGATTTTCTCATAAAATGTTTTGGATTTGAAACGATGTTCGACAGCATATTTGTCTGAAGCATAATGCATGTGAAAATAGAAATGAAAAGGGTACTATCAAATATATGCCAGTATGTGATAATATATATATCGAAAAACTCTGGAAATGTTTTTGTTAATTTAGAAATATAATATAACAGTTACGTATTACGTTACGCGGAATGTATTAATTTAAATTAACTTCTTTTTCAATGTTTATGATAACAGATCTGAATTTTGAACAATGGTATATTTATTTTTAACTCAGCGTTTTTTCTTGGCATCATAAAATAAAAAATAAAAAATAAAAATAACTGTGAGTTTCTGTTGAATGCCAAATGATTTATCATTTTTACCATACCAAATAAGAAACTTGACTATTTATAAATTTCATGTTTTTGACAATAATTAAAAGGCTTCATTCTGATATCAAGATGCTTCTGTTTTACTTTGATTAATATTTCATTATGTTGATTTTTAAGAATAAGTTTTCACAAGACATATTAAAAGTAAAGTTTTTTTCAAGTTATTTATATAGTCTATGTAATTGGAATATATTGCTGAACATGAAACGTTTTCAAATGTTTGCAGTTGAAATTTTCTTTAATTTATAAGCTTCATTACTAAAGTCACAAAAAATTTCCTCAAACGATACATAATACCTTCTTACTTCTCAATTAGCAATCTATTCTCATTTTGTTGACTAAAACTGTTTTTTAACGCCTTTTTTCATTTGACAGAAAATATATTTTGGAATAATTAAATAACCCATTTTAAATTAGTGTAAATTCATTTAACATGTCAATGAAAATTTAAATACTTTAAGAATGTTAATAAAAACTTATATTTCTATTTAAACTGAAGAACAGTTAGTTATAATTAACACAAACTATGTAGTTTCTAACTTAACAAAATGCTATTTTAAAATTCCATAACATGTTATTAAAATATATACATAATAAAAAATACAGCTTCAGAGCTTTTTTGGTTTGGTTTTACTCCAGACAAAGCATATTATAATATGCTCGCTTTTAATCAATGATTATATACTCCACACTCATTCTTTTTCATTCGTTTTAGAATTTATTATTAAAGAGCATTTTAACATATAGTTACTTAGATGCACGCGATATACTTATTGACACAACTGTCATTACATATTAAAAAGAAAATAGACAAGATAAAATTTGCTCGTGGCTGAAAATATAAAAGATCTAAAAAAATCAATTCTAGATTTTCTGGCAATTCACGCAACTTTGAACACAATTACTCTTTTCTCCAGCATAGAAAATTTACTTTTATTACCATTTCAAAACCAATCATCAACAAAAAGCATCAATTTTATCATTATTAAACAGCACGTGAACAGGAAAAGAAATTCAGTATTATTCGTTATTTAATACAAAGTAGTTGTGAATTTGCTTAGTTTCAAATTTTTTATTCTGTAATATATTTGCAAAGATTATTTTTAATTCCACCTCTGAATTTCCACAATGTTTATATTAAATGTGAAACTATCATGACAATTTGATATCAATTTTATATTTATCTCATTTCAATTTTGGAATATTTTTAGAGATTAAATTTATTGAACCTTATACTATTCATAGCTTGACATTATTTAACTTTTTTAAAATCGTAAGCATTGTAAAAATATTGTTTCATATCCCTGAATGAAACGAGCGAACGTAAAATATTTCTTCATGATTACGAAAATGAAAAAAATGTATGTGAAACCCTTTTTTTTCCTCAGAATCCTACATAATATGGATCATCATTTTTCTTGATAGTAAATCTTAAGGTATGAACCAATATATAAATATATAAAGGAAAAGAACATATTCAATACTTACAAAGGAATACAAATAAACTCTCTACAAAGGCTTTTTATTCATTAAATAAAATAATGTAATATAAAATTCGCATCACATTCAATGTTGCATCATATGCAGACTTTTTGTGTGAACACATTCTTCTATGACAAGCACTTTGTTCAATCATTACTGTTTCGATTGAAATGATAAATGGCTGACAAGGCCACATTTTATGAAATGCATTCTTATAAAATATCGTAAGCTGTCTCGATTAATTATACTTTAATTATAAATTTTATTATTTGTTGGTGTTTTTGCAAATGTTTTGAAATGAAAACGTTTTTAACATTGGCTTATTATTATTAATTATTTTTTAAATTTGCTTATTTTTGAAAATAATGATCAGCTACCTTAAAATTTATATTTCCTTCGTAATGTCTCATGGAAATAAACAGTGTATTGAATATGTCTTTTGCGTAGCTCGAAGATGATTATTCCTTTTAAACCATATAAAAATGTTATGAATTACATGACATCAATCCATATGATCAAAATTCACCACGTTACTAATCTGAAAGGGAAAAACATTTCGATTGTTACTTTTAGATGGTAATAAGACTCCTTAACGAAAATCTAAAATAAGAACTTAAGGTTGCAAATACTTTTAAAGAAGAATTGCAAGCAGTAAGATAAATTGCGGTCCAGAAATTAACTGCAATATTTGTTACTTCAATAATGAAATAAAATAATAAGCTATTTATAATTAAAAAACAAAAATATAAAAATATTTCGCTGAGCAAGTAACACAACGCAGCACAATTTGTAGAATTGTAAGAATACTTTTAAAGAGATGAAAATAAGTTGTAACATTTGATGACACATGGATTTACCTTATTATTGCAACAGAAATCAGTTTATTTAGAGTCGAGATTGAAGAGAAAAATAAAGATACAAATATCTTTTCTAAAATGCAAAAAATATTATTAACGAATTTATTATCATTGCACGGTTCTCTAACAATGGGAAATTAAAAATAAATAAAGCAAATTCAATCTATCATTACAATATAGATTAATAACTTAGTAAAATAACCTATCATATTGGGCTGTAAGCACACAGAATAATAACATGAGCAGTAACTGAATGGAATAAATGATTTCTGTTACAAACTTCTAACATGAATTTAAACATACTTATGAAAATTAAATATTATCCTAGCTTATAATAAAAATGTCAATTTTGTTAATAGTATTTTAATAATATTGTATATGATTAGTTGATAAAGGACAAAATAAATGTTACAAAGATAGTTTGTTTAATTTCCATCGTAACACTATCTGAAAAAAAAATCCGAAATAAAACAATATTTTACTCTTAAATTATCATAAACAGAATTTTTTAAAACCAATAATTAGTTTAAAAAATGAATCGCTATAAGAAGAAATAACTTTCTTAAGTCAAAACCAGTAGCCTACCAACATTCAAATA
Source organism: Argiope trifasciata (assembly GCA_026543055.1). NCBI lineage: Eukaryota > Metazoa > Arthropoda > Arachnida > Araneae > Araneidae > Argiope > Argiope trifasciata. The sequence continues at coordinate 2,154,157 of JAPMOQ010004550.1, read as the reverse complement.
AATAATAATTATATATTAAAAAATTTACCCATCAAAAATACAGAATATTTTAAAGAAAGAGTTGTTTTGGGGTCAATTGGGTATTTCATTTTGACATATTATCATATAATTCGTGTTTTTCATCCGAAGTTTATAATTTTCAGGTTCTTCTTTTCCTCTTCTTCCCTTTCTTCTTCTTCTTTAATAAAAAGAAAAAATGAATTAGTTTTAGATACGTGTTATTTAGAATACAATTGAAAACATATTTTAACCGTGTATACATTTCCAAGTTTTGAAAAAATTGTTTTCTAGGTTTAAAAACAAAAAGGTCTTACACTTAGTTCTCCAATTGCAACGAAATTAAGGTGTTAATTTTTTTATCAGGAAAACTAACATGCTTCTTTTGTGTTATTTAAAGCATTTTTTCCCCTCATAAGATACCCATTCGTAATTTTTTCGTTTGAAAGGACAAAATAATGGAGCGAATCAGCAAAAATATTTTCCTTCATGATTTTAAGAATCCAATGAACAGTATGCATGAAAAGTATTGTTTTTCTTATAGGAATTAAAATTATGC
>JAPMOQ010004550.1:2041750-2143601 GCA_026543055.1 Argiope trifasciata | reverse complement strand
AATGTAATTTTAATATTCTTGGCGATTGAAGACAATAAATTTTCAAGCATTCAAAAGCAAATAGTTTTTCGTTGAATTCTATGATTGTCTTTTTTCTACATACCGTCCTATCAGAAATTGCAAAATGTCCAAATATGAAGTTAAAATGAGACAAAAAGGAGGCTTTAAATGACGGATATGTTGTTTACGATGGATGTGTTACTGCTGGATTTGCTGAAACAAAAATAAAAGCTAACCACAACTTTGAATTGAAATTTTTGTTCTATCTTTTTGTTGAAAGAATCTTTAAAAGATGACAAACAATAACACATGCACCTACCATAAATGTAAATTTTATGAACTTTATGTTTCATAACAAATCGTAGACAGCGTTTGATTTAATATTATTTTTTCAGATACAATATGATTTTCGAATTCAACCCAAAATTGTGTTTTCATTCCTGAATAAAAATCTGAATTTTAATGGGATGGCGAGGTAGTTATGGAATACTGAATTCTTTCAGCGATTATTTGTTGAATATTTTTGATATTGGTAGTGGGGCTTTTCAATTTTTATAAGAAATGCTTTTATGATAATTTTTTTTAATTTCATTATAATATAGTTTTAAGAATATTTTATATAAATTTTATGAAAAATGTGTTTTTACCAATGTGAATTAATCATTTTTTTCTTAAAATTATAGGATGTACAGAAATCTATTTGTTATGAAGACATACATGCATATTTTTATTTCATTTCCACATGAAAAAATATGTCGCCTGATATTTAGAAAATTACATTTTCAATTAATTTACAGCAGCTCAGGTTTTATTTCGATGGATTTTGAAATTGTTATTAGAAAGTAAAAAAGTGAAAGGATATATCTATATACATGCATCCTCGATAATTTTGGTCATTTATACGATTTCTGAATATTTTGACAGGGATATAGTTTTAAGGTATTTTTAAGTAAGAAATTTTTGGCAATCATAAAATATGAGAAACTTATTAAAAAAGTAATGAAAATTAATCTCTATATTTAAATTAAGATAGCCTTTACATTCCAATGTCAATAACATGACACACACACACACACACACACATATATATATATATATATATATTACTTGTCAGACGCTGTACATTATTTTGTTTGGTAGAAAAAGTACTGTAAGTCTCAACTAGTTCCTAGCATAATAAAGAAAAATACGCCATTCAGGAACTTCAATAGAATCCATCCAATTTTTGACGAATTCTTCTTCTCAAAATAAAAAGAGAGTCAAAGAATCAAAGAGTGACGTCAGTATGAACGCTTGATCGCCACAAGCCAGTTATCCCAGCCGTAACCTTTCTCTTGCATGAAGTTCATAAAAACAAAATATCGATAAGCCCCGCTTTCGTGTTTGGTATTCGTACTTAAATTTTTCAGCAAGTCATTCTTTCACTCAGCAGTATGCCTTGAGTCAGTTTTTGAGTTCGAATAACGGTTTATTCGATTCATAAAATAGAATTGTTTGACTAAAATTTATTAGTTTTATCTAAATGTAAAACAAATAATAATAACATTTAAAATTACTAATAATTACATCGTTAAATCATTTACTAATGCTCGGGACTAATCTTAGTAGCATATCATTGGACACTTTTTTTATTACAAAAATAAGTCAAAAGGGTAGATCAGCTTTACAATTTCGTATTTACATCGCATTATTCATTAAATCCTTAAAATTAATTCATCTAAAGAAAAAAATATTTTACCGGGTGGACAGAAATAAAACACCCCTACTCTGACCTCTCTGGATATCGAACTACTCAGTGTAAAGGCTTGAAAATTTGTGGACATACTATTCAAAAAATGGGGAAACGGATTTCACGAAAAAAAAATTTAGTTCCAGAAATCACCGATAGGTGGCGCTGTACCACTGGACGTATGCTGAAAAGACACAAAAACACTTTTAAACACATTTTATTTGAAAGTACCAAGCATACATGAAACAAGGACGTTATCGATGCAGGGAATGCTGCTCAATATGGTTCCCTTCCTGAAGATGTAAAATGTGAAGTCTGTGGACAGCTTGTTCAACTGCGGATCGTAACTGGTCATCTGAGATGCTTCTCACATGCAGACTGATACTCTCTTTCAAATCTGCCAAGGTTATCAGACGTTCTCGATAAACAAGGTTTTTTAAGTGTCCCCAAAGCCAAAAATCACACGGATTAAGATCCGGTGAACGAGATGGCCAAGTTGTCGGAAACGCGCGACTGATTATTCTGTCAGTGGTGAAATGTTGGCGAAGAAACTGTTGCACAGGGAGTCCAATGTGTGGAGGTGCTCCATCTTGCATAAAAGTAATGGTGTCAAGGCATTGGCGCTGCTGCAAATGGGGTACAACAAATGTTTCGAGCATCCTTTTGTACCTGTTGGCCGTCACGGTACATGTCTCAAGGCCATTGGAAGTAACCTCTTCGAAAAAGAACGGTCCAAGGATGAATGTGGCTGTGAATCCACACCAGACTGTAACTTTCGGTGAGTGGAGTGGAATCTCTTGGAAGGTACGGGGGTTTGTCGTGTCCCATATGCGACAGTTATGGGTGTTCACTGTTCCACTGAGGTGGAAATGGGCCTCATCGCTCCACAGAATCTGCCACGGCCACGATGCATCCACTTCAACTCTAGCAAGAAATGTCAATGCAAAGGTCAGTCGCATCTCCCTGTCTGTGGCCAGCAATTGTTGATTAGGGCGGATTTTGTACGGGAAACAATGCACCATTTTTCTGAGTACGTTCCACACTGTGCTATAGGGAACACCCAAGTGTCGTGACACTGCACGTGCACTACTGCAGCCTAAAACATTATCCATTGACTGTTCAACAATACTGGTGGCAACATCTTCAACGACATCTGAACGAACCGGTTTGCGTCCTCGACCAGGCTGAACTCCAAGATGTCCAGTTTCCTCGAATCGAGCGATCATTCTCCTGAGAGCTTGTGGAAGCAATGGTCCCTTACGCAAATCCTTAAGTCGGCGAAACTCTCGAAGTGCTGCTGGAGCATTTCCTTTATTCTCGTAAAACAACTTCACAAGCAAAGCGCGTTCTGGCAGCGTGACAGCCATCACTAATAAGAATGACATTCCCCACCTTTTAACTTCTTTTATACCCAGAACATGGCTTCTAACCATGCTTTATGCAAATTTTTCTGGTTACAGTATGAAATTGCAGTTACAACGGGAGTTCTAGCTTCTTTACTATTTTTATTTTCCATAAGGGGCAGAAAAATTAAAAAGGAAGCATGGAAGCATTCCATTCCGCATAAACATTTTAATTTTTATTATTATTTGTGTCTTTTGATCATAGTTCCAGTTGTGCAGCGCCACCTATCGGTGATTTCAGGAACTAATTTTTTTTTTCGTGAAATCCGTTTCCCCATATTTTGAATAGTATGTGTACAAAATTTTGAGCCTTTACACTGAGTAGTTCGATACCCATGGAGGTCAGAGTAGGGGTGTTTTATTTCTGGCCACCTTGTATATAAAAATAACAAGTAATAACTTTTTACAGATTTCAATGTTTCATTTCACTCATATAAGATAATAAACCTAATTATTTTAATCCCTTTTTTATTAAAAAGCTCTGAAAGTTTTCCCCAAATGCATTTTAGAGAGGATTGTGAAAGTTTGAACGATGAATGATTCTGAAAAGAGTAAGTAAAATTTGAATAAAACATTTTTTTTCTATCTTGTATTTGGTAGAGTAATTTTTGTTAAACATTTTAAATTCAAAGTTTCATGAGAATGGTAATAATGACAAAAATTTGAGTTTAATATTATTTATTTCTGCAACTTTGCAGCACATTCGTTTTCTACATTGTATTTAAAGCAGTAACATGCTTTTTAATATTAAAAAAAAAAAAACAATCCAAAACTATTTGAAAGATTTAAAGATGCATTGAGATTTCTATTTTTCTAACTGCCGCATAACTACTATTAACTATTTTTGATGGAGAAATAATAAATTACGAAATAAGGTATATCTTCCTTATTTCTATATTTTCTTTTAGCCACTGTAAGCTATTTATTTTAATTCATATATATCTTTTAATAATGTCCAGTTACTTATATGCCAAATATTGCAAAAAGCATTGTCAAATTCATATGTTGAGGATGGAATTCATGCATACTTTTGTCAAACGAAATAACTTGCATTTTGTAATAATGCTACCCCTGTAATATCTAATAATAGCCCATTTCATAAGAAAATTCTAATATGCATTATTGCTTATTGATTATTGCAATCTTTCCACATCAATATCTCATTCTATAATATTTAGAAAATGCTAAAATGTTAAAGAAATTTTTCACACCATAATTACATCCTGTACATCCAGTGCATTTAACATCGGTATTTGTAAATATGATTTACTGTAGCGTGGATCTTGCAGAGAGAAAGGATATTCCATGCAAGTCTAAATGCTGCTATCATGGCCATTAGTGACCATTTTGTTTTCGCTTAAAATTAAGATTGAGACAATAATTGCAAAAGCAAAAATATAAAAATATAAGAGCTGATTTAATATTAGATAATTATATACAAATACTTACTCATTGTTCATAACAATAGTTGACTAATTCAGTCAGAAAAGCCAATGGAATGTATATTTTCATGATAATTAATTATGAAGAGAAAATATACATAAATGGCCTTTAAATCGGTCAATTAAATTGCAAGAAAATAAATGCTAATTTTTCTAAAGTGACACATCGTTAAGTTATATAATGTGCTTATGTAAATTATTCTGATTATGATATTTTAAAATATTTGTAGAATTTTTTTTTCAAACTATACTTTTGAGAGATTTTTCATAATGCAAAAAAATTATGGAAATATTTTTATAAAATGAATAAAGTATTTATAACTTTACTTTCTAAAAATAACTTTGAATCAAAATATAACTTTTTAAATTATAAATTTAGTTTGAATCATTTGAATATTTTCACTTTTAAATGCACATTTTTTAAAAAAAATAGAACAATAAAAAATCAAGAATCATCATTTTTGTTGAAATAATCTTATGTTCTTTCTTTTTTGGCATATCTATCTCATTTCATTCAATATGAAATGAAATATATTTATCTAAAACATTTTCAAAGGAAAACTGTAAAAGGGATTTCAAATCAATTTTCAGAAAAAGAAAAAAAAAGAAGCATTGCATCATGATTATTTTTTCAAATATTAGGAAATTTAATCAAAACTTTCCAAAAAGTAAATAATAAATTTTGCAGAAAAGAATATTGATTTTTGGCAGCATGCCGAGGAAATATTCAAGCATTAGTTCCCTATTTCAGTATCCGGTAAAGAGCAATCTGTTTTTAAAAATTATAGTTATAATATATAATCCAGAAGAATTTGATATCTTCTTTGTAAATACATACATTGAAATCATAAAAATATTCAGCAGGTGTCAAAAAAGGCTCTCCTGTCCAACTAAAGTTCGATCTTCTCTAAGATGTGTAGAGATTCCGGGTTACATAAGTATCCCCTGATGGAATAAAGACTTATTTTTTAAGCCCTTCCTGTAAAACGGACGTCAATAAAATTTTCATAAAAGAAAATTTAAACCTTTTCCGAGATCGTTCTTATGGTTGAGAAATTTCAGAGAACTTTATAGCAAAGTTTTTTTCAAGAATAAAAGAATATTGAAAGTTTTGAATATTGAAAGTTTTTTTTTCAATATTTGACCATACTGCCAAAACATTTCTTGAGTTATTTCTACTGTTTATAGCATAATATTGTGTGAATAGCAGTTACTTGATATTTTTGTCGAAAATTAGGAATTATTTCAAAATGGTTTTAATTTCTAGAAGAATTTGAGAAAAAAATATATTACCAAATCAGAATGCTGATTATAAGGTTCAATTGCAATTAGAAAATTTCTACTTCATTTATTAAACATTTTAAGCATTTATTTTAATCAATATCAAAAGTTGTAAGTTCGGGAATTCTTTTAAATGATAATGTTTATGCAGTTGCATTAATCATAAGTAAGATTTTTAATATTTAAATTGTACCATGGTAAATATACGCAATTCAATAGAGTAAACTGTATTATTAAAATGTTAAATTTATTGCTCTTACAAGAATATTTAAAATCACAATTAATATTGAATAAAAGCATTTTTTCATGTCATTGATATTACGATTATCGGAGAAAATAACTCAACAACCTTCGATGTAAATTTTATCTACCGTAAAATTACTAATGACATGAATACATCTTACGATCTATTTCATATTAACTTTACATTGTGTTTTATGTATACTTCAAATGCATTTGAAAGTAAAAAGCACCCAAAATATTTTATGGTTTGTAAAAATCGACATTGAAGCATAAGTAAATTTCTTTCAACCATGAACCTTCAATAATATAAAGCATGGTCTATTGAGACGCATTATATGTATATATAGATATATACAGGGTGTTTCATAAATGATGGGAGTAACTTTAAGGGGTGATAGTGCACATCAAGACGAGTAATAGTAAATAGGAAACCAAGTGTCCCAAACGTCTTCCGAAGGAGATAGGCGCCATCAAAGTTTAGGGTCCTGAATTTCAAATGATGATAAACACGGAAAAATGGATCAATTCCCTTGCAGTTTTCGCTAAAATCATTCTTTTAATTAGTATTTTATTAAAAAAAAGTTTTAAACACAAAGTGAATAAAATGCCGATTGAGGGCACTCTAGACTTTGGAGTACCGAACAACTACTTTTTACCAGTATTTTTTTTTTTATTTTACTAAAGTTTAGACTTTAACTTAAATTTTGAACGCAAAATTGAAACCATCGGGAGCGGTTAAGTGGTGCAAATTTGACCGCATTCTGGGGGAGAGGAAATTGAAATGCTTGTATGTAATGAGCAAAATAAAAAACAATAAAGCAAACTTTAAGAGTTGATAATAAAACATAAAAACAATCAATTTTCATTAGAAAATGCATAATTTGAATTCAAACGCAAACATGTTAGAGCATTTTCAAATTTATCCATGCAAGCGTTATAGCTGCAAGTCTCTGGAAGAAGAACATGAAATTGTGATATGGGGAAGAAGAAGAACGCATATGCAAATTGTTATTAAGATAAAAGCCACTGACACGAGTGTGCAGGTGTAAATCACGGTAGAAACGTAACGAAAGGTGTTGCCCTTCACTAATCAAGAAAAGGCTGATTTGCACTTTATTTATGGAACTGCAAATTGAGATAATGCAGAGGCGCGACGATTGTACGGATAAAAATTTCCCAACAGGTGGTTGCCCAATGATAAAACATTTGTGCGCTTGCACAGACAGTTGTGTGAGACAGGATTCTTTTTTTGGTGCACGTTCAAATGCAGGCCGTGCGAAGTCTAAAGGTAGCTGTGGAAGAAAAAATTCTGGATATGGTGGCTGATCATCCAAATACAAGCACGCGAGCAGTGGCTAGTCAAATTGAAGTATCACCCTCCACGACATGGCGAGTATTAAAGGATGAAAGTATGCATCCTTTTCATGTCCAGCGAGTCCAGGAACTGATTCAAAGGGATTTTCCTCGTCGAATGGATTTTAATCGCTGGTATCTGCAGAAGAACACCCTAAATCCCGATTTTGGTGAAACTGTCCTTTTTACAGATGAATGTACATTTACACGTGACGATACATTTAACACCCACAATTCCCACCAATGGGCAGATGTAAATCCGCATGCATCTTCTACACATGCATATCAGTGGCGATTTTCCATAAATGTTTGGGCAGGAATAATTGGTGAGAATCTACTTGGACCTTATCTTCTGCCAGAACGCCTGGATGGAAAAAAATATCTTACCTTTCTGCAACAGGTGCTGCCAGAAATGATGACAGATGTTCCCCCTCGTATCCGGCGAGTAATGAGGTTTCAGAAGGATGGAGCACCAGCTCATTATGCGCCAGAAGTGCGAAATTATCTAAACGCAACCTTTCCAAATCAACGGATTGGATGAGGTGGCCCTGTCCCTTGGCCAGCACTATTGCCCGATCTTTCATGCCTAGATTTCTGTTTGTGGGGACACCTGAAGGATTTTATGCATTTGACTCCTTTCGAATCTGCAGAAGAACTCGTCGCGAGAATTTCGGTCGCTGCAGGGGTGGTGCGCGATACTCCTGGCGTGTTTCAGAGTGTTCATGAATCCCTTCTTCGCCGTTGTACCGCATGCATCGCCTCTAATGGTCAGAGTTTCGAACAGCTATTGTAATAATTTATAATCAAACTTTTTTTTATAACGTAAGTGTACTTTGTTTTCTTTTTTGTCTCTTAAAACGAAATCTCTTTAAGCGCCCTCTATCACCTTCAGGTTAAAATTACGCCTATGATTTATTTGATGGTTGTTGTTTGATTTGGAGTTGTACTATCACCTATCAAAATTTGCTTCATTTATTATTTTTCTCATTAGATACAAGCGTTTAAAATTTAACCCCCTGAACGTGATTAAATTTGCGCCACTTAACCGCTCCCGATGGTTTCAATTTTGAGCTCAAAATTTAAGTTAAACTCTACGCTCTAGTAAACATTTAATAAAATTAAAAAAATACTGGTAAAAAGTAGTTGTTCGGTACTCCAAAATCTAGAAAGCCCTCTATCGGCATCTTTTAACTTTCTATTTAAAACTTTTTAAGAAAATACTAATTTAAAGAATGATTTTAGCGAAAACCGCAAGTGAATCGATCCATTTTTCCGTTTTTTATCATCATTTGAAACTTAGGGCCCTGAACTTTGATGGCGTCTATCTCCTTCGGAAGACGTTTGGGACACTTGTTTCAGGGACTTGGGACTTGGTTTCCTATTTACTATTACTCGTCTTGATGTGTACTATCATCCCTTAAAGTTATATATATATATATATATATATATATATATATATATATATATATATATATATATATTTCATTTTCGTTTAGTTATACTTTTTTTTAATATAAGTTTATTCTATATTGATGCATTAAATGAATTACAAATTAGATTATAGTTTGTATATTTGGAAGCAAGACAAAACTTTAGTCTCTTTCCCTCTTTATTTTTTATGTGTTTAGGTGTCTCCCATAAAATTTTTCTCTTACCGCTATCTTCGATTTAATATGCACATAAACATTTTATCGCAATTAGCTATTAAAATATATTGATACTTTTAGCATATATAAAAATGTAGAACCTTCTAAATATAGGCTTGATCATAACAGGAAAATAAAAAAGGAAAATTCTTTAATATATCTTAATTTTATTTAAAATTATTTTGTGCTCGCATTATTGAAAAATTCATATAGAACTACTAAGGATGTATTGAGGATGAACTTTCGAAATCTTTACGCTTTATTTGATATTTATTTGCTGAACAATTAAATTTTGTAAAATGCTGAGAAGAGTGTGTTAAGTCTGATAAAAGCTATATCTTTTTCTCTGATTTTTCTCTCTGATTTTTTTATAATATTACAACGGTATTGTTGATATCGTTTAAAATGTAAACAGAATAAAAATTAAGAGAAACAGAATTTAAAACAGAATTTCGAAGATTACTTAAATATGCTAAACAAAATCTGATAAAAATTATTTTCTCCAAAATTTCCATGAAATATATTTATGATATACAAAAGTTTCCTTTTTTATCTGCTATTCCTTATTTGAGATTTTTTTCCTTTTAAAATATTGTTTTTATTCGTATATGTTTCTTTAATTTATGAATATTCTTATAACTTACCGTTACTGCAACACTTTAATTTATTTAATAGATCTGATGCATATATTGTTATTCATAACGAAACTCAATTAAAACAAATATATAAATGAAGATATATTTATGAGGGTTTATTCAGAATCCCTTCTCCAAAAAATGGTGAAACATGAAATGAAGAATGAAAATGAGGTATATATATTGACTTAAGGATATTGTGAATTCAGGAAGTTTAATTGAAAAATAAGATACTGGATATTCTTACATGCTGCCATAGAAAACTTAACAAGTTGTAATTGGAACTTTGTTGAAATTATTATAAGTGGTATTCTTTTCGTCAAATGGAATTATTATCTAGTGTCGGTTCAAACTGATAATCCTAAAGATTTTCCTTTTCTGCCTTCCGAATTCTTGATACTTTTTTATTTCAGGAGATTCAATTTTCTCAAGATCAGATGGAGTATAAAGGCTAAAATTGATTATTTCGTCGAAAAGAGTATTAAAGAAATTTTTACCATGAAAATAGTTTTAAAAAAAGATATTCTGAAGTTGAAATTTCAGCCTGAAAATATTTTATTTCTTTAAAAATATATATATAAGATCCTAAAAAATTGTTTGTATGAATGAAATTTGTATTCTAGCATTTAGAATTTTTAAATTAATGCAAATATTTATATACAAAATACTTTATGATCTCATTTTTTAAACTCGCCGGCTGTTATGGATGGAGTAAAATGCAATTTTATAGGAATTTCTTGAACTCTAAAATTTCTATGCAATAAAAGATATAATTTTTCTATTATAATGTCTATTGAATAGATTTGAGCTAATTTTATTTTTTTGAACGTAATCGGAACTTTAAATTCTAAATGAGACTTATTTTAAATTATCGATATTCATGTGAAGCATAATACGGATACAACCTGTACGTTAATTTTAATTTCATGCTCCAGGAGGGGTTAAGTGTAAGGGGTTGTGTTGCACTTCGAATCCACCTGACCAAATATCCGCTGGAGTGGAGTGGGGAAGAGATTATCAACTTAGGCATGATCCTCACCATCTGACCACAGTGCAAAAATATGATGACCTTTCCAAAATAGCGCTAGTATTACTTTACAGCGGTTACTACTGTCAACTTAACAAATCAGAATAAGTAGAAACGTCAAGCCCTGGTATTCAAGAATACAAATAATTTCCCGTCATCTTTTTCTTCAAGGTGTCTCGCGAAAAATTGCGATATCGATAAAATATGGACAATAGCAGTCTTCCATTTCAATTAAGTTACAATAAGACCTATTTCTGAGAAAAAAAAAACTCTTAAAACCAAGATTTAATTATATCGCATGCAAGCGGAAAATATTTAATAAAAAGATTTTATTTTGAAAAAAAAAAACCCTGCTAAAAAACATAAGAATTTAAAAATTTCAAAACTTTTTTTATTTTATAAAAAAAATTATGATAGAATAGAAGTTTTCCTAGACTTTGTTTCGGCAAAATCGCTCCATCCTACCAGAAATGTCTTCTGATAAGGAAGAGTCTTTTCACTTCTTCTAAAAGAAGTAACGACAGTGGAGTTCATTCCATTTCGGACGACGTGGCATATTTCCTACGGGTAGAATGCGTGCCGGTTCGGTGATGTCTGTTACGTAATAGACCATAGCACCCTAGTTATTATTGTAGAGGTTTAATCATCCTTGATCTACGAAAGAACAAGAATATTCTTTTTTGGGTACTCAATAGAATTGTTTTATGCCCCTCAATGTCTACTGAACAGTTAGAATCCTATCTATAATTTTTTAAAAAGTAATATCATATTGAGACTGATAGAAGAGGAATTTAGAACTTATTTAATATCATATATTCATTAAATTTTACTTATATTAATATTTATTATTATTTATAAATATATTAATTTATTTTCAATTGATTGAAAACGAAAGCGAAACTGGAAGAGATTTTATATAATTTTCAATAAAATTGTAAATTAAAAAAATAATTTACAATATACTAATAATTTTATTTAATCTGCCACTGTAAAAATTAAATGTTTTTTTTAATTATAAAACATAATTTAATATTTTAACAAGCACGTTAGAATATTAAGTACTGTATAACGCTTATGCGAAAGATTTTACTTAATGTATTTGCTTAAAAGTATTTTAGAATTATTGAATATTTAATGAAATGAACAAATAAAAATTAGGAAAGTATTATAAAAGTATGATGAATTATAAATATTAAAAATATTAAATCCAAATCCTACATAAAAATAACACGATGTGTATTTCAAAATTTAGCAATGAAATGTCTTCAAATATATTAATGTAATGGTTATATTTATGTAGATAAATATCACATCATAGGCTAGACAATATTTTCGAGGACAGATACACTTTCAGATGATTTAGAAGCGGAATTACGCTAATTACTCTACGAGTATTATAAAACCGTTGTGCATTATTTGCTAATTTTGCAGTTATGAATTGTGCCACTACACATCAACGAAACAAAAACTGTTTTTATATCTTGATAGGTATACGTATGATGTCCTTATAAACATGATATATTCTATATTTATAGATCAGTGTTAATATATTCAAATTATCAAAGGAGGAAAACAAAAATATTAAATTTACTTCTGTTTGTGCAGCATTCTTAATTTCAATTTTAATCAAATCGTGATATTTATTTTAGCTACAATTGTAACCAAAAAATTATTTTTTGAATCTGAAAGTATAAAATAATTCTTTCTGATTTTCTAAATATGTTCAAAAGAATTTGAAATGTTAATTGGAAGACATTTGGACCAGATGCGCCCATTAAGAAGATGGAAAAGATTTATCTGCTTCAAACACATTTTATTTGAAAAATATTTAATCCCCTTGTTGAATTTTAACGGTTTCTGCTAACATGCGTTTTTTTAAAACACCACTTTTTATAGAAATTTATTTGCCCCTATCAGCACCAATGTAAAACATTGCAAGAGCAGAAAAATACTTAACTTTTGATTAGCAAATTCATTCAATTTCTTCTTTATTTTAACCGAATTTCCAGTTTCAGCTAAGTTATTTCATCTTATAAATAAATGAGATAACATAAATTTAATTATTTTGAGAAATAATCAGTATTAAAATACAGTAAAGAACAGTATTAAAATACTTATACTTAAAATACATAATCAATGCATACTTAATCATAAAATATGATTCTTTTTAATATTTTCAAATAGTATTATTGTTGAATTTTTTTTAAAGTTTCGATCCTCTTAAATTACCTGCCTGTAATTTAACAAATTCTAAGTGATTCAATGATATAAAGCATGTTACTGAACATTTTCATTGACGAGAAACTACAAATAATACATCATCATTATACCTCATCATACCACATCATATACAAAATACCCTTTGAACACACATATATTTCACAATATTGTATATTAAGCAATATTTACATTATTTTGTAACACTGTTGAATATTAAATATTATAATGTCGCTCAATATTGTATAATAACGTGCAACAATATATTGCATCGTATTGTCCTTATAAATCTTTCCATAATGATTTCACACTTTCTTTTTTAAAAGATAAATAAAAGCAAAATCTATTATCTTAAATAAAAATTTAGCCTGAGAATCTCAAGATACTTTATTATCCAAGGGACCGAAATTCTGTCTTGAAAAGACTCTCAACATATTTCCAGTACATTTGGTTTTGGTATCGAAAAAGGATATGACTTTCTCAAGAGTATTCCTCCACTCTTAGAAATAAATAAATAGGATCAAAATTCGTTTGAAAGAGGCGGAATCCTTTTGGTCAAAAACAAGTTTTATCTTTACCGGATAACCTGCAAAATCATAGGATAAAAGGAGTCGAATAAAAGAAATAACTTGTTTTAATGCTATCGATATTGACATAAAACCTTCAAATAAATCTTTGAATTTATACGCTTATGATGAAAACTAATATAATACGTTATATAAACTTGCAATCTTAAAATAAATCTAAATGAATAATGCCATTCGTTACAATAGTATACACATAAGATAAGCCATTATAGATTATTTGACTTTAAATATATAGGACATTTCAGATCAAATGAATGTATTGTTAATTTTTGATGACTAATTTTTATATGTTTAATCCATTTATATTATTTTTATTATAAGACTGGTAAAAGTGATTTTTTATAAATTTATTATTAACAAATTCCTCATTGTAATTTATTGTTATCGAACCTGTTGCTTTTTTTCCTTCAAAATTTATGATGCAAGTACAATTTTAACTAACCATTATTGATTCTTTGATGATATGAGTCATTGAGAAATATATAAAAAAAATGGTTAGCAAATGTTAAAGTTAAATTTGTCCTGTATTAAGAGATGAATAATAATTACAAAATTGCCCGCATCTAAATAAATTGATCGTTGAGGTTCAAAGAAATATATGCATTCATTAGAAGTGTCTTTTACATCTATAGTATTATCGTCATCATAAAAATATTTAATTGCTCAAAAAGAAAGGTAGTTTCAATTTTTTTCATGGTCCACAGAAATCAGTCTCTAGGTACCATTCTTCAACTTTCTAAAATCATTATAACATGATGGTATTAATTTTAAAACCCCAACTTCATTAATTAATCAATTCTAAATTAAACAAAGTGTTGCACTCTTATAATACGATTCACGGTGCTTAGTGGATTATAACCATTATGTCCGTGGTATTTTTATCGGAAAGACTTTTATTTTTCTTGTGATTTCATTATAAATAATCATGAAGCATGTACACTTTACACCAAAATATAACCCATTTTATAATATTCAGATTAGTTGTAAATTTTGCTTTTATACAGGGTATTGCCGAATTTTACCAACAAATTCAGTGGAATGATAGTAGTCATCAAGAGGATAAAAAATCATCATACAAATTTTTGTCCCTGTATAATCTGCTCTTTAAATCATTTAAACTGTTATTCTTGAAAAAGGTTTTGTGATTACAAAAATTTTATTTTAATTTTCTACAATTTTTAATTTTATTACTTTCAAGGCAAATTATACTTTATAGTTGAATATTCTACAAGTGAAAATAGATTTCTAAATTAGTTTTATTTTTTTGCTTTTGCTATATTTAACGAACAATTATACTGGTGAAATCGTCGCTTACTGGCATAGAGGGGAGCATCTTCCGCATGATCTGGATTCGGGAATCGTTGGTTTTCTTCAATGTTTTATCTGTGAAGTAGGTGCATGCGTCCCCTTGTATAAAGGGATTGTGCAAGGGAATATGATGAGCAAAAGCAGTATTCTTGGCACTAATTGGTATGCCTGAAAAGATGGGAGACATTCACTTGACTCAAATGGCTGACAAATAACTGTCAGAAGGCTAAAAAGTGCGATAAGTCACAGTACAACAACTTTTAAAATTAATTGAAATATGGGTTAAAAAACTTTATGTTTTTTTTAACTCACTTATATTATTATGCGCATGTGTTTAGAGGATATGTCACAACTATTTTTTCATATATGTGTGCAATCTAAGATTAATTTGAAAACTGTAAACAAATCAATATCATTAAAACGCATTATTTTTAATGAACTTAGCATACGGTTTTGCTGATTAAAGGGGAAAGCACAAAGTTTTTCCTTGATCTGAAAGTTTCCCGTTCCTTCCAATCTGCGTAAAGATCGGACTTTACTTGCAAGATATTTCACAGAATTAACACTTCATACAATTTATCATAATTTATAGATGAAATATTCATAAATTCTATGGAAATACATAATTGATTCTCGAAATTCTGTAAGTTATAATTAATTTAACATAACTACACATTTTTCATTTAACATCAAGGAAATCTGAATTAAAAGTTTGCAAATCAAATTATATATCTTCAAAATATCTAAAATCTTTGACATTTAGAAATTTTTATTAATTCTCTGATGTTGATCTCTTGAGTCAAAATGTTATTAAAAAATAAAACATGGTGGATGACTGCCATACTGATGGATATATTTGAGTTCGTATGTAATAGAACAATTAGTAATATTAACAATTAGTATTATAAGTGTCTGTAATTTTGATATTCTTTCTCATAAATAGAATTTGGGAGTTTTCATATTTAAAATTTCCCGATTCTGCCTCTCTGAAAATATTACTACTTTCTAATTGTTACTGTAATAAGTCTAAAATCTTTAGAGTCATTTGGTAAAAATTGTACTTCTTTTAAAGTTAATCAGTGGGAGATTTCTTCATTACGGAGCCCGGTGATGTGCACATTGTTATGAAAAGTCCAAGTATTTACTTTTGTTAAATACTTCGGCAAATTTCTATAGTATAATTTATCTTCTGGAGATCAGATGTATAGGAGGTAAGAGATATTGTAAATCTTATAATACTTCTATCTCTTTACATTTATTATTTTTAATTTAAATTCCTTAGATTCGATTATCTTTATATTAAATTCCTCGCGGAGTTTTTATCTTTTATCTGAACATATCCTAAAAATCATCAGACGTAGTATAATTATCTAGTTCATGTATTGCTTCAGGCTTTATCTTGTGACAATTATGTCAGATTAATTATTTTAAATTTACTCATGTATAAAAATTGACATTTTCGGATCTTTCACTCAACTTATGTATGCTTTTTTAACGGAAGAAATCGATGAAGATTAATTTGCGATTTCTTTTGGAAAGAATATTTTCATATTATCTTAAACTTGTCCTGCCAATAACACACATAATTTCTTTTTTTATTTTTGTATCAATAAAATTAAAATTTTTAATAATAAATTAAATAAAATAATAAAATTAATAATACTTAACATAGTTCTACAGAAGGGAACATTTCAAAAACTTGATAACTGCTAGATTGACTCATTATAACTAAATTTCAAAATTCGTGTGTAGACACTTCAATAATGACGTGAATTTTATGTAATGATATGAACTTAGTCAATTCTGTTCAACAAAAGCACCAACACTGTTTCATACTTTATACTTCATATAATTTATATTTTTAAGTACAATAATTATTTGCTATCAAGACTAATATTGTTATTTTTATTTACTTGAATGTGGAACCCTTTTAATTTTGTGGTCCGAGCCAGCTATCCAATCTTGGATATATGCCATTGATATTATTACTAAAGAAGAAATAAAACATACCTAAGGAAAACCAGTTTCTATAACTATTTTAACTTTATGTGCTTCGATAAATTATGGCAGTAAAAGGTTCAAAGTGTCCTTTAATATAAATTTCGTAAACATTTATTTTTCTGTTAAGTGCCTGCACCTAATTTTATTTATCATATTCCAAATAAGTTTATAACATTCTCTTACATATACACGAG
This sequence comes from Argiope trifasciata, assembly GCA_026543055.1. Lineage (NCBI taxonomy): Eukaryota > Metazoa > Arthropoda > Arachnida > Araneae > Araneidae > Argiope > Argiope trifasciata. The sequence goes on along the minus strand of JAPMOQ010004550.1, from coordinate 2,126,535 downwards.
ACATCAAAATACCCCAAAAGAAACTAAATTTTACTCCTTATCATGGAGGTGACTCTTATTAAATTAATTTGCAGTTATCTCATGATCTCCTTGAAGCAAAATTAATCAAAGGTATCTTACTTCGGGATTTTATTCAGTAAATTCTGACTTGAATAATAAGCTTCACATTTTATAATTAGAATAATATAATTGTACCGTGACGTTATTAATATTTGAAAGGTCATAGTGTCACTCATTTAAAATGTTTCAATTCAATGTAATTGGTTAGGAATTATCGTACTTTACCTCTAAATAATATATCATACTTCATTTAAGTGTTTTATATTTTTAATTTACTATAGAAGTCTGATTACACAGTTTGTTACAAAAAACATATGATGTGTCGCATTTTGAAAATGAAGCAGTTAGTATAAGTAGCGTCAAAACGATAATATTGTCTTTTAAAGTTCTCTTTGATTAATATATTTAACTGTTCTTTCAAATTTTAATTTTTTTTGTCAATAATATCCGTACCTATTATTTCAGATATTAATAGTTTTAATATTTGAAATGAGAGGTAGATTTGTAGATTTTCATATTCAGATATTCAGATATTCATTTTCATAGATATCTAAATCATATTTCATATTTAATAGCAACTTAAGAATATTAAATTTGTGATATGCATATTTGAATTAATCAATTTTTATTTATAAGTGTAATAATAATCATTTTTTTAATTTCTTTTATGTCTCTGTTTTTTGGTATTCTTTATGAAACTCTAAATTGGTATTACAATGATAGAAACAATTGTTATCGGTTGACTTAAACAATTAATTATTAATTATCCCATAATAATTATCCTATTTGATAATTCGTAATACATATTTAAGAAAAATATAATTATTTTCTAGGTTTTTTTTTACTTCCTTAGAATTTATATAAAAAGATATTTTTTGAATCCGATAATATCTTATATGTAATGGTAAATCCTATGGTAAATGCTAAAGATTTCATCCTTTCGGAGAAAGTTATAAATTAATAAAAGTTTCCCATTTTCTTATAAAGCATGAATAAAAAAATTAAACACTTAAAATCTATAGAAATAGTGCATGTCGTTATTTTATATACTACGTTGATTCCACATACTTTCATTGAAACAAATCTTGAATTATATATAAAAAATGAATATTTACAAATTAAATAAACAACACCAATTTACGCAATGCACACAAATGGAGAAATCGTGAGTGACACAATTAAATTCAGTGTTCATTTATAAAAATGATGAAATACAAAGCAATATAATGTGTTGTATTATGCCTAAACTAATCACAGAAATGGGGTTGAGTCCATTAAAAGCATTTTAATTTTTCAAATCATTTTAAAGCTCTCTGTTCTGTGTGCAATTAATACAATGAAAACAACACATTAAACGCTTTCATCTTAATCCAATTAGTTTAATTCGTTCACAGCAACATTTTTAAGATTATTTAATAATCTTTAAAAGTTTTTCAATATATGCATTTGAGTCTATCATTAAATAAAGTACTTGTTACATCTTCGAAAATTTACCAATGTTCTATATGCATCTCTCACCTTTTGATAAAATGGTGTTTCTAGACCATCTTGTTAAAATACTTGTCTTTGTCTTCTCCAATTATATGAAAAGGATATTCCTAAATTAATAATTTTTTCATTTTGACAAAGAACACTATTGTCCAAAGATGCAAGTGCATTTAAGGATATGTCCTGTTTTTGATGTAAAATTTATTTATTCACAATAATAGTGATTTTATATTCTAAAATACTCCAAAATGTATTAAATTTTTCACAACGACGTTCTATGAAATATTTTTTAAGGAAAATAAGTTTACGATTATATAAAGTTATATTATTATGTTAGGGCTCAGAAGAATTAAATTTATGCAAGTAAAAATTTAAACAACGAAGTGGATTTATAAAAGAATTCCCTTTATACAATATATTAAATATATAATTAATAATAATAATTATATAATACATAATATATAATAATAAACAATATATAATAATTAATATATTCAATATATAATTATAATCCAATATATAATTAAGGGATTTCTTTTTAACTATTCAGATTGCAGAATTGTTGAAATTTGAAATAAAAATATTTATATTGCTGGTACTTTATTAAAAGAAGGGAAATTAGTTCCAACACATTTTTTTTTGAAAAATACTCTTTTGACAAAAACTTTTACAATATATTCTTGAATCATTATGTAATGGTTTCATTTCATTGTAGTAACAGTTTCATTACATTGGAGTAAGTTTTTAAATAGTTCAATCATGAAGATTTTTGTGAACTAAGATTTTAAATGCCCTGTTTGCTCTACTCATTTACCCCAATGAATAACGTAGTGATTGTTGTATAATAAATATATTACATTGTATAATGAATAAATACAGCATTAAAAATTTATAATGCATTATTAAAAGTAAATATAAATTATTTCAAATTACATAAATTTCTAACATTAATTTTAAGTCAATTATTAAGTTAAATTATCTACTTCTACAATATAGATGTTCTGTTAACAAAGATGGTAAGATTAGTGCATTGTTTCTCTCAATGCACATTGAAAATATGCTAGTAGTCCAAAAAATTGTCAAAAGTTACCCACCTTGATTGGATATGAAAATTATTTCAAATGCCCTTTAGAATAATAATAAAAGAAATTGCTATTATTATATTTGGAGAGAAATCACCCTCATATAGTTCAACTTCCATAATTGGGCCTTGATATTTAATGCAGCATTTACTTTACTCCAATTTATGTTTTAATATGAAGTATTTCATAAAAATTAATCGTCAAAGATGGCGAAGACATTTTTGAGCATTATTGCAATAAAATTTCGGATTTCTTCTTTTTCATTGATTTATTTTTCTAAGTTGTCACAATTAAAGAGGAACATCTAATCGATTTTTCTCAATATTAATAATCATGACGTATTTCACTAATAATCGTATCATGCCACCCCTTTCCTGAGAAAAATTAGGCACTTGAATAATCTTATTTCAAATATTCAATTAATGTGAAAGCTCATAAGGAAAAATCAATTCCCTACTTCACTTTTAGCGGAATTACTGATTCTTTACCATTGACATTTGAAACTTTCAGTAAGACGAAATATCGATTAAAAGTTTTGACACTTGGCATCAGAAAAGCAAGGAACGAAAAATAGGTAGATTGAAACTGAAACTTTGAAACTTGAAAATTACAAGATAATTGAAATTAAAGCAACTCTAGCTTGAAATATTATTGAAGTTATTAAATTGGAGAAATAATGAAAACTCAAGGGCCAGACAAAATTTCACAAACTCATTGCGAAAAATAATTGAATTTTCTGGAATGATTTCAAGCCTTCAATCGATATTCTTATTGACAGGGAAAACCGAAATTAGATAAGCTATTCATTTAAGTTATTCTCTAAAGACTGTTAAGAGTCTTTCTTGATTTTCTTCCAAATGTCTTTGAATCCTTCTGATTATTATTTAAAATACTTCAAAAGGATTAAAATTCTATAACTTAGAGTATTCTACAATTATAACTTATTAAATTAAGAGTTTTGTGAACTTCATTAAATACATTAAATTTAGCATCTGTAGTGTCAGTTTTCTATAGAAAGCAGTCAAAGAATTTTTAAAATTTGCTTTAATTTTGTAATTTCATTTGGGAAGATTATAGATATTATTTGTTGGGAATAGGAAGGTTTAAATAACCAAATTCATCCCTCTTTCATTGGCGAAATTTTTATATAGAAGTCCATATATATTTCCCATTCCATAAATTATTTGAAATGCTTATTTTTAATACAGAGCTTAACTTTAAAATAATAACTTTAAATACAGAACATTTCTTTAACCTTAGTTCCAATATTTTCTTTTAAATTTGTTTCTTAACTAAAATTGAAACATTAGACTAATTTAATTTGAATTGCTGAGATCTCGATACGTTTTATTGCTTGGTCTAATAACTTGCTGTTAATAAATGTAGTATAGAAAAAAAGTTGTTCCCTTTAAGTAAAATAAAAAAGTCGGACTTTGTATGATGTATGAAAAGTAGCAAATTAAAAGAAAAACGAAGGTAAATTTTAGTAAAGAAAAAAATGTTTTTATATATACAAAGTGAGAACAAATTGTGAGTACACTAATGAAAGTTTTGTAATATCTCGCCTATAAAGAAAGTGTCAGAGTTTAGTTGCACGACTTTTAGATTCGTCGTGAACCAGTTTGTCCAACTTTTGTTGGCACCTCAAATATTTTACCCCATTTTTCTTGCAACACTTGCTTTAAATGGTTTTTGTTTCTTATTTTGGGTTTTTGAACCTTTTTTTTTAGTATGACCAATGAATGATGGAAGTTATGGTGGCAACAATCTAAAGAAAAGTGTTAAAATATTGGATTTAGATGGAAATTTCTGTTTTTCAGTCTGACAGCGATCCTAAACGGAATGCACATAACATCAAAATATGTTGTCTTTTTCATTGTAAACAGCAGTTACACATACTACCACAGTATCCCGATATCAATGCCGTTGTATGTTCGCGGGCCATACAAGAGAAAGTAGTTCAAAAACACAAAATAAGAAACAGAACCCATTTAAAGCAAGTGTTGCAAAAAATGGTGTAAAATATCTTTACATACCAACAAAAATTGGTCAAATTGGTCGCGACGGTTTGATGTCATCATAAAATATAAAAGTAGTGCAGTCAAACGCTGACACGTTCTTTATATGCGAAACATTACAAAAATTTCATTGGTGTACTCTCAATTTTTTAAGACAAAAATATGCGTGTGTTTATTTAAAATGCTTCTAAAAATTTTGTTTAGAAACCCTTCGCTGAATTAACTTTATTTTTACTCTACATTATACCATTTGTTATGTGTGAAAATAAAAACATGCTTGAACTTATCGGTAATGTGGTATTTTTTTCTCAATGGAGTTCAAAGTGTATGGTTAATATAATTAATCAAATATGATAACGGAGCGTTAATGGAACAAATTGAATTTAAAGTTGAAATGTAAACATAAAGCATTATCGTAAGTATTTGTAAGTTTCGTTATAAATATCTTATTTCTAAACAGAAGACATCAAAGATAATATTAGTATAGGGACATTTGAATTAAATTCTAAAATATATCATCGGAATATTTGTTAAATAGAAAAAATTCTATTAATTACATAAATTTTTTATCGTTTCATGTGAAAGTTACTGGATAAATAGATAATCTTTTCAGAGTAAAACGGATATGAAGCAATTTTTTTTCTCTGCTTAGCGCTTTCATTCATTACGCAATGTTAAATAGATGTACACTGGAATCTTAGAATTTAATTGGTGTCAATCCTAGTTGAAAAGAAAAAATAATCATGTTTGTATAGAACTTCCTCATGAACATTCATCATTCGGAAATGTATCTCTGAAAAACTTCTTAAGTCTGTCTGGCTAATTCGAAATTGCATAAATCTGGAATTCATCGGATTATGATAAAATTACTTAATCGATTTGCAAACCAAATATTTCTCTTTAGATAAATAATATAAAAATTATAAGTGGCAACTTTCTTTTAAAATATCCCTTTCAGCGGAATTCTTTTGCAACTTATGCATTCCGTCTTCTAGCATCAAAGCCCTGTTAAAGCTGAATTCAAATCAAGACACTTTTGAATTGAAATTAATGATAGTCAAATGCTAATTTAAGACAGTACGGTGAAGGAAATAAAAAAACATGCATTAAATGTTAATGCAATGTAATTCAATACAGAGATTTCAATAATTTTTAATAATTATGTCAAAAACATCAAGATAAAAATTTTTTTGAAGTGCAATTGAATTTTAACTTCTATCAAATACTATCAAACAATCTGTACCATTTTTTACAGATTCCCCTTTTACATATTTTAACGTACTAAATATTTTTTTTCGGTTTCATCTTCGAATTCCTTACAATATCTAAAAAATAAAGTACTCAAGAAAGACAATAGAAAGACAAATGAGGTTATCTCTTGCTCTCAAGAAACAAAAATCAGAAGGAAAAAATCACAATATCAGCAAGCTTCTTTACAAGTGAAAAAAGCAATCATTAAAGCAAAATTTATCCATTCTATATTATTGAACACAAGACCAAACATAGATTATCTAGATAAAAACTTTTTAATTGTGTTGTTTAGGTAGTATTTTTTAAAAATTGCAAGAGCAGAATTTTCAAATCAGTTTTATAATTGAAAATAAATTTTTATATTTGATCTTCATAATAATAAAGAAGGATTGCACGGATTATACTCTTGATTAAAGATTCGCTGAAAACTTTTTGGAGGCACCTTAAATCAACCAAAAGATAAAGATTTTATATACTTTGTATATAGTTTATCATACAAAGTATACAGCTGCAACTATAAAAAATGTTTCTATTTTTCAAATTTTATTAAAATATGAAATTGAATAAAAATATTTAATTAAAAAAACATTGAACAACCATTTTCATCAATTATAAAAATTTCTAACTGTTTTTTTTTATATATCTGGCATAAATGCTTCTTCATTCTTGATGTTATCTTTTCCACATAAAAAAGTAATATTTATTTTTTAAGATGTTACAGCATTAAAAAAAATCAGAATTGTGATATTCATTAAGTAACAATGTATTAATTATATAGTATAATAAAAATATCTAAATTTTAATTATATCTAAAAAGTGAATTATAAAATGCATGAATATCATTCTTTCTTAATTTAGTTCTCTAATAAAATCAATATTGAGAAGCATGAATAATAATTCCTGCAATAATAAACAATTCTAACATTTCCCTACCTTACATTGTTGACTTTATTTTTTTTCACGTTAAATAGTGGACTTTAATGGTTACAAAATTCTTTTTCTTGTTATAGCATTTTTAAAAATTCAAATAGGTAATACTTATTCAGTAACTTTAAATTAACATTTCTAAACAGTGAATTATGAAATACATACATCCATGCATGAATTATAAAATACCTGCAATTCTTTCTTGTAATAAAGATAATAAATAATCCTTTTCGCCAATCATAAAATTTTCGCACTTTCGTTCTTAATACATTCAAGTGTTATTTATATATTATTTTTTCCGCATCAAAATCTATTATTTATTGACAAAAAAAGTTCTTCTTCTTCTTACAGCATTTTTAAAATTCATATAGGTGATGGTGTTCATTAAATAATAAAATACAATTTATATTATAATTGAAAGCACTAAAGTTATTTATTTCTAATAAATGAATTATAAAATACATGAAGATCTTTCTTTCCCAGTGTAGTTCCCTAACATTTTTTTCTTATATCTAACGTTCCTGAGTAGATGAAAAATACTTTTTTCCTGTTAAATCTCTTCTCTCCGCTTTTGGAATCTAAAATTAAATACGAGGTGTCATATTTGCTCCAAATCCCTCTTATATTTCCGTTTGAATAATTTACTTTCATGTGTGAGAAGGACACCAACTACCTAAGGTTTCTGCCCGGTATTTTATCTACAACTATATTCAACTCCTTTTTTTCATTTCATTCAATATTATTCCTACTTGAGAATTCATTTTGAATCCTACCGAAAGTAGTTGCTCTCTTGAGTGTAAAATATAACGTGCAAGTGATATATTTTTGGGCTCCAGCCGAGCGAACTTTCTGCTGAATTCTTGCATTTCCAATCTAATTCAAGCAATTTTAAATCTTCTTCTGCGAATTTGTTAGAGATTTTTTTTCCGTTTTTCAATGGTTTACATCTCCTAGTTGATTCTTAAAATAATTTGAAATTTCGATCAAAAAATTCTTGAATCCAAAAGATTATTTTATTTTAGATGAGATTTTTTTTTCCTTCCTCGGTTGATTTTTATTCCATGAAAAGGTATAAGAACCAAATAAGTAAATTCTTTATTCCATGAAATAAAGGGGTTTACTTATTCGGCTCCATAATTATTAAAATCTTATTAGATAACAATAAAATAATAAAACTCTGTATTATTCATCAAGTTGATAATAAAAGAATTAAATTATTCTGTTACATAAATGTTAAATCCTATTAGATATCAATGAAATAATATTAATTTTGCAATATTCATCAATATGATAATAAAGATATTTAATTACTCTAATCTATAATTGTTTAAATTATATAAGATATCAGTACAATATTATATACTCGTTTTTCACATGTTCATGCGCTAGAAAAGGAAGCAACCCAAAGAAATGCACAGTTGTTATATCTTGTAGTTCTTAATTTTTTTCTACTTTGAAACGCAGCATAAATATTAGATTCTTGCGAAGTTTCAAATTTAATGTTGCTGGCAAAATTTTTTTTGAAGTAATGGAAATGGTTGATATTATTGTCAAAATAATCAAATATGAAATTGATTTGTAACAGAGTAATAATATCAAAATTGATCAAATCACTTTGCTTGTCAAAAAGGAATTAAAATATTGTTAGAATACAATTTCAACATGTAACTGACAAACAACTTTATTGCTTTGGAAATAAATAAAAACAAAATCATATTTAAATAAATAAATATATAAAAATGTGATTCATTGCAGTAAGAAATAAAATAAATCAACTGTTTTCATCACATATTTATTTCCATTTATTACATATCTGGAATTCGTTCTGGAATCGTTTTCGTGCATTTAGAAGAAAAAACTTTACACGGCTTTTGCTAACAAACAATGAGTAAATTATGATTCCTTTTCGTGAAATGTTTCATTTTGAACATAAAATTTAAATTTATTACAATAACGAATAATATCTCATGATTTCGAAGAATATTTGATTATGAAATTATCTTTTAATATTTTAAGAATAAAAAAATATTTAATTAGTTTTTTAATAATTAGCTCTTATCAAATTAATATTAAATATTGTGAACTGAATGAATAAATTATGATGCGTGCAATTGTTCGTTAAATATTATGGAACCAATTTTATTAATATACTATAATCGTGGTTTTTTTAGAAATTAATCTACGAGTTTTCACTTACCTTGCCTATAAGTAATTAAATAAAAACCAACATAAATATTACTTTATAGTATATTTTAGGATTTCTCTGCTTTTTATAATTTTTTAAGTAAATAGATTTGAAAATATTTTAATATTCCTCATATTTCCATTACTTTCTGTTTTTAGGCGTACTATACTAAAAAAAATAAGGAACTGTAATTAAAATTATCAGAATAATATTTATACTAATTATTCTAAAGTATTATATCCTTATTTATTCTAAGACTTATTTTGAAGATTCTAAGAATCAGCATATTATAAATTTTCTAATAAATAATATACTAATTATGAACAAAACGAATATTATCAAAATATATTCTATATTTAACAAACAGGATTTTGCTAATTTTTTTCTCACTTTTAAGTGATTTTCAATTTCTAAGCTGCGTGCTAAAATTAATTTCCTGCTGAAATTAAGAGCCGCAATAAATTCTTTCTTGTTTCTATATTGTATATCATTATTTGGATGTCTAGACAAAATTCCCATGATATGCCATGGTTCCCTTATATTTACGTCCATGTGTAATAGGTGTTGTCTACTTGATTAGGCGTTTATGACAGCATTTCATCTGACAATTATTTCATCTAGAGCATTATGCATTTACTTTTTCCCATTTACATGCAGATGCAGACACTGTTACAATATTCCAACCCATTTCAGAAAACGGTTTTGACAATATTTCCCTTTTCCATACATGGACGATGGAATACCAGATTATGTCTTATTAAAGGTATTAAAGCTATGCAATGGGAAATAAACAACAAATTTATGATTGCCTATATTCAGTTCGACGTAAAACCTTGCTTATATTCGATATTTTTTACAGACGCAATTACAAGAAAGACTGCCTTATCAAAACTGTTAAAATCTAGAATCAGACATATTATCTAATATTCGAGCAGACATAGTATTTCCAATATATCCTCGGAAATGATGCATTATGAAATAATGTTTTAGTCAAACTATGTTTTTTGAAAACACGCTATTTTCTATGAAAATCTGTTTCATTCTCTTTATAATGCTGTTTAATTTTAATAAAGGTATATTTATGTTTAATGCGTCTGGCATTGTCATTTGCTTACTGTTCATTTTTCGTAAAATCGAGAGTATAATGAAAGAATACTTAAATTCCAATTTTAAGTAGGCATTGTCTTATTCAATCCTTCTTTTGCTACTAAAAAGTTGCGTTGTTTTGTGTTTGTATTCTATATTTATCAATTGCTTTTCGAACATATTTATAAATTGACTTTATTAATTAAACAAAAAAAGTCCTATCACATTTTTCACACTTCTATATTGACAATGGCGATACACTATTTTAATTTTATCAAAATTTAATCATTTAAGGATTAACTTAAACAAGTTACATACGATAGAATTCCCCTTTCAGTAAATATGTGAAAAAAAATAGATTTAAGATTCTATAATATTTATAATAATGTGTTCTAAATTTAAAAAAATAAAACCCAATTATAATAAAATAATTTTAAATAAGAAATTTCGTTATTGATTTCCGCTTTTTGGTATAATGCAAATTAATTAATGACAGAAAAGATTTACATGATGAATATATAATAGATTTTAAATTAAATATTAATAAATTAAGTAATTTCAGTAACGAAATTTCGTTAATCACATTGCATAAATGGAAAATTTTGCGTCTCTATATGTTCTTATCTATACTCAAAAAATATTGCAACATCTTTTTAAAGTAGCTTGACAGTTTCGTGAATCTGATTCATTATGCTCCTTCGTCATTTATGAATCAAAAGGAGGTCCTTGGGATTTCAAATAATTAAACCATTTTTAATACCTTTATCATTTAATGCAATTCTTTATATTTCCCTACGCATTTGCTTTTGGCTTCCGTGATTGCTTCTGTATATTTTTGAGGGGTGGGTTTACTGCTTTTATTTGTAACTATGCTATACACTGAAGTGACAAAAGTCATGGGATAGCAATATGCAAATATACAGATAGCAGTAGTATCGCAGCGAAAAAATATAAATGCGCAGTTCGTTTTCCAGAGCTTTCATTTGTGTTCAAGTTATTCATGTGAACAGGTTTTTCGTGATTTATGGCGGCACGACGAGAATTAACAGACTTTGAACGTGGAATGTTAGTTGAAGCTAGACGCATGGGTCATTCCATTGCGGATATCGTTAATGAATTCAACATTCCGAGATCCACAGTATCAAGAGTGTGCCGAGAGTATGAAATTTCAGACATCACATCCCATCATGAACAGCGCAGTGGGCGACCACCTGCACTTAACGACCGAGACCACCGACGCCTGTGTAGAATGGTCAATGTTAATAGACACGCAACACTTCGTCAAATAACTGCAGGAATCAATGTGGGACATACGAGAGAGGTGTCCGATAGGACTGTGCAGCGAAATTTGTCTGCCTTGGGCTATGACAGCAGAAGACCGAATCGAGTGCCTTTACAGACAGCACGACATCGCCTGCAGCGACTCTCCTGGGCTCGTGAGCATATCGACTGATCCATAGACCAGTGGAAAACCGTGGCGTGGTCAGATGAGTCACGATTTCAGTTGTTACGAGCTGATGGAAGAGTTCGAGTGTGGCGCAGACCGAAAGGTCCGTTCATCATCGAAAGGTCCGTTCTTGCCCAAACTCCTGCACCATCCACACTTTCACAATTATGGACGTCTATACAGATAGCATGGCTCAATATTCCTGCAGAGGACTTCCAACGACTTGTGGACTCCATGACACGTCGAGTTGCTGCACTTCACCGGGCAAAAGGAGGACCAACACGATATTAACAGTCATCCCATGACTTTTGTCACTTCAGTGTATATTACATATGGAGTGTGTTACCAATATAATGAAACCTCTTTTTTTTAAAATAAAAAGTCAAATTCAAACAAAAACGACGGCGAACTACCATCATATTAAAATATTTTATTTACGTTTTAAGATATTATTTACATGCTTTATTTTGATTACTAAGAACTTAAAAAAGAATATCATTTTCATATAATATCATTTCAACAGTTCTGGACTTCGGAAACATAGTTATTTTTCCTTTAAAATAATTTCAGTAAGGTGGATCGGGAAGTTTGTAAATTTATCATTAAAAATTTTAATCTTTCGCTTGTTATGTACATTAAATTACAGAAATTTATATTTTATTTCAAGCACCATTTTTTTGAAATATAGAACATATAAGCTACCTCTTATATTTGACAAAGCTAATAAAAATTATAAATCTTAAAAAAATAATCAGTAATGTTATTAATACGATCTTCTGCATTTTTAAAAGTTAATGCAGTGCTGGTGCAGATTATTTAAGTATTGTAAGTTTGAGAAATTTCATGATTTTTCATTAATAAGATCCCAAAAAGTAATATTTTTTCATTTATAATGATATTTTCTAGTATAAATATGGTGGCTAAGTTTCAAGTCATTATATAATCCATTTTGAAGTTATTGTCTGCAACGATTGTGTTATTCAAGTAACTTAATTTAAAATTGCTCTGACTGCGAAGGATATTATTTTTTTTGTTGCTCTGTCCATTGCGTTTGAATCTAAACTATTCATTTTTTCATAAAATATGTGAATTAACACATGCGAAGCTCCAGGTTGTTATTTTAAATCATCAAGAAAACATTTCAAATGTTAGAATTTATCATCGGTGCAACTGTAGTGAGTGAATTTTTCAAGCCTCATAGAGTAATCCACAACCGAAGAAATTATAGATTAAAACTCTAGAAATGGTCATCTGAGATTATTTTCGAAACGTGCTGATACTAAATTAACATGGTTATGATGAAGAAATAGGTTTGCAAGTTTTGATACTCATACAAAAAAATGAAATGAATCTAGGCCTGTCATTGCCAGTCCCATACCAGTTCACAGTTTGCTCTGTGAAGCTGATTACAAGGCACAAGTATATAAAGAACAAGCGCTGACTAAAGCAATGTGTAATAAATGATTAGAGTGGTCTAAGAGAACAAAAATGGGAGTATTTCGGAAAGAAGAAAAATTATATGCAACGACAAAATTGGTTAAATTAATATCTGACAAACCTGCCTACGTTTAGCTTAAAGCAAAATATACCATGAAGCCAGAATGCCCTTTTCATGCATTAAAACACTCAGAAAGCATAATAGTATGGCGGTGCATGTCATATCAGTCAACTTGAAGAATTCATTTTGTATAAACTAATCATGAACGATGACAAGTAAGTTAGTGTGCTGAAGTATCAATTTCTTCGTAGTGCTCGTAACATGCGCCCAAGGTAGAAATGGATATTTCTAAAAGATCTAGCAAACCACCATATACACCGGAAAAGGTAAGACAAACTTTACAATTAATTTTAAATTTCATTTCAGTTCAGTTCTGACATCCATATAAAAACATATATTAGTTTAGTTTAAATTTAATTTGGTAAAACATGGTATCAATGCTCTCACAAAGACAAAAAAATTGACAGATTTAAATTCCATCAAAAATTTGTCGAGTATAAGAGGAAAGATAATAGATGAAATTATCTAAGAATAGAATAAGAATTTCAGAATCAATAATCAATGTTTACACCATGAAATATCGAAAGAAATTTTGCAAAAGCTTGTGAATTCCATGCCTAACAGAGTGGATGTTGTAATCGAAGCCAAAGGCTTCCCAGCCAAACATTAAATTCTTTTTAGTCAACTCTTTTATTACCACTTTTCAATATAATTTGAAATTTGTTTTTACTTCATTTTATTCTGAGGAGCCACAATGGTTTCCGATACTGATAAACCGCGCATTTTCTTTGCGTTTTATTCCTTTTGAAATTAAATATTTTCTATGTTCAATAACTTAATTATATCTTATCCTTAGGCTAACTTAATATATTGGTATAAAAAGATATCCCTTTAAATGAAAAAAAAAATATTAATTTCAAGAAAAAAATGTAAACTTTCTCAAACGCACAATACTTTTGACCAGTAGTGTAAATTTAATTGCAGCTCAATACACTGCGACATTAATTTCGAAATGGTATTTAAATATATCATTAATTAGAATTTGGAACATTAAGTAGATATATTTTAAATAAGTATAATGAAATAAAATAATTGAAATGAAAGCGATGTAATGAATTAACAGTTTTTCCATTACTTATTGATATAATGAAACATGCAAAAGTTTACAAGAATGTTGAAATTGTCTTTTTTTAATAGCTGCTTTTTGCAATCAGTGCTTTGCCAAACTTAGTGCTCTTTAAAATTATCAGTTAAATTATTTAATGTCTTTGTCTATTAAATACTTTATGTGACTTTTCAATTAAATGTTTTACGTAACTTGTCTTTTAATAGCTGCTTCATCAAAATATTCTGATGGTACAAATTTTGATAGCCATATAATACACTAATACAATTATAAAGGCCTTTAGCCCATATTCTACTATATGTTTCTCTAATTATCTGTAAGCTCAAGCAAAATTTGAACTTTACATTGAAACGGTAATGATTAAACTGCAAATTGATGCGAAAATATTTTTTACCGAAACCAAGCGTTTTTTAAAATATAGAAGTAAAATAGAATCATAATGTGTATTACTGAATAATTACAATGGTTTATGTAATATTTCAAGAATTATTCAACATAAATTTTTTAGACACATCATAAAATTCAGGTTTCAGTTTTACTCTCAAAAGGATTTAAATGTGGAAATAACGATATTTTATTTCATTTCGGTTTTTGAATATAATTCAAAAAATTATTAAGTTTAAATTTTACACATCTTTTAAATATAAGGAATCGTATTTTACGAAATATTTTGACACTTCAACTTTCAAATAAATAATTCAAAATTTCTATCTTCTGATATCAAATTTAATCGATTTGCAAAATTTTGAATCTAATAATTTAAACAATCCTTTAATATTTATTTTATTTCAGACATTCACGGGCTTAAAACTACATTTGTATTGTATGTTTACATTGTATGTTTAATTAGCAATTACAGTTTATTTTTTCAAACTTGAATTTTTGTAAATCTGATGGCCATATATTGAAAAAAGATAATTTTTTACCTTCCAGTCGTTACTAGAGCGTGCAGCTAAAATTCTATTTTAGTTGTTGAAAACATGATTAAATTATTCTTTTTTTTTCAAATATTCATGAAAAATTCGAAATTTGATTTGTTGATTAGGATGTTAATATCACTAAAAAGATAATATTTTGGTCTTTAATATGATGTAAAAATAAATTTTGAGCTATAATTTTTCAAAAAGTTATAACGGAAAACCTTTGAAATTTTGCTTAATTTTTAATTAATTCAAATTCTTAAAAAAATACGAAAATATAACTCCGACGTGCATGCCCATTCCTGATACCCTAGCCAAATTTGGTATACACATGCCAAATTTTGCAACTGGAGGTTTAATGGTGTGACCTGTAGTGCATCATTTTTTATAACAAAAGTTTTGCTAAAATAAAAATAATTAGTGTGTGATATATAAAATGCCACTCTTGGAAAAATTAGAATGTTTTTCCTGGTTCAGAAAGCAAACTATTTGATAAAACAAATTATTAATTATTGTATTTTTCTTTCTTATAACTACTAAAACCAGAACTCTGGTGAAACATTTATTCACGACTATATGAATAATTTCTTTGGAATCTCATTCATTATTAAATCACAATTAAATAATTATAATCTTTCAATATACAAATATCCGTGGTGATGTTGTTTTCGATGCAACTTGTCATAGAAAAAGCCGCTGAAGAAATCGACTGTTCCATGGCGTGAGAGCGTCTCTCGTTTCAGTAGAGTCATCTAGTTCCAAGAGCACGCTTTACCTACTCACGGGATTGACTTCATTCATGCATTTCATTTACTCACCTACTGATTGCAGTTGACCTGAATCAGGGAGCGATCACTAATGGAATTGTCTAGAAATGGAGGACTTTGTGACCACGATGACTTTATGCCTGCACTAGCCACCACATACACAGGAGGTGGTCCTCACGGGGTTCGAATTCACAACCCAAAACAACATCCTATTAACTAGGCTATCCCGGCCCCACGAAAATCCTTTAAATTTTAATTATATTGTGATGTAATTAAAAATATAAGTATTTTTTTTTCATAAATGCGATGCATTTTGAATTATGTTTTGTTTATGTAGATGGTTTTATGTTTAAAATATCAAGTAAGTAATGCGTGTGTAGAATTATCTGTTTAAATGTTATTTTCTTTATTTCTTTAATTATAAGACAGCCAAAGTAACAAAACACATTCTTAATGGGAAATTATCTCATTTTATTAACTTTGGTAATGAATTAAAGACGGGCTTTTACGTACTATAAAGTTTTCGTTTCTCAGATGGAATAAGAAAAATACATTATACTATGTATCAGATTTCATTAACTTTACAAATACATTATTTTTATTTCATCTGTAATCGAAAAATGTGTTATGCTTTTAATGTAAATAACTTTAAATATTTTTTTCTTCCGTTTTCTTACTATAAAAAAATCTTATGATGTTCCAACCATAATTGTTTTTTCATCCTTAATTATATATTCATTTATATTTCTTAAGATCTGTGTTTCACTTGCTGGTCCCAAGACATCTTTTACTTATAAGATTTTAAAGAATTTTTGAGGGTTCTTTAAAAACAACTAAAATGAGTTGGAGATACTTTTAAGAAATCGTATGAACAGTATGCTTAAGCAATAGATAATTTACAAGGCAAACGAACTATGAAATAAACAATGAAATAAAATAATGAGAAAAACGATCTTCATTCAGATAGAAGATCAGATGATTTACATATTTAAAATAAAGTGCAAAACAAAACTGAATATTTAAAACATACCCTTTCGGGTGATTAAAAATAATGATTGTAAGAAGTAATGATACAAAAATAATGTTTATCATTAAGATTAAATAATGAAGATGTTTCGCCTATAAATAATGCCTATCGCTGTGACTTTAACATTAAAGTTATAAATTTCTTCTCATCTTAGATATCAAATAGAAAATACGAATATGAAGGGTTGTATGAGAAATCAGGAAAAAAAGAAGCATGACTTAAAAGTACAATGAGTAAAGAGAATAATTAAGAAAGGTTTGCATGAAAAAAGGTAAATATCTTCTTGCCTATTAATTCAGAAACAATCCCTTTCATAAATAACAAAATGCATTTAAAAGCTATTGTTCTGTGGTTCTTTCTTGGTAATAACAGATTCTTATAATATACCTATGATATAAAAAGGAAAGTGAACTCATTAGCAAAGATGACAAGAATATAAACAAAACCGTTTAGCTGATAGCATTGGTTTTTGTGAGCAATGGATCAATCAGAAAATATCTGAACGTCACAGTTCTGTCAAACTTTTGCAAATAATTTATCTAAAGATTCTAAAAAAAAAAAAAAAAAAAAAAAACATGGAAATAATGCCAACGATAAAACAATCCAATTAATAATTTAATAAGATAAAGGAAAATAAAACTTTAATAAAAACGATACTAGGAGTATGAATTCAGTCATAAGTTTTGTTTCTTCCATTGGAATAATTTAACAATAAAAATAGAATAATTAAATAACATTTCAGTAGATATACTTAAGTAAAAAAAACTCATAAGCTCAATAAACTTAAAAGAATTGACCTTATAAATCAAGCAGAAAATTAATATCATGATTTTTTTAAATACTTCTTTCGAGAGTAAGGAAATAATCAGGAAATATCTGTACAATTTACAATTTTGGTTGCCTTTTGCGTGGTCATTTCTGAAGATTCTTAAAACTGATTCTTAACAAACTTAAAAGAATTAAACCACAGAGAAATAGTAGTCTTTCTTCTTCTCTATGTATTAAACCTAGAAAACAATCGAAAACTTAACGCCTTTAAAAAATTATAATTCACATTAATTTAAATTCATATTAAAATATTAAATTCATACATTAGGATAACATGTCACATTCTAAAGATGTGTTTGAAAATAAGCTAAGAGACTAAAGGTAATACTCTTCCCTAATTCAGAATTCATTTTTTTTCGTCTTAACATTTATTACCACATAGATACTGGTTATCTGTGGTAAAATGGAACAAAAATAGTATATGAAGATTCTCTTAAAATTAATTTAAAAACAATAAAAAAGAAAAGTGCTTTTGCTCCCAGAAAAAGATTGTTTAGGATTCATTCACTTCTTGAAACTTCTGAATCAATTTCAATCCCCCTGTCAGTTCTACGCTCAATTGCTCTAACAATGGCTAAAAATGGAAAGGCTTTGCAATTTCTGTAACAATAATAAACCATACATTATTTTCATGTTAAAACCTAAGTTTCACAAGCTGATGGTTCCGATCTGCTTCTATAAGAACGTAAAATAAATGTTACCCCAGCTGAATTTAGTGGACGTTCTTCTCTGATTCTTATAAGTTCACAAGCGTTTCTAGTCCTCTTTTCCCTGCTTTCTTCTTTTTTCTCTTTGGGTCGCATCGTTTCCTATTCATGCATTTAACAATGGAATTTTAATCTCTGCTGAAACTTGAGCTCTTTATTTAGCCATAAAAAACAGAATGGAATTTTCATTTCAAGAAGGCATTGATTGTTTCCTTTATCAGAAAACCTTTTCCAAACTCAACAGAATTCTACCTCTTTGCAGGTAGGATGCTTCAGCTTCATTCAAATGCAATCGATTTCCTTGTAATTTACTTCTTTTCTACTTACTAGGACCTGTACATCACAAAACAAACCTCTTATCCAGCCCCCCCCCCCATATATATTACTTTCAATTTTTTTTATATCTTAACTTTGAGGATAAAAAAAGTTTTTTACTATTTCACAGCATATCATGTGGTAATTAAACAGGAAATGTTTTGATTTTATAATAATATCATACATACGGCAAATTTCCTAAATATATTATTTTATTGAAAAGGCAAATTATACTAACTTAAATCTTCTTTACATAAAAAATTTTACTTGTTTTTCAAAAGTATTGATCCCGAAAAAAGGTATTGCTCTAATTATGCAGCAGTTTTTGTAACTTCTTGATATAGCTTGATAATATCTTGAATAAAATATATTTTGTTGTAAATTTTATTGTAATTATTATACATGAGCTGACATTTTTCAAGTACAAAATAATTATAAAATAGGCAACTAAATGTACAAATAACTTGAACGTGAAACATGTTTATAAGCACATTTTATAACAGTCATGTGAAAACAAAATTAATCATTTTATATTTAAATTTAATTTCAAATTATTTTAAAATCTGGTAGAAATCAATATTGTAATCATTTATATTTACTCAATTTAAAATGTCTGGAAAAAGAATACACATATTTGACGTTTGTATATTTTTAAGAATGAGTAGAAAATAAACTCTGTACTCTCTGCTTGAGTTCTGGAGAGTAATATTGTATTAATTAAAAGGGAAAAAACTTATTTTAAAAATTAAATGTTTAAGACCTTTTGGCACATGCGTATAATATCGTTACAAACCTGCTATTTTGCTTCCATGAATAAATAGTGTCATCATGAGAAATGCCAGTGGATGCTGATCGGGTGTAGAGTCAATGATTTCACTGCTTGATTACAAATTTGATGACCACTTGGAGGCAAATTGGTCAACTTTGGAAACAAAATGGTGAATGCTCGAAACTTCGGGAATTTTAACGATCCGTCCATTAGGAACCAAGATACGCCTGGTGGCATACAAGTTTCCAAGTCTTACTCTCGGCAATATAAAATGCCGGCGAGCTCAAGCTTCAGGTGGAGTGGGTGAATTGTAGTCAGAGTCGCAGACAAGCAACGAGTCTTCGATAAGATAGCAAAGCAAGTGCCAGATTTGTGTGGAGCTATTGCTGATCTAAGCTGTGATAATCGAGTCCTGTTGTCTACTGTGAAGGCCCCGTCGTATAGTTTAAAGTAGCAGTTGTATGGAGTAAAGAGTAGGCAATTAAATAGGCGAGAGGTTACAATTGGGTGTTTCAACTGTCTAGAGAAACCAGAGAGCGAAGTTTTGAGGACCCACTCTTCTGCTGAATTTGTCTGACAGCTTTATGTGCTGAGGAAGATTACTACTTGTGGGCTACAGTTTGTTGTTGTGTGCTATGATTTCATGTCCCTGTAATTATTTGTCGTCATTGTGGTTTCCTGTCTTTGCCTAAATAATCATCGTCACTGTTTTCTAATGAAGCCTGCTGATTGTGTCCACTCCATACACTCACTACACGAAAAGAACACGGTGAAATCCATAACAGTATGATTTCAAAATCATAACACTAGAGAAAATAATGAAAACCAAAGAATATCATTATATGGAATAACTCTTTTTTTATAGCAGAATAATTAAAATTACTTTTTATACATCAGTATTTTTGGGGCAAATAACATTTATAATACTATAATCATAAAAAATTATTAGTGATATCCTTTCCTTTCAATTACTGCAAAGTTATTTTTTTTTAATTCAATCTAAACTTTACATGTTGCATATTTATCACATATGACATTTTGAATTTGCATATTTATTACATATGACATTTTAAAAATATATTAAATTAAAAATGTGGCGTGATTGTGGATATCAAGCCACAACCACAATCAAGCCAAACTGTAAATTGACTTATATTCAAAAAAAATGAAAATGGAAACAATTTTCTACCATTTTTTTCTAATAGAATTTATTTTGGGTGTTATGTTTTTGAGTTACATCCATAAAAATCATCATATGAATCGATTTCACAGAACGAACTTTAGTTTATCATAACTCCATTCTTACTCTAACAAAATGAGATAATTGCATATGCAAAATTTTTACTGCTTACCTGTATATGTGCAGCCGTTTTTTATCATTTCTCTCCGCGCACAAGTCATTTGATGTATCGATACAGAATTTAACAGTGATAGATTAGGGTAAGAAATAACAAATAATCTAAAGTTCATTGCATTTTTTTTTCATCCTAGTCTTTATATCATTGTTAATTCAGAAATTTACCTTTCAAAAAACCTTTTTTAAAATTTTTATAAAAACTCCTTAATTTAAAAAATAATAATAACTTTATTATTGACATCGCGTTAAACATTTTTTTTCACAAGAATCGTTGTGCAAGAGGAGAAAATTTATTTCCGATTTGTAGTTTATTATTTAGAAAAGAGAAACTGCCCAAGAGACAAAGACAGTTCGTAAGGAATTTCAACTGTAATGTAAAATGAAAACACCAGAAAATCAAAGAAGATCGAGAAAGCAGACGAATTAAATGCTGAAAGAAAGGATATTTAATTCATGATGTTGGAATTATGACCTCATTACATGTCAATTTTGAAACCTTTGTAGTGGTAAAAAAACGCGTAGTGTGAAAATGAGGCTAATCGATGACAAGGGGGAATTAAAAGCAACTTTTTATATGAATCAAAAAGAAAGTAATATGCTTCGAATGTTAAGCAACAGAGAATGAGTACTTATAACATAATTTTAATTGTGCTTGTAAATCAGAATGCATAATTAGATTAACTACTTGCTTGATTAACCCAAGTTATCTCGCGTTCCTATATATTTCAGTTAATTATTAACTCGAGAAAACTCGGACGAAGCAAAATTTGTTGGTATGATTGGTTTTATCACGGTTTCATTTGGCCTGATGGAAGTGAAAATTTTACTGGCTTCAAGGTTCTTATAAAAGGATTGGTTACGTGTTTTCCCTATTGTATAGTATACGTCTGCTTGTGGATTAGTAATGTATGAAAAATGATAGTTATGTTGAAAAAGTAAAATAATGGCGATGATGAAAGATAGCGAAAACGAGGATTCATTAGAAAATAATTATGGCAATTGTGATTCCTGCTGCTGAAAAAAAATATCAAATTTAACGAGACAATGTACTATGTGCTACTATTCAAGAGATTCCTGAGGTAAACCAGAAAAAAAGGGACCAGACACAAGTGTACAGAAAATGAAGTACCGCTTTATGTTGCCCCTTGATTCAAAAACTGTCATAGAAAGACTAATATTTAACTTTTTTTATCCTCCCGAGATAACTCGGTATAGTAAACTTATATATTAAAGGATATGATTTTACACCCATAAAAAGTTAAATAGTTTACTTAAAACCTACATATTTTGTTTTGTTTCATTTCCTTGTGTTTAGTAATAAGATTGGATGATTTTTTGTAGTTAAAAAATTGTAATGGAAACGGTTAAAATTACCTAATGTGCGTATAGAAAAAGGACCTAGAGAAGAGTAATAGATTACCAAAGGTAAGAACAAAGGCCATAAAAAGTATTAAAAAAATATTATAATTTGAATTTTTTCTGATTTTTAAATTATTATTTATCATATAGCGTGAAATGAAATTTTATTTCCATGCTTATTATTTGATGACAGAAACAAGTAAGTTTGCAATCAAATGTTAAAAGTAAAGCGAATATTTTCTAGACTACAGATTTGAATTGAAAGAACGAAGTACAATTATAACTTTTATACCAATGTATTTTTTTTCGGAAATACAAAGGGACCGATGGCAGTGTGAAATTATAGACCAATATCATGCACAAATTCAGACTGAGAGGAAGTATTGTATATTGAGTCTTCTATCTTAAAGTGTGAGTTTTTATTTAATACCAAAAATATTTCAAAATCTGAAAGGATAAAATATTTTGATTGTACATTGTGCACAGAGAAAAAGTTTGATCTAGAAAGTCATCTTACAAGCTCTCAGTAACAGAACAATGCAATTGGTACTCTTTATAAGCATTTAAATCTTTCGAATATCTATACGAGGAAAAGATTTCAGATATTTACTTTAAGAACAATAAGTTCAACATAGTTTCATGTTTGCTTCAAAAAAGTTGGTTTCAAAATTTATAGAAAAGCATATGAAAATATATCTTCCCAAACACAGTAAAATAAATATTCCGAAAGATTCAGCTCTAAAATTTCTCTGCCAATTCGAATGTTTATGCATGCTATCTTTTAATATTTTCTGTCCCTTAAAATATTGTTGTATTGTGTTTCGAAAATGCAAAGAGCAATATCGAAAAAGAGGAAAAATGCATGAAAGGATGTTGCATTAAAGATAAAGTAAAATATTATTCACAATAAAAATATGCTATTAGAATTTGCATTGAAGTAAATTAAATTTTTGAAAGAAGGCGTTATAAATTTATTTTCTTTTGTATAAAATTAATTCTTTTAAAGTGACAAAAATTTTTATTAGTAAGCCATATCTTTAAATTTATTTTTTAAAAAAATATTTTTCTGTAATTACATTTCTAGTTGAAATATCAATATTTTTTCGATTAAAACCTAAAACCTGCCTGCTTTTCTAAAAAATTGCTTTAAAAATAAATGGCATTTTTAAAAAAGTTTTTCCCTTGTAACTAAACCTTTCAAAAAAAACTATGAAGTATGTAGATCTTCTATTTCACATAAAATATGTTATCATTTTGTGCACAGCTGAAGTGCATGTAAAAGGTAGAATGAGACATTGAACATGTAATAGGCAATCAATATTTTATATAAGGCATTTTGAATTCCATAATACTTAGTTGTTAAAAAATTCGAAAACATTTTGGTCAAAAAAGGATTTGATTTCATAGGCTATAAAATATCACCTGAATGAAGAAAACCATTTGTTTTATCAAAGTAATTTTCTTAATGAATAAGGTAAAGCAATTATTTTTATAAAACATGTTAGCATTTTCAAACATAATTTAGTAATATGCAAGGAACTATTGTGTTTGATATGTGCAAAAAATGTCTAATTATAATTTCAACTTATACCATTGAAGTTTGAGAAGAGTTGTCTGCTACTTGTGTATAGATCTACCTAATGTATAACGATGAAATTGCATTATAGTTTGCTTGTTGTTAGATTTCCATGGTAGAATTTACATATAGTGTGAACATCAACATTAGGCCCATTCAATTTTAGCTGATGATTAGAGCTTGAAGAGAATAGTTTCGAATTTTGTACCAAACGGCAGTAAATCGAGAAAAAATGAGTTTGCTTGGAAACCGCTGGAGGCTATCAACAGTAATCTCATGTTCTTAAACATAGAAATCACTAGATGAAGCTAGATTTTTAGATTTCATTTAGAAACGAATGTATAGTTATCAAAAGTCTTTGAAAATCTCTAAGATAAAAATGTATTGGCCATAAATCGAAATCATACTGGATGTTTTTTTTCCTTCCATTTGAGTGGTTCATGATGATGAGGTTCCACCCTCATGGGAATGTGATTAGAAAACTGGTATAATATTATAGAAAGAAGAAGTAAAAAAAACCAAGAAAAATTAACATCAAAAAGTATACACTATATGCAAATGGAAGTATAAAATTAGTATTTCGAAAGATAACTGTATTTTTGTAACGAATATAGCACATAAAAAATTAAATTTTATTTTGAATTATATTCTTTTTTTATATTTTGATAAAGAATTCTAATTATTAGGAGACTTTAATATAAGCGTAAATTTGATGCCCTTTAAGTTTTTTTTTCTATTATTTTATTTATTTTTTTATACTTTTAAATGCAGGGTTTTTTTTTACTCAATTATTAACGAACCAATATTTAAGAATTTATATTATTCTATAGGAATAAGGCTTCTTAGAAATTGGGGATATATATGAGCTCTTAACATTGCAGGCATGATTCTGCTTAAAAAATCTTAGCAAATAAGATACTGCTTTATTTTATATAATAATAATAATAACACAAGTTATTTTTTCTTAAAGAACACATTTTTTATGAATTCAAAGAAAAAAATATTTTTATTCAATTTTAATTTATATATAATCACTGAAATTCAGTTAAAACAAATATAATGCTTTGGAGCATTATAAAACTTTTTTTTTACAAATTCGTCATATATAGGTCTTAGAAAAAATTTATTTATTTATATCAGTTCATTTTTCTAAATTCAAAGTATTTTCTACCATTTTTTTAACAAAATTTCGAAAAAGAAATTCTATTAACATTTTTTTCAAATTAAAATCGTTTTTGAAAAAATAAATAAATAAATTAATCCCATGTATTGCTGTGAATTTTTTGGAAATCTAATTTCGATATATCACTGAAAGGAAATTATGTATTATTTATATAGTGCTTTTATAAAGGGAATGCTAATTTTTAAATACTAAAAAAAAGACCGATTTGCATTCAATGTTTGCCAAATTCAGAAGACTGAAGAATATCCCTGTTATCCCTGCATCCGCATCGATTCTACTCTTAGAAAGCTTCTATCAAAGTTTTCACATGGAAAGCAATTAAAATTTCTCTATAATATATTTGCCATGGATGAGAAATTATAGCATAAATAATTGAGAAAACTTTTGAAAATTTAGATGAATAAGAATTTTTTTTTCTAAAGGTAAGCTTCCTTTTGCTCCCTTCGAAATACGTACAATTATTTTTAGAATGGTTTAAATTATTTCCAGGTTTATTTACAAAAGGTTACTTGATATTTAATATTTCGAAAAAATACTAATGTCGAAACGAACTTTTATTTCATTCATAAGAATTGCATGCATGAAATGATCTACAGCAAGTTAACTATTACAAAGTTGAACTTTTTATAACTTATTAATTCAATATAACCTATCCATCCCTATTTTTAGCGCAGTACATATAAAAATCTTGAGAAACCTTCTAAAATCAACCACTTTTACATAAAATACTGAAATACAATAAAAGTTTCACAGAGGACATAAATCAGACGCATTTGAAATCGAAAACACATCAGAAATCAAAAATGTTTGGTTTGTTGTAAATTGAACAAGCCAGCATTAACATAGTTCTGTTAACGGGCAGAATTGTAATTCACACAGTCTTTAGTAGAAATATATATACATTTCAGTTTGAAATAAATATCTACTTGGAAAATTTCGACAATATAAATGCAATTATGTTTTCTTTCACATTTTCCATCCCCCACGTTAATGTAACTGCAACATTAACTTAATATAATCTATTCAATTTTTATGGCAAAAATTCATAAAAAATAGAAATTCAGGTTATATGTTAAAATACTGGATAAAATCTTTAACAGGATGTAAAATTCATCTTTGTGCGATAATATTTTCGGGTGTTACAGCAGAAAATTTTCTAAATTTCGCTGAATTTTTAATTAATTAATTCATATTCTAATTAAAAATTCGAAAAAGAGTTCCTAGATGCGCATTCTCGATTTCCCTGGTATACATGTACCAAATTTGATAGCTGTAGGTCCAAAAGTCTGGCCAGTAGAGCGCCAACACTCACACTGAAATTTATTATAAGTATAGATGATAATCTGACCAGCATCTCTACACAATTTATTTGTGTTGATAATTTTCTGTGGATTAGTTTCTATCTATCTGAAAATTTATAGAAATATTTTCAGTTATATTTGCATACTTAAATAAATATTATTGAAGTGTAATAATTTCATTAACACGATTATAATACTGAAATATATTGGCGTATATCATAATTTAATATTGGAGAATTAAACCATTGTTTTAACAATGCAAATAATAATTATGTAACTGTCTCTTCAAATTAGCAAAATCAAATCTCATTGCTTAAAAGCATATTTGGAATTATCAATTTTACTTATAGCAAAGAAAATAATATAGTTAATTAACCTGGATATTAATTTTTGCTGTTCATCAAATGATTGTTCTGACGATATTAGGCACCTACAAATATGTGGAAAGTAAATTAAAGAATCCTTGAATAGTAAGATTATATAATATTTATTATGTTCATCTGAAAGTCAGAAAATATTCTCCTAAGATCATTTTTTAAATAATCCAAGATTCACAAAGTGTTGTAGCTCTTCTAATATTTAACATTTACTATCCTATGTGTGAGAATACCGGAATTTAAGATCATTCAACATTGAAAACCATACACATCACGATGTATACAAATTTATGCATTAAAGAGGGCATGAAATGAATACAATTTTTTAATGTCATAACAGAACCAGTAAATCATAAACATTAATGCAGGAAAATGTCATTGTTTCAGCTGCATACACTTTTTTTTATATATTTCCACCTTTCAAGTCTTAAAGAAGAGATTTGGATCATAAATATAAAAAAAGAATTCTATGCTAGAAAGAATTCTTAAGATTCTCTGATGTATATATTATATATTAACGAAACTTAACATTTTTATAAAATGTTGAATAAATATTGCTGCGTCACAGAAAGTTTTTTTTTCTTCTTTATATAAAAGGCTTCTCATTTCTTGTAGGAAACTATTATGCAGTATTACAGAAACGAGCTTCTAACTTGGTAGATTAAGAAAAAAAACATTCCAGACAATAATGTAAAATAGATTCGCATCAGTATCTATTTAAGAAGCCTCAATGGGTAATTTTTATACATTTATTGCTCTTCTTAATGTAGTATTTCGCTTTTCTTTTATTTTCTTGCTCTGTTTAATCGTCATCATTTTTAAAGAGTTTTTCTACTTAAACCTTTCGAAAAAATGGGTTTTTCCAGCATGTTAAAATACTTAGGGAATTTTAATTCGATGTATAAAATAGATTCAATTACTTGGTTTGTTAAGATCAAAGTTGTTTAATAATAATTAATAAATAATACATTATTCCTTGAAATTTAGATAATTGAATAGTGGAATATTTTTTGCTTCCATCTCATTAAAATTCGTCGAGAAGTTGCGTCAAATATGTTTTTAGAGCTAGTATCTGGCAAAATTTTTATATCTTTCGTATCATTATTAATTACTAAATGACTATTTATTTAATTGTTAGAACAACATTATATCATATTTAATTTTAAAACAATAAATCTTTATATGTTAAAATTAATATAATTACTATGGCTTACCATCTGAATCTAAAAGAGAGAAAACTTGTTTACAATATGTAAATTAAACTTAACAAAAAATATGACAATTATTTGCTGAATGACCTTACTCAAAGAGCATGACTCACAGCATTTTGCTTATTTTCAATTACAAAAATTATTCATATTTCCTATAGTATATTTTATAAATTATTTCATGGAATTTGTTTTCAAAAATATCTTTCTAAAATACTGTGAGGAAGAGATAGAAAGTATAGGCAAACGTATTCACTTGATTACATATAATTTTGAAACATTATTTCAATAACCGCAGTAACAGGAATTCGAAAATGAATATTCATGCCAAAGATCATTCATTTTAAGTCCCTTTAGTTATTTTTTTATAATCTCAGTGAAATAAGAAGAACAGAAAAAAATATACCTTGTGCTTTTATCGATCTGCTTTACTGTATGTATGATATGTTCTTTAATGGATTGAAATCTCGCTGGTGAAATTTTAAGTAAACAAAATTAATTGTAACTCAAGAAACCTACTTCAAATTTTGGAACGAAATTTTCATACACACATATAT
The DNA here is from genome assembly GCA_026543055.1 of Argiope trifasciata. Classification (NCBI taxonomy): domain Eukaryota; kingdom Metazoa; phylum Arthropoda; class Arachnida; order Araneae; family Araneidae; genus Argiope; species Argiope trifasciata. The sequence goes on along the minus strand of JAPMOQ010004550.1, from coordinate 2,098,116 downwards.
AAAGAAGCAATACGAATCGAATAATAGAAAAATTTCGATTTCCTTAAGTGAAAAATTCAGAAATACTAATTATTAAACTATGTTGATTAATCAGTTTTTTAAAATATAAATGAACCTGAATAACTTCTATCAACATTAACTTTGTGAATTTAAAAATAAGCGACAAAGCTACATACGTGAACCATTATTTTAATTGATTACTTACGTTTGCCGCACGCCTTTAATAGCATTTGATTTAAATTGAATGCGCCTAACTTATTCGTCATGACAGTGGTGTGGACTGTGATTTCGATTGAAATCTCATGATCATCTGAGGATTCTCTAAACATTCCAGGCAGGAGAATAACTGGAAGTGACTATGTGAAATTTTAGTCTATCCTGATGCAATCTATTGTATGATATTTGTACCCTACTGTTTCCAAATTATTCCCGACTTGAAAAGCAATTTTGCATGAAGACAACTTCCAATCTATACAACTAAATTGAGTAAATCCTTAATCGTATGAAGATGAAGTCATACATCTCTCTTGACTGACCAATCATCTGATTTCAAGTTCAGGAAGGCATTGTGGCCGCTTGTCAAGAAGAGAGTCCCTAACCAATATCCTTCAGTATCAAACTCTGTTTAATCTACCAACCATTCACGATTCTCTCCGAAACACCGTTCAGAATTTGAATAATTCAATTATATAACAAAATCGGGCTGATAAGCATACTAAAGGTATTTTACACTGTTTTAAAGGAGTTTCGTATTTGTTCGCGGTGTTTCTATTATTTTATCAATGAACTTTTTATCAGTTATAAAAAAAAATAAGCGTAACGTTATCGAAAAAAATACTCATGAATATAAAATATTCTATATGTATAATATCATATAAACTAAGCCTAACCATGCATCCGTTCATTCGTAAATTTATAGATATGCGTTCTGTTATGTGATATTATATTTATATAATTATGTGAACAATTTTACTCTTCTATTAAAATCTGCAGAATTGAAACGAAATATATAATTCAAATTAAAAATTAAAATGCTGAAAATTGCAGTTTGAGAAATCGCAGCATTTTCCATTTCTTGACGAGGAAACTTAACTCTCTTAATATTGAAAGGCTCCACACGTCCGTTCAACGAAACTAGTGCGGTCACCCCAAAGACACGAATACTGCAGTGACATTTTCGTCCACCTTCCTTTAAATATTCTCATCTAGATAGTTTGGAGGGGCTGAGAGACTTTCTGTAAATTCTCAAGGGATGTCCATGCATCCATGTGTTTAATAATCACTTGTTATTTAGAATCCTTTTCCATGTATTAACTCAAAGAATAAGGTTTGCCATTACAATTTAAAAAAAAAACAGTCGGTGTTTTTCTTATCTTTGAAAGAGAAGCTCCTGTTAAATTTTTCGGAAATACTTGATCTAGAATTATCTAAGAAATGAATGGGCTAAATGCAAGGAAGAATAATGGAAATGTGAAATACATGCATACCAAGAGTGCATGGTTACCCTTCTTCAGTTTCAAAAACTCCCTCTTCTACATTAAAAGAAATATTCTTATGGATATATACTATTATATCGTTCAAAATAGCACATAATGTATTCACTTCATTAAATATCAATTTCATGTTTTAAGGAATAAATGTGGCGTTCTTAATATGTCTCATTTTATTTTCACATGATGCATTTAAAAAAAAAGATTCCGAAATATACGTACTCCCTGAAATACGTACTCCCTGATTTAGTGTACATGTTTTAGGGAACATTACTTTTATGGTTAGAACAAAATTCTGTCAGAAACAAGGGTTCTTTATTTTTCCAGTTTGTTTGTGCTTGATGTTGGATAAAAGATCTTACATCGTTCAGAGCGCTTTCTTCGAGCCTGAAGATAGATGAATAACGTCAATGTTTGCTTGAAAGAAGGTTACATTCAGGCAAAAATAAATCTGTTTTAGCCCGAATAACTGTAAAATCAAGTGATAAAGAAATTAACATGAAATACAGTCAAAGCTATCGGGATTTCACACAAAATCCATAAAATAAATATATGATTATCTTCTTGTCTGACAAAAGTGACATGGGAACATAAAAGAAATATTTATGCTATTTTATTATTTCTGAATGACTAAGAGATATAGAAATTTTTTGAACAAAATCTAAATATAAAACACACGAAATGTTTGACTATTTAGAGAAACTCTAACGCAAATGATTATGTGTATTCATATAATAATCTATATTTTTTATTCGTAATGTGATCAAACTCGTTAACATAACAATAAAAGGTTTATTTAATTTTGGAATACCTTGCAGAAAGGATATAAGATATTTTAATTTATATTTATTCTTGAATAATAATTACTACATTGCAATTGCAAAATTTTGCCTTTATCGATGATAGGTAGATAGGTATTACCATAACATTTTAAATCTCTATAGATATATTAGTTAGTAGAAGAATTTAGATAAGAATGATAGAAGAATACTTTAGATAAATACCTTTCTGAATTTTCTAATAGTACAGGAATCTTATTAGATATTTTAGAAAAGAATTGCAGTTTTTTTTTTCTTTTGAGAATATGAATCTTTTATCGAATTATTTAAAAATAATGAATGCATTCATTAATTATGTTGGTATTTTTTGCTTAATTTAACAATATGTCTGGGAAATGAATGATTATTTTATTTGGTATGATATTTGAATGATTTTATTTGATATTTGAATGACCATAGTATTTTGCAACAAGAGTTAATAGTATTTTACGAGCAAAAAATGACTATTTACATATGCACAATTGAAATTCAAACTTAAAACTCTTACCACATAATTTCTTCAGAAGTTCTTACTGAGAGCACACATTCCACTTGTTTTCTTGCAACTGTTCATTTCTTTTCATTTCACTTTTTTGGCTGCTGAAGACAGAAGACGCGGGCTAGTAGTATGACATTACCTTTACACTCGAATGCTGCTTTTTGAAATATTTTAAGCTATTTCTTTTCATTCCAAAAATATTTAAAGAGTACGTATTTTTCTGAAGTAGCTATTTTGTCTTTCCGAACTACCTAGATTTTGAGGGTATATAAAATAAGTTTTAAATATTTAAAATTCAGTTATTTTGTTTTCACCTGAATGAAATAAGCAATAATAAGATTTATTACTTTGATGAATTTTTTTGCTTCCATAAGATTTCTCATCTTTTATCGGCAGCATTCTTTGTTTAGTTTCAGTTACGAATTAGTTTAGGCTATATTTATTACTAACATGTATCTTTATGCTTTCACTTAAAAGTCGTAGTAAGATGAAGATACTTTGTTTTTATATCAAAAAATATTTAGGTTAAACATTTAATTTGACTATCTACTATCTGTATATTAATAACCAACGATATTCATAGTTATTTTTGAATTTACTTGAAATTTATTACTTAACAATCAAAACCTGTTTAAAAAAATCTAAAAAAAAATTGTTAGTAAGTTGGTGAATCCATAAGTAGGTATTATATTCTTGTTTCATAGATCTTGATTTAATATATATAAATTTAAATTGTTTTACTAACCTGAAATTAAATTAAACTTATCTCTTTAATTAACTACTTGATAATTCTTTAAAAACTACTAATAATAAAATAAATACTTAATAAATAACATGAATAATTTATTTCGAATTAAAATTTATTTTTTACCATTAAGTCGGTCTTAAAAAATAATTTTTTCCCTTTACGTTATTCAATTGCTTCCATAAATAATTACGCAGTACTTACATAAAAAATACTCAGCATAAATGATAGACCATTAATAAGAAAAGCATGTAATATTACTTTTTATTATTTGAATGATATCAGAATTCTTAAGAATTAATTTCTTGAATGCGTTACTGTATATATGTATGGGCAGGTGGGAATGAGTAGCCTTTGTATTATTCATCTATTTTCTGAAGTCAAACTGTATTCACAGTAACACAGAAGTAATTTATAAAATACTTACACTGCAATTACTTCAAAAGTTATAATAATGGTTCTTCAGTGGATGCATGATTGTTATGTAATCGTCATCATTTGTGTTTGCAATTCCATGCATTTGTACAAACCTTATTTCACCAAATCAATAATTATCCAAATAATTTCGTTGGGGAAATCCTGAATAACTTCTATATTCAAAAACATTATCTTTATTGAATATCAACTAAGAAGTGCTTTTACTCAGATGTCAGCGATGCGAGATCCAAGCACTAAAAAGAAGTTTTCAAATTTTTATTTTATTTTCATACTCAAGAAAAATGATATATGTAAGCTAAACTAGAGAATTATTCTTTTTCAGAATAAACAAATATATGAATAAATAAAGAAACATTATTGTCCAAGCATTTCCCCGCGTATCAGGAAATATTTTGCTTTAATAACAGAATTCATCCGTTATGAAAGAACATCAGATTAAATCTACGAGACAGTGTTTTTGGTTTAGAAATATATCCAGATGAGTTTCGAGAATCATACAGCATATTTTATTGAATAAATTGGGTTCAGCATTTTGTAGAAATAGTTTTAGATCTTTTTTAAAATGCTTCTTTATAGTCCTAGTTATATGTATAGATCCTAGTTATATGTATAAAAGTTATGTGTGATGATAGTCTATCTGGTAAAAATAATATTTTCATTTCGTCAAAAGTTCAATTTATAGTTGGAACAAAATGTGCAGGATGTCATTTTATTTTAAACATGATACAAACTCAGAAAAAATGTCATAGACTGAGTTTTGGATCTTAATAATTTTGGAAAGAAAATATATATTGCGACTATTTTATGCCTGGATTACAGGATACCTAAACAAACTCTCCGTTGTGTGCTTATGAATTTCAAAATCAAACATCTTGAAATTACATTGATTTCTCAAATAAAAATATCATGAAACATGCCAGATTTCAGCATCTACTTGTAATTTGAAGAATCTATTTATTACTTTTGTTAAGAGGTTTTTTTCCAGTACAATACAATACATATAGAATCTACAATACATGACGTCAAGGACTAAATGCAATTCTAAGATGTCAATCGAGAGGAAGTAACATTTGAAAAAAATACTGCTTATAGACTTTATTTAAGCCGTAATGTTTTGACACTTCGTAGAAATTAAATTACAGTGTTTTTGCTTGTAGATATTTAAAAAATGCTATTAGATTAAAGAACTTGCGTACATCTATTTTTACATCGCTAACTCAAAGATAGCTTTTAAAATTGAAGAATTCTTACACATTAATTTTTAAAGAAACTCAGCAAACTAATTTCCCATTCATGGATCAAATAAGCAATGTATGCAAAGAGTTACAAAAATAAAATAAATAAATAAGACTACAATATATATTCCCGTTTTCGAAAAATCGAAACTCATTTATTTTCGTTTAAATCCAAGGAAAATATATATTAGAAATTAATTAAAACTGACAATAAGAGCACAGAAATGCAGAGATATATAGCAGCCTGAGGATTATATAGCATCCTTAGGGAAATAAATTTTTGCCTTCAAAGAATCTTATGAGTGGTGACTTGTTATTCACTTGCAATTCGACAACCGAGAAAAAAGTTTCCTAGTTTTCTGAAGATGAATTAGACTCGTTATTTATTGTTAGTGATAATGATTTTGAAGCAGATGACTTATACATGGTAATAAGAAAGTGCTTCATTTTTTTTTTTTTGAAAATTTGAGAAAAATAATTATATATTAGCAAATATTAGTCCAAATACAAAATGAAGATATAACATATTGTTCGAATATTTTAATCAGTGATTACTTATTTAGTGATTCTCTCGAAAAAGGGAATATTGTGCTCGAAACAGGCAAAATAAAATTACTTCCAGCGTAGAACAACAACAGCTATAATACTCGGAGTTAAAATGAAACTGTATAAGATCTATGATTGTATAAAGAATTGACATTAAATATTAGAAATAAACCAATATATAGAAACAAGTAGATCTATGAATGTTTGTAATGCAATAAAAAAGAGGCAAAGAACTTCAGTATAGAATATATTACGTTGCATACTGAACGTAGCGTTGTTTGTGTCTAATTTTATGCTATTATAAAGGATTAGCAATCCAGAGAAAATTCAACAAGAATATTTCTCATTAATTATATCTCGCTTGCTCAAACTGAATATTTCCAGAATAATCATTTTAGCATATATAAAAATAGTAATTTGATGGCAATAATTAAGATTTAAATCAATGAATCAAACAAATTAGCAAAAAATTGCCTATCCTCACCTCATGTGAAAGAGGGATGGGAAGGGTTTGAAAAAAATCTGTTTAATTTATCTTATGCCCAGAGAAGATTTGTTGCCAATTACAGCATTATTTTACATTTATTTTAGCTTATTTAACAACGTTTTTTTTAAATCTTATATTACACATAATAATATCTCACTGAAATAAAGAAAATATGCTTGAACACAATTGGTACAGCCAATTCACTCTGTGAATGCACCCCTGATATTATGACTTGATTGGCAATGGAACATTCAGTTTTTTGTAAAAAGTCATTCAAACTTCCTCAGGTTCGCCTCCAATTCTTGGAACACGGTTAAGAATGAATTTTTCGTTATGAATTTACCTGAAGCAAATCATATGCAACTATATTTAGTTCGTTTAAGCCCAAATATTTCACACCCATTTATAAAGATGGTTATCAAAATAATGGAAAATCCTTAGATTTATAAAAAATCATTTATTAGTATGATGTAGGACAGCCACTGAAATGTAAACAGCTTAGATTCGCTTAAAAAACAATTCATAAAGGTTTGAATAGTGTTTAGAGGAATATTCCACCATTTTTCATGGAGATATTATGAAAGATATCGGTAGAGGATATCGACTCCGTATTGAAAGCTCAAAAACAAACCATAACGTTTCAATTATATTAAAGCCGGGTAATTGTGCAGTCGTATTCATGGAACCATAAATGGACAAGTCTGGTTGCATGGATAAGTACATTATCATCCTGGAAAATAACACCTCTTACAGAAAACGAAGTTTGCCACATAGGATGGACCTGATCAGCTAAAATTTCTAAATACTTCTTTTCAGTGATCTTTCTTCTCAGGGTTGCGATTCGTACAGCATAAATCGATGACATGGTTGCTCATATCATGACAGAAACACCTTCACACTTGACAACTGGAAGGAGACAATAGCGATCATACGATTCTGCATATGTCCTCCAAACATGCACTTGTGTCGTTATAGGAAAGTGTGAAACGCGATTCGTCAGACTATATTAACCATATTACTTACTCCAATTATAAATCGGCCAGATTATGTGAATTTTTACCTCTATACACAACATTTATTAATAACATCTGTCATAAGTGGCTTGGAAATTGCCACTATGCCATAAATGTTATGTTTATGAAAGTGTCTTCGAACGGTAATCACTGCCACTGGAGAATTCAGACTGGAATTGAGATCTGCTTTTTATTTGCTGTAATTGGTCGCTTTTCGGACATTACTATCCGCTTCAATATCTTTCGGTATCTTACACTAGCTTCTCTTTCCTCTTACTGTTTTGCTTTAACGAACTTGTGTGTAGATGGTCATGACTTTAAACTCCAATCTTCTAGAGACGTCTAAAGTTTGTGATGTTTCTGTTACTCAATTGAAACCAATCAATTGAAAATATCGTACAATTTGGCTTCTTTGAAAATCTGAGTGGTCCGCAATTTTATGCTTGTGAAAAACATCTAAGAATTACAGAATTTTAATAAAGCTAACACATTCTACCAGAAAATGCACATTGCTACTTCATACAATTTTATTCACAAATGTTTCCATTATTTTGATAACTAATTATATTTATATAATGCGTTTTATTAGAAATATCATACGGAGAAATGAGGTGGATATTTTTTTGCCTTCTTTTCTTTATTCTCATTTCCCTTTTTTATAGAATAATCGGAAAAATATACCTCTCTTGTAAAAGTGTAATTTAATTACTAAATTATTAATTTTTTTGAAAAAATGAAAGTGAGAGATTTTATGCAAATAAATATAAGTACATAATATTAATAGGTGACTCTAAAAAATAATGCAATGAGTATAAAAGAAAATGCTACACTGCTTTAAACTTTCAATATGCACATACTTTGAAAAACTACAATCATACTTAGTAGTTAAAAATCCTTCATATCTTTCAAAATATAACAGCTCTACCTATTTCACAATTCAATTCCGAAACAAGATAATCTTATAAAATACCTAATATATTTTATGTAATTAGCATAGTCATCTAAATGCAGATATAAGTGTGAGGGATGGGGTATATTCTATCCCATAAAGACCCTAAAATTATTTGTCCTTATCATTAAAAATCTTATCAGAGGTACAAAAATGTTTTTCATTAAAAACAATTGAAACTTTTTTTACGTTTATGAATTTTTTTCATTCCCTTTATTCACAAAAATTATGTAATGGTTGAATTAAAAAAAGTCATTTTAATGTTATTATGTTTTATGAGTAAAATAATTTCAGAAAGAAATAGTTGAAATAAATAAGAAATCTTTCTCTTTTGAAACATTTGTTAGAATATGTGTTGTAACTGATTTGTAATTAAACGACACGGATAAGAAATTTGAATATTTTGTGGTAACAATATTTTCAAAGCGAAACATTTTATAACAAAGATGATAAATAAGTATGACAAATAATTACGCATTTTATTCCTCTTAACCGATTAAATTAAGAATTTGCTTTCAAGCAGCTAAAAGTGCACGACAGCTGTTAAATAAAATCAATATTCACTGTAATCTAAATGAAATTTCTTCCTTATTTTTCATTATCTAGAAAATTCGAAACTCTTGGAAATGGAACAGAAGTGTTTTGAAAGTGTTATTTATTTGAACGTTGAGGATTGAAACGTAGTGTGAGGAGGGCCCAGAGCGATTAAACCTGTCCATTTGAATAGGAATTTTGAAACTTAAATCATTCCTAAAACGGACATTGAAACAATTCGCGTTTAAATGTGAGGAAGAACTATTTACGATAAAGCTATTATAAAATCCCTGGAGTCAGATAAAATTCAGTTAAATTGTTGATACAAAATCATTTAATTTTGAGAATATATATTAAAAAGAAAACTGAAATGAGAAAAAATGATCAAACAAATTATTCTTAAAATATTCTAGAAACCTTGTCTTACTTGTTTATCTATAGTACTGATTAAGTGTTTTGATATTATTAGAGATATATTCAAAGCATTAAATATCCTACAATTTTATTTAATTCTTACACCTGATGTATTAAAAGAAATTTGAAAAATTAGAAGAACGTTTTGGAAGTAATAATTGGAAGCTAATATCAAAATGTATTTCCATTGGATTCCATTGTCTTTTACGAATAAATTCTCTTTTCCCAAGGAATTAACAATTCTGTTGTAGTGGGGAGGTCATTTCTAATTTAGCAGTAATGTTTTTTTTCAATTTTATTTTCTTACACAGAGCAAAATTTGTTTGAATAAAATGAATTTATGTTTTTCAGTTAACTATTATGAGTGTATACAACTAATTTTTATTCACTAGCTATTAGCTTTTTATTAGCATTCCAATTTATTTAAACACATTTTCAAACAAATTGATAAATCAAATCTGAAAGTCATTTCATACGATCGGAAGTCCTGCAATACAAAATTATTTATTTCTTCATTATTCTCATCGTATCTCATAATTTCTATCTATCGTCACTTTTATGTGTAAAAAATGAATCTCTAGTATTGGTTTTATTTGATGAATGAAGTGATTATATTATTTTTATATGTAAACCTCGTTTCCGTTCTCAAATCTTTAAATGAGTTATTTCAGTTCATTTTTGTTTCTGTATAACATTCATTATCTTAATCATAATGAATATAAATTATTAAGCCTGTTAATACTTGACAATTTACACATAAAATAAATTTGCCTCGTTGGATGTTACAATCATTGGATTTATGCTGTAAGCTAAAATGTAATAAAGAATTGCATTGAAATGAATGGTGTCTAATAAATGTCAGCCAAGAAATAGAGGAAAGAGGGAGATAAAATATGGCTAAAGAAGCATGTGATATATATATATATTACGCATTATTGTTCTGATGAGGAGATAGGCTTGGAGGATGAAGAGACTATGCAACAATTAGTGATATTGGAATGCTAAGCTCTCTTGCTAGACCGTATATAATTAAAAGAACAAATAATGGTTTTTTCTTCTTTTTTTTCAGAAAATATGCTCACACTGTTGTTTACTTCTAAGTAAGAGAAAAACAATTTATGATTAAAACATGATTTTGTTAAAATGTCCGATTTTAATAATATTCATTAAGAAAATTAAAATATTTACAATTATGATTTAAATTACAGAATGCTTTTCATGATTGCCGGGTACATCTTCTAGATACATTATATTATAAACCTTGATTGATTTAACTTTATTATTTGCAAATATCATTTCAAAATTTTACACAGTATTAATACTGAATAAAAGATTCTTCTTATCTACCATATCCTTGACATTAAAAAAAACATTTTCTTTCAAAATATCTATTTTAGTCTATGAAATGCATAAAAATTAATAAAGAATGTCACGTTTCATTTTTTTAGCCTTTTTAGTGCCATACTAATGTATGAATGATTTTCATTCAATTTAAGTTTTCGCAGGTGTCTCAATCCGTCTGAAAAGAATTGAATTAATAAAAGTAAAAAAAAAATCCTAAAGTTAGATATCTATGTTTTTATCAAAACGATTTTATCCATAATATATGTATATGAAATTTATATACTGGTATTTCAGTTGCAAGCTGTATATTTCTTAATAATTTTTTGAATTTCAAAAGATTAGATTAAAATTATATATTGTTGGATGTAAGCTCAATGTATTGTTAAAGGAATGTATGCAAATTAAAAATAATTAACAACAATTACGAAAATAAATGCAATATTTTACTATTAAAATAAATTAAGGAAAAGGAAATATATATAAAAAATTTCATAGATTTTCAGTTAATTTGAAAAAATTGCTTTTAAAGCATACTACTATTTATGAAATAAATAAATAAGTACTTTTTTAAAATTTAATTTATAAATTATTATTATACATGTAATTCAATTTTGAAATATTTTCCCCCAAATTTCAATTATAATACAATAATAAAAGTTTAAATTAATCTATCACTTTATAAATACAACCTAAAAAGATTAAATCCGTGTATTTTTGTTTATTGCAAACAAAAATTAAATGGAAAAGTATAAATAACTTCAAAATTTTAGAATATCAGGATGTGCGTTATAAAGTGTTTAAACGTTCCTTTTCGAATAGAGGAAGAAAATCAAATTTAATTTAATCAATAAGTGACATCATGAAGCAAAAAAGTAATCTAAGAAACCTAAACATACAATATCAGTATTTAATTAATGTTTATATAATAACATATTCAATACAAATATTATTTCAGGTCTCATTGGACAATTTCAATGGAGATTATTAACCACAATATATGTCTATGTCTTATCATACATTCATATCTGAAAAATTAATAATAATGTTGCAGCTTTCCTTCCTTTTCAAGGTGAATCTGAAGCTTCAGTTCCCTAGAATAGATTGCTATTTAAAATTCATTTCAAACAGTAAAAATACTTTTCACATGTCCTATTTCATATTGAAGAATTACATGGACTGAAATTAATCCCAGAATGTCAAATTTGCTTAGGATTTCAATTACTCTTTCTTCACAGCAATTTTTTTTTCGAAAAAATATTCGTATCCATTTTTTTTTTCTTTTTTGGAAATCTTATTTTCATCTAGATTTAACATGTTTTAAAATCTTTTTATTCCCATATCTTTTTAACTTTATGAAAGTATTTTAAATCTTATTAAATGTATTACTTGCTTCTACGTAAAATATGATTTATCGATGGTTCAACAATAGTTTTTTCTTCATTTTCTTGCTTTCAATTTAACTCATCCAATTTTTAGAGAAAATAATAGCTGGCAGCTTAATTATTAATATGCTTTTAATTATCCTTTGAATTAGCCTGAATTGTTTTTAAAAGGAATTACTTATTAATATGTAAATCTTATTTTTTTCTGTAACTTTATCCTCATAAATTAGTAATAAGTCTCGAGCTATAAATTCTTTTCATGAAATGCATCTGGTAAATTAATGTTATTATTTATTAAAAAATATAAATATGTTTAGATTATTTAAAAGATTTATCAATATTTTACCTTCGCCCTATGTAGAGAATAGCTCCGTTTTCTTCTATTTCTTCTTTCAATATCGCTTTTTGTGATGATGTTGAGCTTCTAAAATATATTTCGATAGATATTACTTACTGTAATTTGATGCTCACTTTTAATATTTTCCGTTTCTTAGAGTTTTGAAAATGATTAATTTTTATTATTTGATTTTAAGTAATACATTTTAATTTCTTTAAATGTGTAAAAGAAATTCTAAAAGTCTTTTAAATTTACTAATGAAAAATTTTATATATTATTTCTGTGAAAAATATCTTTAATCAAATGGATTTTTCCAATATTTATGCGCCGTCCTATATATATATGATAAGGACGATGGTAAAATATCCTGTTCTTTTTATGAAAATGAAAGTGTTACATGTTTTGTCAAAAAGTTTAGAGTGCTGAGACTTTATTGCTTTAAAAAATCAATAACATCCCCTTTTTTTTTGAAAAAAAGGATGAAATTAGAGTTTGAGGAATATTGTGTTGTTTTCTGTTCGTGAATTTTAATCAAATGACTACGTTATTTTTTCAAGGGAAAAATATGCTTGGAATTTGTGTTAATCTTAATTTATATACACACATTTAAAAAAAATACAAAATTACGTTGAAAATCTTCAACAAATAAAGAAGCCTCAGACCATTTAATGTCATTGAGGGAAGCATCTGTTAATAGCTAATCCAAAGCAGTAATAATGCCACTTGATATAGACATGTTAATTGATAATAAAGGAATTACTTTGCACTATGATCGTACTTCTTTTCATGAAATAATTGAATAGCTAAAAAAAGGACTACATATTAAAAAAAAATTAACCACAAAATGAACAATGTTCTCATCGAATTTTTAATCAATGTCTGAATTATTTTGAAATAAATGTTATTAAGAAAAAGTGGATAGGACTTCAGGAAATTCACTTGCAGAAATTTATGAAATGATGCCGAAAATCATATATAAAAATATAATTTCACAAATATAGAGGGTACTAACAAGTATAATAAACAGAAAATAGTAAAGATTATCACCCGAAAGCCTATGAGTTAAAGTAAATGTTCGATAGATTATTCTGTAATGGATATCACATTTTATCCAAAGGAAAAAAAAAATGTAATGAAAAATGTACTTTATTCTGTAACAATGTTTGTTAATCAAGTAGCGTTGAGAAATCGATATTTTACTATGAAGAAGTAATAACACTTTCATTACAATACTATTATTAGCACTTGAGCCCGATATTACAAAGTTCATCAAATTTATAAATTACCGAACAAATCTTACAGCATTTGGGTGTGTCCTCCGATGCAGATATCGATAAAAAATTATAGGCTCATTTAGAAAACATGGTTGTAAAATGTATATAACAAAAAAGCCTGCAAAATCGGAAGAATGCTCGGGCTGCTTTGAGGTTCAGTTGGATGTATTTTTTACAATATACTAGATTAGCAACCGCAGACGGAAGCATTATCGGGGAGAACTATAAAAATAAAGAAATAATAGATATAATTATCCCAAATGTTTGCTGAAAATCAACTGTTAGTTTATGAAACTATAAGTCAGTAAAGCAGTTATGTGGATACTTTTTTTCATATAGTGTATAGATTTATTTTCACCCAGAGACAAGAATTTAAAACGCAAGCGGGACAGTTCTAGAAAATACATTTGAAGAAATCGTTCTTTAAAATTATCTAAAATATTGGAAAATATCAATCATGGCGCATCCCAGAAAAATGTACCAAAGATGAACTGTACTGACTTGGTTTTCCATGAAAAAGAAAGAAAGAAAGAAATTGTAATTTATTGTATGCAAAAAAGCAATTTTATACCCCTAATAAAAGAAATAGTACCAGTTTTTTTACTGCTTTGAAAAGCAATGAGCACCCATACCTTGCTAATTAAACTTTGTACTTCAGATAAAGCTGTGTAATACACTATGTTTACTCTGCTACCTTGCTGTTGAGATCTAATCTTTAAAAAGGATAATTTCTTCTAATGCACTTCTACCAGGAATTGGTTAACTACAATGGCAATGCGTATTTATTTCTAGAAGATGAAAAAAAATTATGTTTAACTTGTCTAGAACTTTCCCTAGTAGATTTACAGGCAGATCGCACGAAAAGACACTGAATCTTTCTTGCTAAAGAATACTGAAACTATTAATTTTCCCATTTCGTAATGTATTCTGTATACAAAAGAACTTGTAAAAATATATATTTTTGGCAATTTCGTTTCTTTTTCCTTCTTATTGAATTAATACGAAAAAGATAACTTAAAGGGGTTTTTTGGAAGAAAATGTTAATTACTTTTCTATTATCGATAAATATGAATTGAACATAACTTTTTGACATGTTTCGTTAGATGATTTTTTCCAAAATCATAAAATGGGGATGGACGTAATAGACGGGCAATTTAAATAGCAGGAACACCTAATTGTGAAAAGTAGACTATTTAAATTTGGTTCAATACAATAAAGGCATATAACAATGTTGTATGCCTTTGATAAATTTTTTAATCATGTAAATAGTTATATCTACTTATGTATTAATTCTATAACACAAAAAAAACGGACGAGTGATTCTGAGTTTTTTAAAGTATCATAAATCACATTAATAATAGGATAAAAATATTTTAATACATATCAGATACCATAACATAACTACAAATGAGAATTAATATGTTTTTCTTTCATATAGCTGTATCGATAACGCCTTAATTTTAAAATATAACATTATCGCTTGGATTTAGATAATTTGATATACCTAATGAAATTAAATCAGTTAAACCATTTAATAACAATTTAGAATAATTCCAAATAAATAATAAAAAATGATTATAATTAATATTATCAAATAATATTAAAAATTGAGAGTATTAAAGAGTATTTTATCCAAGAATATATGGGCCACAGAAAAATTATTCTTATCAAAGAATGTTAAGATATACGAACATTAATGATTATTCATATCACATAAAATTAAGTCCTATTAAAACTGTTAAAGAAAATAATCTATTTATCTTTAAGAAGTTTGAGTATTGAAAATATCCTGCCAAAATTTGAACAAATAAAACAATAAAGCCACCAGGATTTTAAAAGCCTTTAAAATCACTAGAGAAAGAAAAATTTTAAAATAGTAATATGACAGTGAAATAATTTTCGTGAACAATGAAAATTAAATTCTTCCTTTTTTTCCCTTAAATTTAAATACATCTAATTATGCAGAGGATTTAAAACAATGAAATACGGTTACTGATCAAGCAAAAAAATATAAGGTTTTACTTCAAACATAATAGTTTATTATACAAAACAAATGAAGAGATTTCAATTAAAATTCTATAACAATAAATTACTAAGTATTTCTTAACATTTTTTTTTCCAAACAACAGTTCTTACTTAGATTACACTTACCGAAATATAAGATTCAAATTCTACTTCTAAATCCCATTTTTAAATTTCCTTGCGTTTAAATATATGATATCTGTATAATAATTTTTATGGAAAGAAACCTTATAATCCTATAACGAGTCCTATAATGTACATTTTAATACTAAACTAATTTTCTAAATATCATTCTAGTTCAGATTTCACCACTGAAAATTGATTTTCTATAAAATTTCTGGTGTACTTCTAGTGCCATCTGTCCTTTGTAAAGTCATAATAGCCTTAAAGCAAATACATTGACCGTCAAATCCCTTTAAGCCCACTTCTCATTGTGGAGGCAAGAAAGTGTCGTGTAAAAGAACTGGGATATTTATTCATCTTTCTATGTAGATAGTATTAAGCATTAATAATAGGATTTCGGATGTCTGATTGGGGTTTATATCTTTGAAAGAGATAATGTGGTTTCTGATTTATCTTTTATCCCTCCTCCCTATTCGATTCATGAGGTTACAATATATAGTTCAGACTCATCAAATACCCTCAGATTTAAGACTGATTACTGTACCATGGTCAATAAGACCAAGGATTACCTTCAATCCTATAATTCTTTCAGGCAGAAATTTTTGAATTATGTAGTGCAATAATATGATACAATAAGTCTTCTTAATATAAGGAAATCTATATTATTGTGTAATTCTTGAAGATAATATGCATTTGATAACATTAATATTTTATAAAATATCAGTATGATTTCAGGTTATTGATTATTTTCTATTATTTAACATTTATAAATCTATTATAACATTTATAATAGATTTTAAGTATTATCAACTAAACATAAAATTATGCTCCGAATCTCATTTTGTAACTCATCATGTAAATAGATAAAGCTCATAATAAACAGAAAATAGTAGGATTAATAAATAAAAATTGTGATGTAAATAGCAGTCATAATATTCCTTGTATGACTAGTTTTCTATAATAAAAGATTACTCACAGGAATTGAAACATAAGTTCTTATTGTGTGTGTTAATGTTTAGTATTACTCTTTTGCTTTTTTTAATTTTCAAAATTAACTCTTGCCATTGTTTGCGGATTCTTGAAATGTATTATTCCAAAGACGGAAACTGTAAGTTAACACACTTATAATTATATTTTTGGTAAAAAATTACTGAAATATGCATTTTCAGAAAATATTCATTATTCGATAATATAAATCAATTTAAGGTATGTGAACACGTTCGAAGCACTTTTTTTCGAAAAACATGGTGTAGACATACTTTAACCATATTTTTGAGTATTAGACTACTCAAAATTAGTAGGATATCAATATTTGAAATAAACATCAAAACTTTTTCCAGATTGACTTTAATATTATACATTTAAGCAAATTCTTATAACACTTTAAACTGGCTACATCAAAAACTATTATTCTTACTAATAAAACTTATACCAAAATAATCTATATGGTTTTCTCTAAGTAACAAACTACTACCGTATTGTTCTAATAATAAATAAAAATTTTACAACTAATCGAAGATTTATCATAAATTTTTAGTAAATTTATGACAATTATTTAAACAATTGGCCATAAATCGAAAACTATTTACTCGATCTAAATTATTTTTCTTCATTCCCAATAAACTAATATGAAAACGAGGTCTATCAAATTTTATAATAGTCCAATTATTATATTTTGATTTATTTGATTTGAAGTGAGAAATAAATGAATAAAAATCAGTTTTGAGAAAAACGCACTTAAAGTATACAGTAACTTTTCATAATAAATTATAGATGTATACTTAAAATGCACCACATTTATAGGTTACACCTTCTCTCTCTTCATATTTTCATAATTCTCCTTTTTTAATCATTTAATTTTTTTCTGCAAGTTTTAGCATTTTGCAGTGAATGCTGCTTAGATTCACTTATTCTTTCTTCCTCCAGCTCAGCTTATGCTCTAACTGAATT
Organism: Argiope trifasciata; assembly: GCA_026543055.1. Classification (NCBI taxonomy): domain Eukaryota; kingdom Metazoa; phylum Arthropoda; class Arachnida; order Araneae; family Araneidae; genus Argiope; species Argiope trifasciata. The sequence goes on along the minus strand of JAPMOQ010004550.1, from coordinate 2,080,516 downwards.
TGCACTAGTTTACACTCCAACAACCTTAAGGATATTCAGTTACCCCATATAACTTGCATTAAAACGCATTACAGGCATAAATACCTCTAATCTAGGAATTTAGATCTCAACAAAGACATCTTTAGATACATATTTCCACAAAACACCGTTATAACTCACATTGGCATTTTGCGTTTTTCAGTGCAAAACATTTTCCGTATTTAAACCTAAATTTGTGATTAAATAAATTCTTAACATGTTTTTGATTCTTTAAATCGGTACTTCAGTCATTTAAATGTTCAGTTTCGGTTTACTGATTTTTACGAAACTATTAATACATTGACTTCTAATTAACGTAGAGACAAAAGTAAACCGGTTTTGGATAGTATACTGGTCTATACTGGTCAAAGTATTATAGTCACATACTTGTCTATACAATAAAAATATTGGAAAATGCTATATTTACCTTTACATCGGATATCTTAATTTCTGAAATATAATGAATTTTTAGGCAATTTCTTGGCTTAGTAATGATATAGTATCATAATCAATGGCGGTTTTACATGCTTTATTAAGTATATTTGGTATTTAAATCTTTTGAAAATCATAAAGAATTATAATTAAACTATAAAATATTATAGAAAGTATACTAAATATGAAAATGAAATAATTTTCATCTTATAAAATATAACTTTATATAACTTGTGTATCAATTGAAGATAAAACCTGTTTGGCTTATAATATCTATTAATTGATTATTTATTAATGCAGCACATTATATTTCTTTCATAATAAAACTTTTAATATAATGTCAATAAACATTATAAGAAATAAACTAAAACTCAAAATACAAAAACTCAATTAAATATCAGTTTAATAGTTTGGATTCCAAATGTTGAAATAACTATCGAAAAAAATTCAAAAGTAAAGTAAAATTCTTCTATAACTGAAGTATAATTGAATCAGTTAAAAATTTCCATAGAATTAAAAAATCAAAGATGTTTTAATATAGAAATGAGAAAAAATTAAATGTAGAAATGAAAAACTGAAAACATCTCATTCCTTATATAATATTTAAATTAATTGTTTCATGTTTTAACTTATTTATTATTTTGATATTTTAATTAACGAATAATGAAAAGAATGCATCAAAATTTCTTAAATTGCAAAATCTGTACATGCATAGTTTTCAGCACATTCTAGAAATATATTAAATAGGCGAATCAGTTTATTACAATAAGCAACACCAAAATTAATTCCTATGTTTTTTTATAATGTATATTTTTACACTCAAGATATTTAACTAAAAAAAGGAAAGAAATATCTGGTGAAAAATTAGCTATTAATGTAATGAAATTGTAATATTTCCACGATATTACTTAGAAAGAAATCAATTTTGGCATTCAAGTTTATAATTAATTGAAATATAGCATGAGAAAATAGAATTAGTAATAAAAAAAGCTTCTAGAAACATGCACCATGAATGATTATTTCTTTGCTTTTGAAATATTCCAGTAACTTTCGATTAAGCTTTTCTTGCGTGATGTTTGCTTATGCAACCAAACAGAAACAATGATTCAGTATGCAGCAAAAACATTTGCTACAAAATAAGTTTGTTGCCACATTCTAAATCAAAGTATCTATCCGTAAAACAATATGGAGGCAGTGTCTTTCACTAACGTTTGCAATATATCTAAGCATAAGAATTGATTATATGCAGTTTTCCAATAAACGCATATCATTTATCGCTATTACGCCATAGTATTTTTTCAATCAATGAAGCAAAATTATGAATTATCATGTGAATTGTAAAGAGTCATAGGGACCAGCTACAAAACATATTACTATAATCCATATATACATACAATTGGAGAGATTTGCTTCCTCTACTTAATTCAAATCACCAGATAGATAAAACAATTGTCATCCATCATGTTAAAATTAATTATTTTCCCCATTTGCCATAGATCCCCACAACTCTTAGTCTATAGATTATACCCGCATTCTTTATATATATCTCTGAAGAAAATTCAATAAAATTTATTGCTTATTACATATGAACATTAAAAATATTCATATATATTAAATTAACAAACTATTTTGCAAATCAACAATTTTCAAATTTTAGAATAAAACAGTTTCCTGCATGTATGTTTGTAAATTTTTATATGATAACGGAGCATCAATTTTTATGGCATTTAATTATATTTACAAAACTGAATATCACTTTTTATAATAGATAAGAATATTGATGCTTCGAGGACGTCTTAATCCACGCCCTTTTATTTTGAAAATGGTTCCCATTGCTGAATTACTATTTACATATGATCTATTTCTTTGAGGTTTAAAACATTATTTAGAGCTAGTTGCTAACTTGGCTATAATTATTTCTCTTTCAAAGCAATGGATTTATTAGCACATTAAGTTCAATGTCATCGGTAAATGAGATTGAGTTTTCCTTTCAGATCACGTCAGTGACTGACGATGAAAAGTATGCTTTTTTGTTGGACTCAGGTGGCACAGGTGACCGATTTTTTCAATTACCCCATTTCTTATTATGTTTCCAATGTTTTAACATAATGTCATAATTTTTTTCTTCAAAGTCGAGAAGTGCAGAAACATAGACATATATCCAAACCACGAGTTGGAATTTTTGGAATTTTGCTTTTAATACCCACTCAACATAAAAAAAAAGGCTTTATCACAAACATAGGATAGATTTTATTAATATTTTTATTGCTTAATACCAAAACAGACCCCCGAAAATTCCAATTTATTATATACCAAACAAAATTCAGAATGGAAGAATTATTTTCAAGATTCTATATGGTAAAATCATATATGATTTATTTTTATTTACTTCAAAATATGTTTAAGCTTTTCAGGTTTCTTCTTCTTATACATTAATTGTCTTCCCCAAATACAATTAGACAATTTTGTCTGCCATCACAGATTTACATTTATAGAAGAATTTCCCCAAAAGGAATTTTATTTGTTAAAACGCAATAAAACAGTTGAGTAAAAATAATCAGTTTTCTCAACTAAAAAGAAAAAAATAACTATACATTTAGTACAGTAGTAGTATAAATGCCGGTATCAATAAATAAAGAAGAATCGTTAAACTGTCGTCAGGTCTGTTATTTTCTCATGATACATATATAAAAACTGTTATTCAATTTAATCCTAATAATCAAAAAATGACATATTGCCTGAAAATATTAATTTAAGCATTATAATAGTTATATTATAGTGCGAATTAATTGGAACAAGGACCGAAATTTTCACAAATCTTGTTAATTGTTTAATTCACAACAATTGTTGTTAACTCACATCCATGATATAGCAATCTAATACAAAATATGTCTTCCTCTACCTTGAATAATATCCTGAACACGATTTGGCATGGATTCCACTAAATTAGAACATAAAGTTTTGGTTTCGTCAACACGAAAAAAAACTTTTATAGCATTCACAATCATTGATTTCTTTGTCGAAAAGTCCATTTTATTTATACGTCTCTATACAATGCTCAACAAATTTTTGATCTGCCATCCTTCCAAAGCCGCCATGTTCTTTTTTTTGAAAAAAAAAAAATCGTTGTTATCTTAAAAGTATGGCTTGGAGCAAAATCCTATAAAAAGATACCAACACCACCAGAGAACGTTTTCATCTTAGGCAAAATGTTACTTTCTATTATATAAATGTTTTGTTTAGAATTTATCATTCCTTTAATTGTTACTAAGTTGCCAGGTCCTTCAGAAGTAAAATAACCCCCAAACATCTGTTTCTTAAGTGTGTGAGTAAAATTTTGTTCTCTAATGGGTTCCCCGTCACTTGGCCTGAAAAATTTTGGTCAAAACCTTGCACACAAAAAAAGCATTTCGTCTCTCAATATAACCTTCTTCCGATGTTATGCTGTCCAGGATTTATATTTATTAAACCAATACAAAAGTTTTTTTTCTTCAATGTTGGTGGAAGTAACTGTTTTTCAATTAGATTTCCTGCAGATCTCTCAACTTCAATAAGCCTTCGTTGAACTGTTGTTGAATCCGCGCTCACATTAGTCTTCTATACTTATAATAAAGCTCAATCTGTGTGTGTGTATTTTCGCTCTACAGGCCAGACCAATAGACCTACAGCTACCAAATTCGGTACATGTATACCTTGGAGGTCGGGGATGTGCACCATGGAGCCCTTTTTTCGAATTTTTAATTAGAATTTGAATTAATTTTAATTTAAGCGAAATTTCGATGTTTTCCACTATAACTTCCGAAAATATTATTGCACAAACGTGATTTTTACATCAATTTAACGATTAAAAAATTAGCTTTCTAATGGTATTAGTGTTTCAATGTATAACTTAAGCCCCTATTTTTAACGAATTTTTAAAGAAATATTTTAACCATGTTGTTTTAGCACGTGACTGGATAAAATAAAAGAATGACGGAAGTTCAAATAAAAAAAAAACATCTATCATCGTAAATCAAGTCTAAATAAATGTAACTTTTAGCACGTGACTGGATAAAATAAAAGAAACATAAAATGTGATATTTTCTTAAAAAAATAAATGCAAAGCAAAGGATTCTATAATCGTTTGAAATATCTAAATCATATATTCACCAAATATTCTTTATTTATGGTAAACCTGATTGAATTTAGACAGGATATGCATTGAAATCCTGACTTCATGGCATATTTCTATAATCGTTTGCAATATCTGTATCATTAATTCAATATTTTTTTCCATCATAAAATGTCATAGTTTCTAAAAAAAATAAATGCAAAGCCAAGGTTTCTATAATCGTTTGCAACATCTAAATCATGTATTAATTAATTTTTTTCTCTTTTTCGCTTTTAAAAAAAACATATTTAATATTTTGGCAAGATCACGGAAAAAAACATTTTTAATTTCAGGTCAATCAATACCCGGAATTACTTCAAGGCTAATGAATATGTGATTTAATTGAAAATTTTAGAACGCATTACTCATGGCGAACCAGCCGGTCGCCAAAGGCGGCTAGTTATAAATAAAAATGAATATTTGTCTGTATGTCTCTTATGCTGTACCGTACCACTCTTTCGATTGCAATGAAATTTTGAATTCTTATCATTTGCACTTATTTGTTTCTGATGAAGATAGAAAAACAAAACAATAATATTGCCAACCCTAAAGTCTTGAATAATAAAGTTAAAAAAATAGAATTAATATTATTTACTCTTATTCTTTATATAAAACTCAATTTTAATGAATGTATTAATTTTCAATACGAAAATAAATATTATACTTTCTATCCTTCTGAATTAAACAAGACAGTTATTTTAAATTCCAAACGATACTTCAAAAATTATTTCTTCCTAAGCAGCAATGCACCGGGTACCAGCTAGTTGCTAATAAATCTCTTTGGAGATCTCTACTTGCTTCGTAATGATGCCTTGTGCTCTCCGTATAAGAAATTTATCTGCTCGAGGTATGGTCTTGCGTTTGTGTTGAAATTTTCTCTTTCGTTTTGATGACACAGTCTCAAAATACTTTTGCTGATTAATAATCATAGAAACACTGGATTTTCCAACTCTAACTGCTGTAGCAATATCCCTCATAGTCTTAGAAGTATGATGACTAAGGGCAACAATTCTAGCCCTTTTCCGGAGAATAATATTAAATTTTTAAACACAGAAGGAAAAAATTTGTATAAGCAACCATTTATTACAATAACTAATTTTTTTGACAAGTCATTCTTGCGTGTCCAAACCGGTTTTGATTAGGCAAAGACAGTCATGCATTGTAAAAACAAATGCATTTGAAACCGTTTTCAGTCAGAAAATCTCAGAGAAAGGAACAATTTTCTTAAAACATTTAAGTCCAAATTAATTTGCACAGCACTATATTTAAAATGTTTTGTAAAATGTATTGGATTTGAATTAGAGAATAAATCCGCCTTTTTTTAAAGTACAGTTTGCTTCGTTTCATCTGTAAATCATGATTTAATTAAGGGTGACATGATTTTCTTTAGCCTTCACCTTCAAAGTCGAGAACTAAAAATATCTTATTCCAACCTGCCTCTTTAAGTATCATTTACAACCTCATATATAGATTTTCCAAGACGCTAGCTACTCAACTATCAGATACAAGTCAGTAAAGCAGTCGTTTAAAGAATTCATAAAAGCTACATGCCGTTCTTGAACATCCCTATCTTGTAATTTAAATATCATAGAACAACTGTTGTGCCTTATGGAATAGAAAGTCTGCGATATTTTCATTCACCATCGCTAGAGAACTTTTTTACTTACTGAACTTTTTGCGATAAAAATGCTTTTATTTTCCTTTAAAATCCATCCATGGTTTTTATAAATCCCCATCTCTGAGCAATCAGGGTATTAATACTAGAATGTTATGTTACTATCTTATTAAAAAAATTGTTGTGTCTTATTCGTGTTCTTTACATTATTTAACCTGCTGTCTCTATATTTAGTTTCATTAAAGTTAATATGCAATTCAGATTTATCTAGCATGGATAAACTATTATAAATACTAACTACATAAAGTATGAATTCAATAAACTTGTTTCTCATTGGAAAAAATTATTGTGGTTATTTTTTTTTTTTGGTTCTACTACATTTTTTATACCATAAATGAATATAAAAACTTTAGCAACGATGCCTAATGTAATACATGTCAATAGAGAAAAAGTATATTTCTGTTTGTTTACACACGGTTTCGTTGATTAGCGAAATTGAGTTTTCATTAAAGGAAGTTAATGAATATTTTATTGTAACCATGAAAGCAAAAATTATAAAAAATATGTTGTTTGCCCTTTCAGAATTTCCTGGAAAAATATATAATGTACATCCATCATAGGTACGATCATTATTTAATTATTAATTACAGAGCATTCTGTTTCAAATATTTTTGTATTTATCAATGTATTTATTTACACGCTTAATTAAGTAATAATCATATGTAAATGTAAATGCAACAGTTCGACTAGTAATATGGTAATTTGGTACAAATGAATTTATTTTCTATCTGATCATCATTCTCAAAGATTAAATATTCTTCGGGCATGTCGCTTCAGTTGTTTGTTTTTAATAATCTAATAACATTCTTGAAAGAATTAAAAATTATTCATTTCTTCAGAAAGTTTTCAGGCAAAAAAACTATTTTTTCTCATAAAAAAAGATAAGCTATATATTAAACCCTTTTTGTATTAGAAAAATTTAGTTGTTTTACAATAAACAATTTTGATATAATGAATTCTAATTTATTTAATATATCATGCTAAATTTAGGATGGCCATCACAGAATGGAGATCAAACCATTTTTCATTCAATTTTTCAAATATTTTATGAAAACATACAAATATTAATAAAGGGAAATGTTTTGTATTCTTTCTAAAATGCATTCAAGGTTATTTCTCTGAATAAGTCAATTCAAGGGCTTTTTATGCCTTGTAAAAATATTTTTTACAGTAAGGAAAATTTTTTAAAACAAGTTATAGCTCTTAAATATAAGCATCAAAGGAAAAGAGAAAACTTCTGAATGTAACCGGATTCTCTAAATAAATGTTTAAGTATAGAAAAATACATTTATATAAAAAAAACTAATATCATAGAATTTACGCCAATGATTCAAAATTATACATAGAATCTTCCCTTTTATGAAATTCAATTACTGTTTCATTTTTAAATAAAAATTGTTTTTCTAGTTTTGAGATGTGATTTATAAATTTAAAAAACAAATATCTATAAAGTTTGGATATTCAATTCAAAGAGTATTTTCTAGTAAATTAAAAAAAAAATTTAACAACTGATCTCATTGAAATCAATTAACGCTGAATGAAACTGTAGTAACTCCTTTCTTTAGAATATACATTTAGCTCACTTTCTTCCAGATTCATTAATTAAATTTCACCATTGTGAGATTTGAATTTATTTAACTCATTTTTTGTTTTATGCATGGCAATAAACGATATTCAACAAACTTTAGATGCAATATGTATCTATTAGTTTTTGGAATTATAATTAACTTTTACGAAAGACATTTAGATTCGTTTAAATTGATTTCTTCCCTATGTATTCGAAGTGTATTCCAGTATATATTATTTAGATTAATTATCGTACTTTTGTAAAACATATGTCATGATATTATTTATTTTGGTTTTGAAATTTTGGTTTTATAAATCCTATTCTGATTACAATATTAACTCTAATTAGATATCTAATTGAACAAGTCATATTGAATCAATTGACTATTCTAATAGCATGCATATGAATTTCAGATTTTCAAAAAAGCTTTGCACTTTGTTCGGTAGTTTCAAAGTGTGTGCACTAACAATTCTTTCCAATGAAGTGTAATTTATCATCCGATATTTAATTGAAATAATAAAACCATGAAAGAAAACTTAGAAAACTTAAACAAATACAAAATAAATTTTTAGCTATTTTTATTAAGTTTCACATTGCAAATCATAAATATTTTGTAGAAATAAAAGGTAAATAAGTTCACGTTTGCTCTTCAATCTCATTATTTGTATTTTCCGTAAGTTTCTGATCATTACAAATGATTTTCTTTTTTTGCAGAGGGAATTTGCTTCCGATTATACCCATCAGAATTTTTTTATGAAATTATAGAGAAGAGAGGTTAAGTAATTAAAAATTTGCTTATTGCCACCTTCAATATGAGTGTGAAGGTTTCTCAATTATTAAATTAGTTATAATTGAGACTTGCTACATATCTTTTAATGGAAATTATTTTATTCCGGAACATTTAAACTAATATTATTCGTAAAACTCATTATATTAAGATTATTATCAATCAATCAAAATATATAAGCAAGATATAATAAACTTATTTATGAATGCATGTATTGCTTTATTTGATGCATTGAGTTGTCAAAAAGAAAAAAAAATACTGAATATCAATACAGTAATAGAAATATCACCCTATATATTGATATAACATACCTTTCTTATGATTTCTTTTTGTTAAAATTGGTCTAGTGATACAGTATGCATTTCTCTCCATAGGAGGAATGAAATATCGAACATTCTTTGCTGAAAGAATGATTTCTGATCTATTTTGCCATATCGTCTCTAGGAATGAAGAATACGCTCTTACAGTTATCTATGTTCAATTGTATATTTGAAAAAAAAAATTTTGAATAAAACTGCTATGTGAAAATTAATTCGGCCTGTAGAATCCTATTTCCCATGATACTCACTGAATGCTTGAAAAATAAGCAATGGGGTACGAATTCACGTTCTTGCTACAGATGGATCATATTGCACTGCACTTCAAATACCTGCATACAAATAAACGTTATTAAGAAACTTACATGGTAATATTCATGTGAATATTTTTGTCACATGTTTTAATAATAGCATAAAAGTAGAATTTCAACATTCATTTTAGACTTCAATATTTCAATAGATTTACTTTCGTGTATAAATTTATTTTCTAATTTATACATTGATTTACTCAAGGTTCTCTGAGATGTAAATATTTCAAGACCCTGTGATCTTTAAAATCATATGCGGTGAACTCTTTGATTAATTTTCGTTTCCTTCCTGCAGAACACCTTCTCTGATCATTTGGCAACAGTAGCCAAATCCATCTGTTCCTTTAGATTTTGTGTTTTCAGCAACTCGAAACTTGTATAGCAATTTCATTATTTCCATTTTTACCTCCCAACTACAGCATTTCGTAAAAGTTACTTCATGTCCTATATTTAATTATTATACCCATGAATAGGATTCTCTGAGGTTGTCAGAACCTGTAAGAAGTGTCTAAAGTGATACGTGTGCCTAATTGGAAAACACTTATTGTTGTTTTTCTCTAGGAAACAAAAGAAACCAGTTACTTGAATAACCATAAAGGCTGTTTTAGATAATTAAATATTTATGTTTATCAAACGAGCCCTCTTTCAGCAATAGAAGTAATACCACTGGATTGCTCTGAGTATGCTGAAAGTTATGCGTGCTATGAAAAAAGACTGGAAGAAAACATATTTTTTAGCAGTTTTTATCGAAAATATCTTGTGATATTGTACTACATTAAAAATTTGGAAAATTTCATAATTTTTAATTACAATAGACAAACAAGTGATTGAAAAATTTGATGAAACATTATAATTGACATGAATTGAATTTCAGCAATGAAAAATTTAGTTACAAATTGTGTTTAAACTCGATTTTGAAAATCCCACAAGTGAAAATATTTGTAGGTCATTTAAATTATAAAAATTATAAAAAATACATTGTTACTGGAAATTGTATATAATTTAATAGCACATTAAATTCTTGAGCAAGAAATTGAAAAGTGATAAATATAATCAACTTTAATATTTGAATAAAAATATTTGCATTTTTATCATTTATTTCGTTTCACAAAATGTGTTAAAAGAAAGATGCTTTAATTTAATATATCAACTTAAATAGCAGATATGTCATTACTTTTAATAAGTTTTTTTAGTCAATTATGAAAGTCATATTTTTCTCCTAAGATATGCATAAATCAATTGTGAAATTCTGAGCTATAAAATGCTTGCTTATTTGTATAATTGTGCGTAAAAACAAAAAATTTAACCATTTAGTAATATAGCTATATGTTTATTAATTGTGTTGCGGAGTAATGATAACATTTTGTTTTCAGCTAAACATTGGACAAATTTTATTTTCATTCTATTTAAGTACGGTAATTTCATTCAAGTTCAAATATTTTGAGCTTATTCAAACTCAATACAAGCTGGTTTCATAACTATCCATGGTTTTCATCAAGCCAGTATATGTCATTGCATTTGTAAAATGTTATTTAATATACATAGTTTAATTTTGTAACATCTATAATCCATATAAATTTATATGGGTTTTATATCCCACTATTAGACAATAATACGGAAATAATTAAAAGTAGTTTTATTTTATAAAATTTATTTCTTTATCAGATGATTTCTAGAAATTTATCATCAATCAAATCAAAATAAATTGCACTCATGCCTTAGATTTAAAAGTATTTTTCATGAACAGCCTTATATATACTAAAATAATTGTATAAATATCAAGTCGTCGCTCTATTTTATAATTTAATATTTTTAAGAATTACTTTCGTTTTTTTTTGTGTGTGTGTGTGTTCCACTTAATTAACAAAATAAGGAAAGCAAAAAGGAACACAACCATTAGAAAAAGAATCCGGCGATAACACTTTCTCAAAGGTTACCCTCAGGCAAGGATTCAAAATAAGGGATTTTTTCTGTGAAAGGCTTCGGACAATGTCCAAAAGTATTGACCCCTGGTGACCCGAAAATTAAGGCAAAACAGACATACCAATTTTAACAGTGGGAAAACAGAAAACAAAGCAACATTACAAACATCACCAAATAAAACAAAATAAAACTACGTAAGAACATTTCAAAGAACCACAAAATCAATTAAGAAAACAAAAAGGGAAAGAACATTCTAGCAACAGGAGAGGAAATATCACCTCAACTGAGATTCCAATTATCATACAGAAAAAAAATATAGTTTCTGAGCGCCATCTATTTGACTAATATTTCATGATTTCTTTTGTTTTTAATAAAATATTGATATTGCAGTAGTTTTGGGAAAAATCATTATTGTTTAAATTTTAAATAAAACTATTTGTTTGCTTTTATAAATGCATTATATAAAACTCATTTCCATGCACCAAGTATTTTTCAAATTTATTAATGCATACTTTGATATTTATATGCTAAGATCATTTCATAAATCGATACCGAAACTTTGCACTCATCTGAATTATAGAGGACATTGGTGTTATGTTTAAACACCCTGATTAGTTATAAAAATAATATATTTATTTACTATTAATTACATGGAATATTAAGTTAGTTTATAGTATTAAACAAAATTAGCCCAAAATAATAACATTGGAAGATAATTGTAGAATAATAAAAGGATGAGTTAAATAAAATTAAAATTAATTTTCTTCCATCCATTATATTAAAGCTTGCTTAGTAAACTGTTTTGTTGTATAATATATCATCTTATATTAAAATAAAAGAATGTTTCACCTACCTTTGTAGTATGAAAAATAACATAAATCAACGAAATAATAGATAAATTATTTTTTGAAATTTCTATATATTTCTTTTTAGACAAGAAAAATTTTAACATTTAAATTCTATATTTTCAAAAATAATTAAATTAAAATGGAACTAGATTTGGTTTTAATAAATGAGTGTAAAAGGAACCCTATTTGGAGTATCATGAAGAAATTTGGTATATGTTATATTTACAACTCAGGGAAATGAATTGCGCAATAAAAAATTTTTGCTTATTTTTTTGCAATAGATGGCGCTGCAGATTGTTAAAACAGGTTTGCTCTGTATTATGTCTAAAGGAATACCACTAAAATTTTAAAATGATTATGATGATTGAAGTCCTGTATCTTTAAGCTATAACCATGACTTCGTCAAAAGTAGATAGTACTCTGTTAATAAAATGTCGTTGCCAATAGAATAGCAATTATAATGCTGCTTTGATAGAATATCGCAGATTTGAGAAAAGGGCTGATGTCTGAATGGCTTAAAGAAAATGATAAAAAAATTTGAAGCTTGACTTGAGGATTCCATATTGAACAAATATTGTAATGCATTATACATTTCCAATTTCAAAAAAAATTATAATTACGATGAATAAAATATTAACATTTAAAAAAGCCACCTATAGCAAAAAGTTGAACTAATCTTTTTTATTGAATAATTCATTTCTCCATGTTGTAAATAAAATATATGACAAAATTCTTTAACATAGTTCAAGTAGTTTTTATTTTGCAATCCTTCAAACACTTGCATTTTAATTATAACCAACTTGCATTTTAAGTATAACCAACTTGCATTTTTTTCTAGTTTATTATTAAATGGAGCACAATTTTTGAATAATCCGATTAAAAAACAGCATATATGCAGAGCTATATGTAAAGTGTATGTAGTTCTATCAGTAAAAACATTTTTACAGATTATATATTTTTTATTTCAATTGCTCTGCTTTCCAGTAATTTTTTAAATTAAAAGTAATACCATCAATGGTTGTATTTATGGTTATATTTAAATGATATTTTAAACCTAAAATGTTATTTTTATTATTGATATTGTCTTTTTCGTTAGAATAGTCTTGAATTTGGATCCTTCCTGTCTCAAAAAATGTCAAAACATTGTCATCTAATTATATTTCGAATATATTCTTTATATTGGTGTAACTAATTTGATGCAATAAGAAAATCTGACGTTTCTGCTTTTTGAGAGAGGTATTACAAATAATAAACATTATATAGTATGAACTTTTTAATTCACATTATATATTTTACTTTTGTGGCATATGTAATAAAGTCGATTACAAAAGGATTGCCATTCAATTTGTCCCGAGTGAGAGCAACTGGAATTTCTTTTCTATCTTTAAATATATTTATCTCCATAGTTCACATTTGTTCCAGCTATCTGGAAATGCAGTAGTAATGTTCTAAACGAAATCTTGCCTTGAACAGCGTTTGCCACTTCAATATCAATGAGAAATTATCGACCACTGAACTTCTTTTCGTAAAATGTGTTGAAGAAGTAAATGTATAGTTTAATCCTACTATAGCTATTGATTTTATAAGTCCTTCACTTTTTTTAATTAATGAAAGTAGGGTACAAATAAAAATTCCATTTATCGATTTAAGAGTAATTTGTTGAGATATTTATTTAAAAACTTTTGGTTCTTTTAGATTTTTTTTATTTATAAGATGCTTAGAGAAAACCTATGTGAATGATCTTTACATATGATAGCTATTTTTTTTTAATTCCTGATTTATTTTTATAAATGAACCTACTTGCAGAAATTTTGTATCATGTACTAATTGAAATATAATCCTTTTGATCTATTTATTTATAACAATTTGGCTTGCTCAGAATTTTTGTTAATGTGTAGAGAAACAATGTTGTTGATGTGTAGAGAAACAATATACCATGAATCTCCATCTCTATGACATATATTTGCTTTAAAATTCCCCATTTCTTTTATTGCTGTTTCGAATGCAATTTGTCAAAGACAATGTCGCTGACGAAGACAGCGATTTTTAAGCCTTGTTTTATTAGCCTCAACTAGGGACAAGAGTACGCCTTAGTACTAATGCACCACATTCGTCTGCACAACCTCTTTTTACAGAGCTGGACGGGCACATTCACATATCTCACTAATAGAACAAATGAAGAACAATCATACCCGCATTGGGATTTGTGCCCAGGGCTCCCAAATCACGGGGAAAACGCGCTACCCCTATGCCAAGACAACAACTTCACTTCTTTTAATAAATTAAAATGATAATTGTGTATAATCGTTTCGAATTTTTATTAAAGGGCAGTATGCGAGAATTTTATTTTTAAAATTTAAACTTCTATGGATATTTTCTCTTAATAAATACGTATGAATTTTTATTTCTGCATAGCATCAATTTTAAATCATTGTAATAATTTTATTTAAGTAAAAAGAGGCAACGTAATGTTGTTTATATTTCTGTTTATGGATAATATGATGGAGTATTTATTTATAGAATTTTGCTTCCTTCAGAGTTTTCACTTTATAGAATGGGTAATAAAAACAAATGCATAATTTCATTTTCATATATCTTTTATTTTATTAAAATAGAGATGAATATCATCATTTTATATTTCAGTTTAAGGATAAAATCCTAGAGTATTTATCAGAAAATTTTTGATTTGCATTGGCCTTTGGGCCTAGTTACCAGTAATGAAAACAATATCAAAAAATTTTATAGTCGTTTCTTAGAAAAAAAATGAATATATTCACAGGTAAATATCGACAGTTATTATATATTTATTGTACATTTTGTGCAATAAATATATAATAACTGCCAATATTTATCTGTGCATATCATGTTTGACTTATTTTGAGGCTAAAGAGGATTCTCGGGAGAATTATTCAAAATATCAAGAATATTACTTACATAAAAATGTGCAAAACAATAGAAAAGTAGAAACCTCTCTGCTATAAGTATCCATCTCAAGAAATTTGAATTTAATTTTTATTAACGAACTTTCAACTTTATAAATAAATATCTATTATAGGTTTTACATATTAAATGACAAAATGTATTTATAAATGTATTTTTTTTATTTAATCCAACTGAAATTTAGAGCAGTTTTACTTCCATTTATCAATTGCGTAAATCGTTTTAATACTTATTTTCAGAAAATATTCTTGCAATTTCTTATCGTGAACAATTAAGCATTTCATGACAAAACATTTTTTTCGTCAGCTTGCTAAAGCAGGAGTTTTTCAATACGAAATTCGCATTGCTGATATGAAAATTTTGGAACAAATCTGACATAAAATTGATGTCAAACAAGAAAATATTGGAACTATCTTCTGCAAATATTTTACAAATTGAGCAATTATCAGATCAAACATGCTTGGAAACATTACAATGCGTGTTTTCAAAGTCTTATCGATTTTACTTTCAACTTGCGTGTTGTTGAACAACTACGAAAAGTAACATTTCCATTACAGAAACAGAAAATGACGTGTACCCATGTTTACAGTCATGATTCATATTTTTTGCTGTTCTCTAATAATGCAAAGTCCTTTTTTATTGCTTCTAAAAATTAGTATCTAAATAAGCAAAGTTATAGCAAAATAGCATGATCCCCGATTAAACGCCATTTTGTTTCCCAATAAATAAAAAAAACAAATAATATTGCAAGATTTACTTATATTTCATATTAAAGATAGAAAAAAATGCATGCAGATTTCATATATATTATATTTCAGTCTTAAATCATCAAAAAATGTTTATGATTATTAATTCTTATATGCAAAGACATTTTTGAATTCTAATAATATTCTAATAAAATTCAAACAAAACAATAATGACTCCATACATTTCTGATTTCAAATTGCCACATATTCTGATGTAGTTCATGCTTTACGAGTAATAATTCAATCATAAGATGGATTAAACTGCATTATCGATACATGTTTCGATAGATCTGAAGTGGTATACACGCAAACAGTATTGAATGTTATAATGATGAAATAGGCTGTCCCAGGAGATAACCAGAAACAAAAATTGTTTATTAATAAAAAGCATTCAAGTTAATTTTTTTATTGTGTAGTCTACCGTTACGGGCAAACAGCATATATTTGCAAGAATAAACAAAGAGAAATGAAAATGAAATATGAAAGAAGAATAAAATTATGCCCGAATTCTATCATTGAAAGTTCACAAATTGTCATGGTATCTGTAAAATAATAACCAGTGATACCCACTGACATCAGTTTTAGTACTGGGTGATAGTAGCGGCGATCAAAAAGTGACAAGGGAAATATTTGCAAATTTATGGATTCTTATCGTCAAATTATACTGTATTCGATTTTTGTATTTACATATATTTATGCATTTAAGTATATTTTAATAATCTGGTGCAATTTTAACTGAATGCCTTTTGTTTGTCGTTAAAACCGAATTTTACCTCAACAAAGTTTGGAAATAAAACAATTGGAAATACATTTCGAATTTATTTACAAGGTCAGTAAGAGTTTCATAAAATCCATGCCATTTATATAATTGTACTTTCATATAGTTTTTCTATGTATATTAGTTTTTATACCTTTTAAAGCACATGTTCAATTTTGATGTTTTAGAAAGTATCAACTGAGCTTTAACAAAGGAGGACTCAAGGTTTCAAACACCAACTTAATCCTAATAGATAGATGGAAATTTTGATAAGTTGCACTAGATAAACATACTTTCTTCGTCATTTTTATTGTTAAGTCATACTTAATCGTAACAGGTTAATCTTGTGTATAAAACATGGAACATTATAAGTTTAAATTGTACATAAATGGGATTCTTTTATATTGTATGTTTAAAATATTTAATAATTAGTTTATTGTAATGCAAAAAATAAAAAAAAATCATGAAATTTAAGCATGAATATCTGGCCAATTGAAGAAAATTTTAACTTTTACGAATTGTTTTTAAGAAAAAAACACCCTTTTGAATTTAAATATGAAAAAAATTACTTTTCTAAAATGTAATTTACTTAATATTTTAAATATAATATCTTATATTATATAAAATAAAAAACTTAGAAATGTTCATAAAATAATATACATTAATTTTGAAGTAAGAAAGTGTAATAATAAAGCAATTTGAATAAAGATAAAACGTAATTTTTTATTAATATTCCTGAGAGGTTGAAAAACTTTAAATACAAGTTCTGAAATGTATTACCTATTAAAGTTCAACTGGACTTATAAATAAGATCTTAAATAACCTCCAATTAGGGAAAAATATACTCTGTGTTGAGTGTACGAGAATTATCATATAAACTTCCTGAAGAAAATGCAATAAATATTATGGAAAAATGTACATTAAAATATATTTGTAAAGTTGATAAATACCATTAATTTCTCAGAAATGTTGTACTTCTTTGTTATGAAAAATAAAAGACAAAAAATTAAAGATAATCTTTGGATATGCTCAATATTGTTAAGAACGCCAGAATTTATAATTCATCCAAGATAACCAAAATAGTATTGACAACTATGAAAAAATGAATTCAAATAATCCTTTACCTTAAAGTAATTAGATACACTTTTCCTCCAACATTTTATTACATTTAAATTAGTTTATCTAGTACTTTTGCGTTTGAAATTGCATTATAGCATTATTTTGTTTGAAAATCATGAAACAAAATGCATTACTTTAATACTTTTTCCATCAGAATAAGACGTATAACATTATCTGTTGCATGTGTGTCCTTAAACTTAAATCTATTTTGGTTTACATTATGCAGATTTGTTATTAAATTTCTGGTGTAAGGAAGGAAAGTTTGATCAAATATTTGATTTACAAGCGCCTAAATGTAAAATTATGAAAGTATTTATAAAATTCGATGAGTTAAGCATATTATGATTGCGTGATTTAACTTCAAGTAAAAATTCAATACTTGAGTTAAAAATATACTAAGCTTTAAAATATCAAGTATTGTAAAAATCAATTTTTGGATGACAATTCCTTAAACTCAAAAACTATTTTATATAATTTTTTTTAAATATTAGAGCACATTTTCTTTCCGCGCGTCCATTTTAGTTTTCAACTATTCAAACATGTTTACAAATTGAAATTATGTTATGAAATATTTATTATTTTACTCAGAATTTAATTTAAGTCTGCAATATTGAAATTCCTCGTATAAATCAAATATTTGTTTTCATTAATTTTTTTCTTCTGCGTCAATATCTAGGGAAATATTTTTTTAAGTTTTTGCTTAAAGCATTCTCTGAATTTATTTTGCCTATGTTGTTTAGATTCCATTAAAATTTTTTTGAATATCTTTAAAATTTCAAATTTTTCACACTACAAGCTTATAACAAATCCTAGAATATAAAATTCCTTGTGTTTTCAAGCTTTAATTTTAATATTTTTGTAAATATGGACTCTAAACTTTTCAATATTTTACGACTCTTTAAATCAAAAGATCCTCATGTTACCAATATCAAAATAAGCTTTTAAGAATTCACTTTCACTTAAAAACATTCATAGTTGACACACAATTTGTTATTTTTTACAATTTCCAATAGTTTTCCAATTATCTTTACTTTTGTAATTTTCTCCTACTAAATGGCGTTTGAAACCTCATGTTGTATAGTGATTCCTTATATTCTTGATATCTATTATCACCTCTTTGAATTTTTCGGTCGAATTCGGCAGCAATCTGTACATTATTAATTTCCATGATTACATTTTTTTATTATTTTAATTTTAAGTAACTGGATAAAATATGTTATTAATAACTGACTTTTGAACAATTAATAGTTTTCAAATCCCTTAAAGATCATGAATTTAGTTTCAAAATTAATATTACATTTGTGCTTCTTTAGTCATTCACATTATTTTATACAGAATTAAATATTTTTAAATTGGAAAACCTGTTTAATATGTAGAAGCATGTGGCACTTTTACATAATTCTAAATTTCTAATAATTTACTGCTTTATATATTTTACTAATATGCTGAGTTGGTTTCAGATCCAAGTAATAACAATTAATATACTCAATGGATTTCTACATCAAAATAAATTCAGAATAGCCATACAAAATTACCTTATTACTTTTTATGTCAAATTTGGCTTGAATATTTAATGTAAGAAAATAAGAAATACTTTTTAATGATGTAGAATGAGAAAAATGTATAAATAAATAGATATGATATATAATAGAATAATAAAGGATATAAAAATAATATAGAATATAATAATAGCAATAGAAATGATATAAAAATAATTTTTGTTTCTATGAAATATCATATATGAAATAATCCACATGCCTCTAAAATAATATCTATTTTTAAATAAGGTTGCGAAATTTAACTGTCAGGAATTTTACCCATAAAGTCTAAATACCTAGGATGCATCGCACTCAACAAATACTATTTATTCCACAATCCTACAACTTTGAAAATTTTAATAAAGCAAATATGCAACTCTATCAACAGATCTAGCCCAAACGAATTCCTCATAAAAATGTTTTATCATAACCAAACCTTTTTAACTAAGCAAAACATAATTTAGAATATTAATTAGAAGCAGAAGAAAATAATACGCTACAGAATCATGAACAGTCTCAATTATATCTTTGAATTAAATGAAGTTTCTAAGTAAATGCAACATTTTAAAATTCGGATTTCAGCTAGACATTTCAGAGTTCTAAATTATTTCCCTACTAACTTATTTAAATTAGTATGCCCATTTATGAAGATAAAATATATGAAAAGTATATGAATGTAATATTTTTATGAAAAGAAAATAAATATTATGCTCTTTTAATTACTCTCAATCTAACATATATGAAATGAAAAGTTGTCCTAATTATTGCTCCTAATGTGGAATATATCTTCATCCACACAGCGAAACCAATTTTTGAAATATCCTAGAGGAAAAGATTTGCCATGGAATTTTAGTTGTAATGAGTTACATTTCAGTTACAATGGCGAGAATACAAAGGTTGTCTCTTATAATATACTTCCTTAGAGAATGAATTTTTTATGATGCGTTGTGATGAGTGCAATACACAAATGCATCTGTAAGTTTTAGTAACTATATGAATATAGATATTGTCATAAAGGACAATATTCAAGGTTAATAAGATATTTACATGTCTTATTTCCTGCTCACAAAATCTATATAGTTTCTATAAATAATAACATTAAACAAAAACCTTTCATTTCTTTGTACAAAACATAAGGCACGGATAATATAACGAATCTTAGCTATTCACAGAATTGAATTTGTAGAGAATAAAGATTTTCGATGAATTAATAACTACTTTTAATCTTTGTTTTTGTGTTTTTTAATAATTTATACATCATAATTTAGCCATTAAAACCTTCTTTGCGAGAATAGTTTTAATATGAAACCTCATCAACTGTTCAAATGTTTCAACTATTTAAAGATTTTTCTAAAAACTGAAAAAACATATATTTATAAACATTTTAATACCGATATTAAAGATAGGAATTTTCAGAAATTTAATAACTAGAAATTTAATTTAATAATAAAGGTAAATAAGAAAAACATTGCTTAATAAGAAAAAAACTTTCGTTAGTTAACAACGTGTCAGACATTTTGTTGCGTAGAAATGCATTGAAATCGATATCACTGCCGAATATGAACGCAATGTTTTTAAACGTGTTTCCAAAGATATTTTAAAAATATTTAACATAAATTTATATGATTGGTGGTTTTATAAATTATAGCTTATATTTTAGTAAATCAATCATCAGATACCAAGATAATTTCGATGAAGATTTGAGAACTTCAAATTTTACATATCAAATTAGCCCTGAAATGTGTTTTAAAAATATATCAATATATTTTCCACATTATTGAATCAAACCAGTTTCGGGAATATACGTCTGGTGAGTGCAAGTCTCAAAAAACCGATAGGCTAAACAGCAATTAACGGTGCTTTATACTAAACACAGCACTTAAAGTAAGCATCATCACAAAAGCAGTTAATGGCTGTTAAAAACTATAGTAGGGCAAAACGCTCAAAATAAATGCTAATCATATTGTACCAACATTTCTCTTAACAATTCCTTCTCTGATTAGACTACTGTCTCTTGTCTGTGCATCTCAGCTCTTTATAGTTCCAATGATAGGTGACAGCATGTTCTAGAACAAACTACGGATTTTGAGTCCTAAACCGGGCATCACCAAACTTTGCTATCTGTTTTAGTGTGAGGTTTTTTGTTGTAGTCATTGTTGGCATATATGCCGCCAAGTCGCTGTTTTTCAATAGGTTTGAACATAATCAAAGTGGAATCCTTTAGCTCCATATTTGAAACTCTCTTCCTTATCCTAAAAATGACAGTAAATATCATTTTAAATTCGTCAAATCATTAATAGTTTGCTCTTTTTTCCTAATACTTTTGGATATTTTTGCAAGCTTATTGGAATGAAATCTCTAAAATATATAAAGATTAGTACAATAATTTAAGAATTAATATATTTTAAAATAGTAACAATTTGTGTACATTCATATCAAAATTATTCCATCAGTTTGCAGTTTATAATAAATTTTGGAATATATGACGATGGGAACATAATTATATGCCGTTTGAAATTAAGTACAAAACTGTTATTCCTAATTGTGATGCATCATCTACTATTTCTTATTAAGAAATATGATATGGACTTATCATCACTACACTATCTTTTTATTACTAATTTATTTTCAGGAAAATAGTAATTCCTTATCTTTTTGTGTAGTTACTTAAAATAATCACATGTCTCAAAAATTATATTATGTGCTATGATTATATGTTGATAAGATTATATGTTGTGCATTTTCAAGACAAGGAATGGTTTTTCATCTTTATTTATATAAAAAAGAGCTTTACTAAAATGTCTTGAGATGAAGATGCCATCACATATTCAAATATTCTATATTTTTGAAAAGATTCAACTTTTCTTGCTGCGTTGCTGCTGTGTAAGAATTAAATAAATTGGACTCTAAGCAACGCAACTTTTTTCATTTTTAGATATTCAAGAAATCCTAAAGGTCAAAAGCCAGACACGGTAAAATGTTTGTTTTTAGAAAACATGGCAAAAATAGCGAAAAAAAAAAGGATGAAATTATTTGCATGTTTCATGTTGTTTATATTTCTTTGAAGACATGACAAATCAATCCAACAGTTTTACAATTCAAGTCGGAATATGATATCAATCTTTATTTTTTTCTCTGATATAAATATAGATTTTAAAGTAAATATGTATACAGGGATTTAGTTATATATCATAATTTATTCGCTATTTTTTTAAATTTTTTTCGTTCCTTATTAATAGCAATGATTCGTATTTTTGAAATATTTCTGCTGAAAGTTTTCGCAATTTTATTCAATTGAATTATGCTAAAATTTTAATTTTTAATAAGTTTTCATACTATATGTTTACTGAAATATTTTCAAAAGTAAAATCATTAAATTTGCAGAGATGAATCCATATTTTCTGTATAACTATAAATGTATTAAACCATTAGTTACATGAATGAAGGAATTACTTTTTATCATTCTTTTCAGATTTAGAAAGATTATTTAAAATCAGTGAATAAGGTGTTGAATTAATGAGATTATTGTATATGAATCCCATATATTAATTTGTCAAAGAAATAATAGTTATTTCACAGCACCATTCAAATTAAAATCGTTACCATCGAACTGGTCGAAATTTAAATTGTAAAACTGAATTTTATTTACAAAAATTGATTAAAACCTGAAAAGACGTGCAACTATTTAGTATAAATTTAAAAATTTACAAACGAATCTTTGAAAATACTTTCCTTTATAGCTAACAAAAATGTGTAAAAATATTTTAAATAGAAAAAAATCGATTCTGAATTGCCTTAAAAGAAAAACTATGGCTTTCAGTAACAGTGCATTTATTTGATTGATCTTAAAGCTTAGTAATATTCGCAAAATTTTAAGTAGCAGCGATTTGAAAATTCCAATCAATCTAATCCTACACCATAAATCAACTTCCGATCATTGCTGAAATTGTTGCTAAACCAGTGATATATTCTGAATGCATTTGATTTCTATTTCCTTCTATTAAAAACTGTCAGATTTGTTACACTATCAAATATTTTAAATAAAGTTAATGATCCTTAGAATTCCGGGGAAAGTAAATTTAAAAAAAAAATTCTGTTGAAGGATAATAATAAATGAATTGAGTTTAATTTTCTCTGGGAAAGACATAATATCGTACATTATCTTGTCCTTATCTAAAAATATTAGATTTATTTTTAATATTTTCTTTCAAATATAATTTTACTGTCCTCGACAATCAGTACGTTTCTTCTTTTTAAAACAAAAACAACAGCAACAACAACAAAAAAAGAAAAAAAAAATATTAGAAAAAAGCATTATTTCAAGCTTTGTCTAGTGGTGAAGTAATCTAATAATTTATTTGTGTAAACATTTTATTTTATATTTTTTATTTCAAATTATCTTACATCATCCTCTTCTTTTAAATTACTAATGCGCAAACTTTAATTTTCTTTAAACTTAATTGTATTTTTTGTTTGTCAGAAAATAAATAAAACTGCTGAAATTAGAATTTGTCATTTCCTGTCTATTCAGATGTATGGTATTCTATTTTTAGAAATAATTGTGTAATAAATACAAAAAAAAGTCTGAAATTAAAATATCGAAAAGTTGATGTAAGAGCAATCATTTAAGCTGTTGTTTCTTTATTTCATAATTTTTAAATATTTACCCAACTAGCAGCAATTTGAGACACTTGGACATAAATATTATTGCATGTTATCAAAGTATATAATTATTTGATTTTTTAGATTACTTCTTATTTCCGCTAGGCCAATTTTTCAATGGAAACTACTTGCAATTATCTTCGCTGGCGTAATGCTATAACCTACTTCAATAATCCCAATTTCAATATCAGTCTATATTCTTACTGTCCCCTTATATGATACATCGAGTAAGCGAAATTTCTAGTTATATTATTCGCTGGAAAAAGAATAAGGAAGTGCACCCTAATACCTTTGAATGATGGAAACTAAATAATCATTAAGCTGAACAGAGTGATTCATATCAGGAATGCAAAATTAATGACTATGCTCATTTTCTAAATTTTTTGTCGTAAATATCCAGCATACAACTGTTTATGTGAAAAGCATGGATTTTTTAAGTTGAATCCAAGTACTTGAAGTGAATGATCTTGCGCCTTGTTGATGATCATCTGGAATGTAAATCTATTGGGGAACTGCAGTCGTTTAAAATCAAAAAGAATGTCGCGGGATATAATGGAAATGCATGGAGTGAGCATGTAAATTTTGTCTTTTGGTTCTTGTCTCGTGTTGATTTTGAAGTTCTAAAATAGGTGAATTTGCAATTTGTAAACGATCTTCTTAATTGCTCTCTTGCCATTCCTAGTGAGTTTTTGAAGCTCGTTTTGGCTAATTTCTTAGTATCACGCTATTAGATGGATTGAGTGAGGAACGTTTGAGAACATATTTTCTATCAAAGCAATCAACACGATAAGCATTTGTGTAATCGAATTATTACTTGTAGATTCACTAAATAAATAGTAAAATTACTGTTTGCACTGTAAAATTTCCATTATAGATAACTTACCTTGAGCGGCATAACAATTTTATTTTTTGTAGGGTTTGCTGCATATAAAGTAGTGAGCTATACACTTTCCATTCTTTTATATTTCGTAATATCTAAAAAAAGTATATTTGTATCAAGAGTAATCTTCCTCTTTTTGTCCTTTTAGCTCTCTTTATATAATTCGTAATATAGTATTTCTATTCTTTATATTGCTCTCTTTATATAAATATAGCTCTCTTTATATTTAAAAAAAATTGAAAAAGGTTTCAAGAAAAGCTAAATTTTGTCCTTGTATTAAGCCTGCAAAAATCAATCGACATATAACTAATTTTTTTTTTGTTTACTCTTCAAAATTTTGTCAACAACTGATGAATACCAATAGTATGTACTTCAATAACTTACTAATAATGTAAGTTGCACGAATCAACTATTAAAATGATTATTTGATGGATTTCCAATTATTTTACATTTTACAATCGATTATGCTTCCATCGCGTGAAGGTGCATCTGTAATCCATAAGTAATTGCTCTCCACATGATCAAGCCAAAACTAATATCTAACAAACAAAACTTAAGTCCTTTTATCAATATTTTTATAAAGAGAGGCTGACATATCGATTACATATAGTTTTCCTATATGTGTTCTTTATTTGTCGTAATTAAGGTACTACTATGCATCAATCAATAAAGATAATAAAACTTTGCCTTTGTCATAAGTCCTGAATTCAACCGTTAAATTGAATCACATTATTTTATAATTAATATTAAAATTAAAATTACATATAATTCTTTATAAAATATCCGAACTTATGATTGCATGAAGATCTGTTATAAAACAATTTTACAATGATGCTATAAATGTTTGTTGAAGCAGCAAATAGTTTTCTTAATATGCCAGTTTAGATACTTTGTAAGAAAATACATTCACATGAAATACCGAAGCTGTAACGTTATTAAATTTCGATAATGGGCATATTGGAAATTTTTATCATCATTTTTTTAGACTTATGCACATGGATTCAATAAATTTTCACTATTTATATAAATTTGCCAAAATTATATCTATTGAATCTCTGAAGCTCATAGAAATAAACTTAGGGAGATACAAAGAAATTTTAACTATATTTCTTTTCAGTATTTACGGGCATAAATTAAGAACATGTTTAAAGTGTTAAATTAGCTAAAATTATTTCGGATAAAGTGGTATTCTGAAAGCATAACAATATATCATTAAATAAAATAAGAAAGCAGGTATCATTAATGTCATGCCTTAAATTTTTTTGATCTAAAGTTGCAAATATGTTGTTTTAATTTGTTAAATATTGCTTTGAAATAAACAAACAAATTACATCCATATTCGGCAATTTTAATACAATTTTTTCCATCAAAACTTCTTATAGATAAGAGTTTTTAGATTTAGTATTATTAATTATTACAAGCACCAAGGTAGTTTTCTCAAACTTTTGTTATTTTCAAAATTATTTTCAGTGAATCAGAATTCTCATCAACATATATCGCAATTGCGATTTGAATGCAATTAAATACATATTTTTATTCAATTATTTCGTTTATTTGATTTACAGATATGGATTAATTTAAAATTTATCTTAATTTTCACATAAATTCATAAAAACTTCCCGGAATTATATTCATTATTATAAATGAAGTAAAGTTTATCTATAAAGAAAGTATTTAATATTTAATAATAACTTATGTTATTCTTCCGGTATTAAATTATAAATTGTTATATAATCATTAAATATAACCATTCACTGCTGCCTGTTTATGTCACATGTTATACCATATTTTGAGGCTTACTTTTAATCTTTTAAAGTAAACGTATTTGTCTTCAGCTATTTGAGACGGAATATGAGCGGAAAATTAATACGAAAGTATTTTTATACCTTGAAGAATCATTTCAATAATTTGATGGTACGCATTTTGATATATATAATTTTTTCTCTAGTTCAACTGACCAATTTTCATTTTTTATTAGGATAGGCGTTCGATAAAATGATACAATTCTAGCAGCTGAAAAATTTCCGCTGAAATTTGATTATTTCTGTTACTTTAAAAATAGAGTTTGACAAAACCCTGCAGCAAGATTTGGTTTTTTATTTTTGTTGTTGTCATTCTGTCTTCTTCCAGCTTTGTCTCTTGTATGTTACAATTAATATATATATTATATTTGCCGTTTTTCTGATACTTTCTTTCAGCGTGTCAGTGCATTAATTTTTTTTCACATATCTTATAAAATTGTATGGTTTTATGATATATATATATATATATCTATATATATATAAAAACAAGCCACAGAAAATTTGTACTTAGATTGAAGATTGTATTTGGCATGTTTAAATCTTTGAATAATGTTTAACACACTGAATGATTTTAAATAATTAAATAAATTTTATCCTTGTGTGCACTACTAATAAAAACGAATGTGTGCCTATTATCCTTCCAGCGGGCGCGGCCTTCATACCAACATGAAAGGCTGCGCGTATTTGCCACATGCGCTATAATAAAATGTACATTTTCAAAAGCGTAACTATTAGAACTATATTTGTAAATAGCTTAGGATTAATAACTGCAATTACTTTAAGCATTTTTTATTTAAAAAGAAGCAGAAACAATATAAATATAGATTGCAATAAAAATATAAAATGACCACAGGTTAAATGAATTGATTTAAAAATAACATAAATGAAATTGCCAATATTTTGACAGGACAATTTTCATATAGAATATGGAAGTGCAAAAAAAATAATAGTAATACAGCATTTATGTATAAAAAGGAAAAAGTGATTGAAAGCTAGATATGAAAAGGAAGAAAATAGTTTCATTGTTATTTCATTGCAGAGTTGCAGTTTGAGCAAATGTGTTTAGTTTGCTCCAAACCTGTAAACTTCCGTGAAAAATCTCACAATTGAAGCTCGTAATTCTAGTCTGCTTTTCTTTTTGGCAGAGTTTTCATTTTTTCCCCTGACGTCGCATCTTCCACTTTTTCAATACCTAGTTCGGCTTTTCTTATTAGCACCTTTAATATTAGCTGACCTTTTAGAGATGTGAGTGCTTTTTTTCAACATTTTCCTTCGTAAGTACATTTACTAGCTGTCGCCAGTCTAAAACAATACGGAATTATTTGTAAAATCATGCAAAGTCAGATGTGACAAAAACTTATATGAACGGTCGTGAGTATCTCTAAAATACAAATATCTGATCGGCAGAGACCTACTAAACGCCATTAACTTACCACTACAACTGAAAGTAGGTCAAAGGGAGGGGGACAAATAGCCAAGGACAGGCGTTCCCACCGCCACCAGATCTAAAGGTATAAAACAAAATTCATCTCTATAGTATCTCAGACATACGCGCGCCCCCTGGAAGATTAATTCTATACATGAGAGCTTTTTAGATTTAGAGCCAATAAATTTGATTTTGCATTTTGAGATGCTCTAATACTTCTCTACTTTGATTCTTCCTTTCAGATTTGACCAATATTTTTCCCAGCAATTACTCATACCATGATGGATTCACCTCCATGACTGGCAGAAAAAGACCATCACTGTCATACACGTGTGAAAAAATCATCTAAACTTGAATCCGTTATGGTTCGGAGGTTAAGTGATAAGATTACACTTCTCCCAATGTAACTATTTTCTAATCAATCTATAATGTTTTGAAATTATTAAGGTATTGTAGACGACGTATGGTATTAACATTTATGGCCGGTTCCTTGCAAATGCTGATCTGGATTTGTTGAAAATTAAAGTAATTAAGAAGGTACATCCTAATAGTAATACAGGAGATTCCGGATGTGATTGACCACTTTAACTTTTTATCTCTTAATTACTATCCACTTCAATATACATCCGTCTCCTTCATTTCGGTATCTTCAGACATTTTGCGTATAAAAATTCCTAAACGATTGTTTCATAGTTGCTGCATCTGATGGGACTCTTACCATCTGACCTCTATAAATATACGTCAGGTTTGATATTTGATAATTTTAACAAAAAGAAATTCTAGCACAAGTTGCTTCACAAAATTTGCGTCACTTTATCATGAATTAAACTTAGTGTACTGAACAACCAGAATTAAAAGATTATGGATTTTTCAACTTTTAAACAATTTTCGGAATCTATTCCAAACTTATTTCATAAAGAAGTTTTAGTTCTGATGTGTTTTGTATCGTGGTGTGTTTGACGAAACTGAACAGAAGGTTCTTAAGAATTTTTATTTGTGGTAGCAGATGTGGTTAATTTGTTGTTTTAAAGTTTATAAGAAAAACATTTTCTAAAGGATGCCATTTTTTTTTTGTCTCAACTAAGAAAAAAGAGCTAAGATTTGCTCTTCTGAGATGAAACAGAAAAATAAATCTATTTAGTAAACAATGCTTGAGAGCTCATATATTAAGCATCTTGATGATGAGTTTCGTAGATAAAAAAGCTTTTAAAAGTCCTAAGGATTGTGAAAGGAAACAAAAAGCTCTTATTGGGGGGAAAAAGTTAGAGTAGCATTATTTTAATGTTTTTAGGAGCAAAAATGCAAAAAATAAGCAAATAACGTATTTTTAATTGGTTATATTTGCAACTGATTATTCAATCGATATTCAATAAAATTTTCATCCTCTAATTTCCGATATCGAATTCTTTTTATTTGACGTATAAATAATTAATTCACGTTAAGTTGTGGATTTTATATCGCTTTGATACAAAATTTAGTTATTTATAAATAAGCATCTCATGAAGTAATGTGGAAAATATTATCATTATACTTAAACCATAACAATGCATAACACATTGATTAACTATATAACTAAGGTCATTTTTAAAAAAAAATTAAGGAGGATTTGGTAATGAGTAAATTACTTAAAATTTGCAGTAAATGTACATAAAGCAGTTTATGAAAGCATTAAATTAAATAATGTATTTTCATAATTGATTCCAGCAAAAAACAGTATATGCCGTTTAATCTTGAATAAAAAAGAAATATCTAAATCAGCATAGTTTCGTGATTATTCTCTAATAATTTCTAAAACTAATTCAAATATTACATTTTATCACATAAGCAAAAGTTAACAAAATAATAACTACCCATATTTGTAAAATTTTAGAATCATTTTCTGTGCAACGTAGGATATATGATATATATTTATAAATTGTCATGTCTACCTGTCTTTTATTTAATATTAATTTTATTAATTGTTGTTAGCTGTAACATAATAACTGTAAAATTGCATTTGGCACATATTAAAAAAAATAATGTAATCAAATTTCAAATGAACAGGTCATTAAATTGGTGGATGACCCAGTATAAAAATATCTTTGTGAATTATTTATCATTTTCTTTCTAATACTAAATTATTGAAAAGTGTTTTAATAACTGCGAATTATGTCCATGTTTGCGTTTTGCAATTCCCAATAACATTTCTCAACACATTTAATCTAACCATTTATCTTCCTACTGATATCTTTTACACTGACAGGAAAAAAATGAAAAAAAACCGATGTATAATTATTTCTATTTATACTCACAAATATTTATTTCCCTTTTCTAGAACAAATAACTAACCTCTATTGGAATGATTAAATGGAAAAAGGACAAGCATCATTACAAAAAAAAATCATTTTTGAAAAAAAATGAAAAAAATGAAATTTTTGAAATATTGTCTCATGGGAAATCTCTCATTTTCTGAGAAATTGGTGTACATTATAAAGTAGCAAATTAAATGAAAGTTTTTTAAAAAGTATAATAAAAACAATAAATAATAAAAAGCTAAAAAAGTGATAAAATTCAAAATATTAATGGAGGACTCTAGAAATCTAAGGAAGTCAGTCAACTAACGTCCTTCCAGCCCTCTTCAGTTTCGGTATCACTCTCTTGTACATCGTAAATAAGACAAGAAATAAGCAAACATACAAGAGAAATGCGGATCAGAGTGATAATTTGTTTAACACAAGCAAATCCATTCTGGATTTGTAATCAGAGCAATCTCGGTTTGAAACATAGTTCCTTCTCTCCAAAGTGTGCTTATGTTTATTCTTTTTCTCTCTTTGGAATGTTTATAAGTTTCGCCTTTTCTCGTTGCCTTTCCGGAAATACATCTAATTTACTGACTATATATTTTCCTATGTCACTTTTCTTAGTTCTTTTATTCAGTTTTCAACTTGCTAGAGGTCAGCCTTCGAAAAAATAATATGCATGGATAATTTCTTAAAACTTAAACAGAAGAAAGATTTAATGGAAGTATAATTATTATTAAAAGTTAGTTTTAAAAACTATGAAATGTGTATATCATTTATCGCACAAGGGCTCTAATACTTTTATTTGTGAAATAACAATACACTATTCAAATGACTTTTTATTGACAAAACTACGAGGAATTTGCAACATTTGTTACTTATCCAAAATTCTTCAAATGCAAAAACTTCGTATGGGATTTTGAAATCAAAATATTTAAATTAATTATTGCAAAGTTCTTTAAATATTATAATAATTTGAAAAATATCTCTAAAAATATATTTTTAGCTTAGAATGTAGTAATTTTCTATTTGTAAGCTAGAAAAGCTTAGAAATTAACTACTGCAATTTAAGCTTAGAAATTATGAATACTGCATGCTGATATGATAAATCTTTATATCCATAGTCTTAAAGTTTTGCATGTTGATTCCCAGTGAGGGTGTGTGTTTTTTTCAAATAATTTTGCCGAAACATCTTTGCTTCTGAAGATTAGCAATACAATTTTTTGTCAATAATTTGCTGATGATTAATGGGCAAATGGGCATCATTTCTGGCGTGCTTGAATATTGTATTTAAAAAATTGATTCTATCTTACTTCTTTAATGAGAAGAATTTGTAATATATTTATATTTAAGAAAATATTTTTCAGTATTTATTTTTAGCCTATGTTTTCTAAAACTCGTCGTCTTCCAATGTATATAAAGTTATTCATCTTTTTAAGATTTTATTATTGTTTTTATTGACGTAGCAGGCTTATCAATGCTTTCTCAAAAATGTTTCACTTGATATTATTTGCGTTTATTTTCAGTTTGATTTTGCAGCTCTTATTTCGTGATGATGGGAAAAATCAAAGATATAGTTAGAATTTTTAATGTAATCTTTCTAATCATTATAGTCCTTTATATATCATGTCTATACAAAAGTATAAAAATATAAAATTTAAATTTAATCAAAATTTGTCTTTTATGGGAACTAAAATAAAGTTTGTTAAGTTATTAATGAAGCTTTGCTTATTTGAGATATTTGCTTACAAGTATCCCAACAAATTTTTAGACTTGTCGCTGACATTAATTTTGAAATACACTGAAGTGACAAAAGTCATGGGATAGCAATATGGAAATATACAGATGGAAGTAGTATCGCAGCGAAAAAGTATAAATGCGCAGTTCGTTTTCCAGAGCTTTCATTTGTGTTCAAGTTATTCATGTGAACAGGTTTTTCGTGATTTATGGCGGCACGACGAGAATTAACAGACTTTGAACGTGGAATGTTAGTTGGAGCTAGACGCATGGGTCATTCCATTGCGGATATCGTTAGTGAATTCAACATTCCGAGATCCACAGTATCAAGAGTGTGCCGAGAGTATAAAAATTCAGGCATCACATCCCATCATGGACAGCGCAGTGGGCGACCACCTGCACTTAACGACCGAGACCGCCGACGTCTGTGTAGAATGGTCAATGTTAATAGACACGCAACACTTCGTCAAATAACTGCAAGAATCAATGTGGGACGTACAAGGGACGTGTCCGATAGGTCTGTGCGGCGAAATTTGTCTTCCTTGCGCTATGACAGCAGAAGACCGACTCGAGTGCCTTTACTGACAGCACGACATCCCCTGCAGTGACTCTCCTGGGCTCGTGAGCATATCGACTGGTCCCTAGACCAGTGGAAAACCATGGCGTGGTCAGATGAGTCACGATTTCAGTTGTTACGAGCTGATGGTAGAGTTCGAGTGTTGCGCAGACCCCACGAAGCCATGGACCCAAACTGTCAGCAAGGCACTGTTCAAGCTGGTGGTGGCTGCATAATGGTGTGGGCTGTTTTTACATGGCATGGACTCGGTAGTTTGGTGCAACTGAACCGATCATTGAATGGAAATGGTTATGTTCAGCTGCTTGCAGATCACTTGCAGCCATTCATGGACTTCACGTATCCACGCAACGATGGGATTTTTAGGGATGACAATGCGCCATGTCACCGGACCAGAACTGTTCGCGATTGGTTTGAAGAACATTCCGGACAATTCCAGAGCATGTTCTGGCCACCTAGATCGCCCGATATGAGTCCCATCGAGCATTTATGGGACGTCATCGAAAGGTCCGTTCGTGCCCAAACTCCTGCACCATCCACACTTTCACAATTATGGACGTCTATACAGATAGCATGGCTCAATATTCCTGCAGAGGACTTCCAACGACTTGTGGACTCCATGACACGTCGAGTAGTTGCACTTCGCCGGGCAAAAGGTGGACCGACACGATATTAACAGTCATCCCATGACTTTTGTCACTTTAGTGTATACTAAGTTAGTTTTGGATATCTAATTAATGACCAGAGCGTTTAACGGTGTTAAAGCATAAGATGCTTCTTCTTTGTTCTGTCATCTTCTTCACAACTTCTTCTTATCTTCACAAATACTCGACAGATTTTAATGAAATTATATTTGTATACATGTTGATATAATAAAAAAAAGAAGAAGAACCTATAATGGTAATTATCTACATGCGGTTTTACGGATTTAGGGCGAAGAAATCTGCAAAGCAAGTGAGAATGAAAACGAATTTACAAACGTTGATAAAGTATGCAGATATTACAACCTGAATTCATGCTTAAAAGTAAAGGATTTAATCTACTACGTGGTAGCACGTCCTTTTTTCTATTAATGCTATTTTCAAATTTTTAATGGTTCTAGGACAAAAGCGAAATGCATTGATGGCCCATCAAGTCTCGTGGCTCCTTAAAAATATAGAAATCGGATAATGGAGCTCTTCCTTTGCGTTGCCAATGCAAAGGAAGAGAGTTTTTTTTTAGCAATACTACGATAGTTCATATTGGACTCATTTACTTGATAAATTTCTTTAAATGAGGACATTTACCAGAAAAATTAGTGTGTGAATTCCAGTATTTTAATCATATGAAATATATCTCTGTTGGGCCAGTACCCAGTTCCACCAAAGTCCATCCAAAATCTGAATAATAACGCTTTTGGAGCAGTGTTAGTGACTGTCATAAGGATTTATAAATTTTTAATATGTATACACGAAGTACAAATCTGCATAGTTATTAAATGATATCCCTATTAATCCATATTTTTCCATTCACACCTTCTTACATTGATAATCAGTAAGAATGTATTTCGAAATAATACAATTTTCTTTTAATCCGATCTACAAAAAGTGAAAGAGAGTACTAATTAGTTATTTCACGTTTTACATTCGTTTGCTCAACTTCTTTTTACAGGGAGGCACAACCGTACACCCCACAGACAGAACACAGAAGAAGAAGAACTCTGCCCATCCAAAACTCAAACGCCCAGATCACGGGAAAGACACTCGACCCTATTCCAGGACGACGGCACCATTTCATCATACACATTTTTTTTAAAAATTCCAGTATTCATATATGTATAGATATTACTACAGAGATTTGAACACAAATGATGATTTCCAGCATTATTGATTAGAATCAAATTATAGAAGACTGAGAGAGAAATTTAATTTTCATCCAAGTAAATAGAATTCTTCTTTTTCTTCGGCGTCTTGGCATAGGGGTAGCTCGTCTTCCTCGAAATCTGAGCCTCCCGATTCGGGTATGGTTGTTCTTCACCTGTGTTCTAACTGTGATAAGTGTGTGAATACCCCCCCCCGTAAAAGGGGGTTGAGCAAGGGACTGTGACGCATGGGTAGCTAAGACGTACTCTTGGCCTTAAGTAGCATTACTGATATTACTAAGTGACATTACTCTCGGCTTAAAATCATTGACTTCGTCAATGGGCTTGATATGAGAAAGAACAACATTCATCTTTTATAAGGGATTGAAAGAAAAATATTTTGAGCGATTGTATCTGAAGTACTCTTTCTCATAGTAAAAAGTATATCCATACATAATAGCTTTTTGGAATATGAATTATTTAGTTCCATTATATACAAATATGTATTAAATAGATTTTGTGCATAGACTCTGACATTTAAACAAAATAGCGATCTTTGCTTCGTGAAATAAATGAAGGCTTTGTAAGCATTCGTATCAAATATTAGTCATCTTTCCGGAAAAGATGATTTCAGCTAGCAGGCATACATTTAGTTATAAAAAATGAAGCTCTTCTAATTTCAGAAATTCATAATATATCACTTCGCTGTCAAATAAATGTATCGTTTAATTTCTGTTTAGAAGGGGTTCAAACTTCGGGCTGAAGTTGAATATTGTGGTTACACGAGATGTCAAAACTTTATTTGCTGTTTAAATTAATTTTAGGTATATTTGAGAAACAAGGACTTAATTTAGAAAAATATATGATCATTTCTTTTTTTTCGGATGTGGATAGCAAGGCAAGCATCTTGCAGTATTAACATTACGCTGTGGGGATGAGCAAATTAAAGCTCAAATATTTCATAACCATTGAATTTAGCAATAAAATATTCATTCTATTGAAATTTGTAAATGTTTTGCAAAATGAACTAATGCATGCAAAAAAGTTAAAGAGCTGCTGAACATTATTTTTTGAATTTTATTTATTTAATTTTATTCTTGAGGAATGTATCTACTATTTATGGAGAGTAAGATTACATTTACAAAGAAAAGTAAGACGCTTATAAATATTTATAGCATCACTTAAATGTCTTTGTGTCTTATTATTATAAACATATTTTATGACATAAGATTGTATATCATTCATGCAGTTTTGAAAGAAATAATATCAGTGCGATGATGGCTAAACTGCTCACAAATAAAACATATGCTAAATTAAATTATGATACTAATTTTACTGTGGTTAAAACGAATATATTTGATATATATTTCCATATTATGATCTCCAACCAATATACTATTACAAAAAATATGGATGTCCAATGGATGTGTGTTTAACTTGGTCAAACAGGCTCAATAAAAACCCGTATTATTTATAAAAACAAGAATACACAGTACTAAGACCTAGCCTAAACAGAAACAAGACATCATTTGCAGAAAACAGTAGCAGAGAAGCAACAATTAGGTTATAAACAACAATAACAGTACAAAATTCTCAGAGAGAATTTGCAGAAAATAAATACTCTGGGATTCTATAGAGAACTAAACAACTAACATTCATAATTTCGCATATTGACTTCTTCATACTTTCGGTTTTCTATAATTTACTTATCGGATATTCAAAAACTAAAGTTGGAACATGAGACCCAAAGAAGCTATTGCCGCGATTCTGGATAATTCTGGATTCTCAATCTCCGTTACTGAAGATGCCAAATTCTTCACCTAGTCGTTGAATTGCCGCTATGGTTATTAACTGAGCATGTGTTTAAAAGATTTATTACATCTGCAACGCTACCATCTTTACCAAAAAACTTTCTAGGCTTGAAAAAAATACTAATTAAAAATTTTACTAAGAGTATTTCCTGTAACAATAAATTTTGATTATTTCAGTGCTAAATAAATTCAATCAAAATATTTATTTTTCTGCATCAGTATTATACAGAAAACGGCACTCATATGGCACATGAATTTTGAGAGAATTTTAATGCACGAGTTTTATGTAGGAACTTTTCTGCATGAGCTTCAATTTGTTTAACTTCAATTTTATAAAAACTTTAATTTTCTTTAAAATTATCCACCATTAACATGATATCACAAAAATTAATGGAGGTATTTACAAAAAAAATATCAGCGCGTGCTTTAAATTATATGGCCAATGAAATGACCCAAAAGTTTTAGTGTTGGTGAAATACTTTTTCATTTGCAGATGTTTTTAGAAAAATTAAGTTGTGAATTTGTGGAAAAAATGCATACATATGTATATTTTTACCCATAACTCGTTTGCATCTTAATATATTGCTTAGATTTTGATTCATTTCATTCATCATTATACTCTATAACTTGTGAAAGGAGAAATATAGGATTGCTACAATTCTATGTATAGTGCCAACCGTTTTGGTTAAATTTCATTAAAATTTACAACAAATTTTCCATTTCTCAAGCTAAATTATATTTTCAAATAATTTTGTTATATTTATTGTATTTTGCATTGTAATTGACAATAAACCTAAAAACCATAGTCTTAAATAGTTTTAAAAAAGTCTAATTGCTTTATTTTTTTTCCTTTGGACATAGTCGGATACCTTAAAAAGAGATTTTAAATATTTTTCTGTCAAGTAAAAATTAATTGTAGTTTTTTGTAATGTATAAATCATTTATTTCCTCTTTCACTCGAAACATTTTTATTTTCTGTTTTATTTGAAAATATTATATAGATCGCCAAACTAATTTTCATTTATGCTAATTTAAACAAAAAGCATAGATCTGAATTTTAGTATCATTTTAATTCATAATACTTAAAATATTAAGAATAATTTTTTGACTGTAATCAATTTATCTATTGAGGCGAATTATATGCTTGTTTTACCGGCTTGGCATAGGAGTATCATGTCGTCCCCTTGATCTGGTCACATCGGGTTCGAGTCTCGGTTCGGGCATGGCTCTTATTTTGTGTTCTATCTGTGCGTTGTATGAATGTGCCCCCTATTAAAAAGGGTTCTGTAATCGAATGTGAAGTATGAAGTAGTCAATCGAACATTTGGCCTAGTTGGCGCTACTTAACAAACAAGAGGCGAGCATTGCAGCTGAAATCTTTGACAACTTTCAGTAAGAGGGTTGGTAAAGTGTCATAAGTAACAACGCATATGTTCATTTATGTTAATTTTTATAATTATATATATTTTTTATTTATAATATATATATTTTTTTATTTATATTAAAAAAATTATGTAAAAATAAAATTATTTTGTGTCTAGTATGTTCTATTGTTAAAAAGTTCTGTAATTTACTTTTGTTGAAATAAAATTATATTTGATGTATATGCCAACATGAAATAATGTTTATTATGTTGATATCCAAATGAAAGTGTATTATTTAAATTGTTAACTAAGATATATTCTAATAATTAAGTTTAAATATATATATTTCTTTCTTCCCTTATTTTGAACCATTCTCAAAATGTAATGAAACAAGGAAAATGTGTTTATTTAAGAATACTAAACAGATGATGAAAATCAATTTTGCATCTTCCTTGATGATCTTAGCAATCTAATTTTTTGGCTTAATTTATATAATGTTTTAGTAGGTGATATAAAGGGGTGCAAAGGCGAACCTTTATATAACCCTTGCATATTCTCTTTCATAAAATGAAATCATAAAATATTATTAGATACTGTGCTTATTAGATTTTTTAAAGTATATAGATTTAATTAAAAATTTTCCATGACAATTGTGTGCTTGTAAAGTCCCATGCATATATTAAAATTCCCTGAAAGTCAATGATGAATATCAGTAATTTGAAAGGGGTAAAAAGAGAAATGCAGGAGTCTGTCCTTAAATAGAATTAGCTTTGATTAACAATTTCAGATTTTATCTAAATCTGGAAAATTTTATTCGATAATCTGGTTTGAAAAATCATTTATTATTTCAATCGCTTATCGATTATCTGTTTTTAAAAATAAAACTTTAAAATTGATATAACTTTGAAGTCTCAGTTATTATAAATATCAATTAATGGATTTGAATATTAAATCTTTCATCTACCTTAAGGTGAGGAAATAAAAGTATAAAATATAAGTTCAATTCGTCTTTTTTCTTATTAATGTTAATATAATCTCATTGCCCTAGTTATACAATTTTTAAAATGACATAAGACATATTACTTTCTTCCACAGTGGCCGACTGACATTTACTTAATTTATAAAATTAACTAATAGAGCAAATATTCTAACAATATGAAAATTAATGCATTATTTCTAATATATCATACAAAAGAATTTGTATCTAATTATTCTCAGTATCAAATAATTGTTTAATAACGTAATTAATTTAAAGAAATGAACAAT